>CM023867.1:43735817-44335817 GCA_013389735.1 Phaseolus lunatus | reverse complement strand
TAGGAATTATTGCAATTCTTATAAAATTTAGGAAAATATATTTAGGTAAATATTATCATGTTAAGGTTTTGATCTGATCAGAATTTCATAGCATAGGCAATTCACGTTTTGGGCATGTTATTAGAACTTATCTAGAACTTTATTATCTATGGGTTTGTAAGATCCAATTGCAATGTATAGGACTTGAGTCCAATATTGCAAGTGTGGCGTTCTATTGTGGGGTTTGAGCTCTCTAATCACAATAGTTAGCTTTTCTGGTGTGGTTTCCCCAAGGATCTTCTTATCAATTACTATTAGAGTTACTTTTTGTACCTCAAAAAGGGCTACTAAGGAGGGTTTTTATTAGGAAGTGAGTTTAAATTTAACTCATCTTCACAAAACCGGCTTGAAAGGTGAGGATTGTTCTCAGTTATATACTATAAATTAGTGAGAATTGTTCCACAAAGAGTATTCAAGTGTTTGATCTTCCCCTTTAACAGTAATCTTTGAATCGTGAGTTCCTCAAGTGTCATGGTAATTATCAATCAATATCAAAGCCTTTTCCACCATGTCTCAGCTGCAAATGAGTGGTGTAGTGTAGCTGGTGAGCACGAACTACAGTGGTCAACCAAGACTAGTCAAAGGGCAAGGGCTAGTGCACAGCCAACTTGCATGAGCACCAAGGCTGCAGAGCATGGTGGAATGTTAGAATCCAAGTGCAAGGTATAGGACTTGAGTCCTACACTGAAAGAGTAGGATTTTAATGTGGGGCTTCTAATTCTAAACCTTGGACTCTCCAATTACAATAGCAAGCTTTTGTGGTGTTGTTATCCCAAGGTTCTTATCAGAGTTGCTTGTACCCTTTAGATTCTTATCTTGGTTTGTTTATCAAGGTAGCCCCTTACCAAGAAACACACTACATATACACACACAGACATATATAATATACAAACCTGGTAGCTTCATCTTCAAGCTGCATGAGTCGAACACAGAACATAGAAACCGAGTTGTACAAGCCCCATCCAATTGGTTTCTCAGTCCCATCTGCGACAAGAACAACATCACCAGTCTTAGGAGGTGGCCGCCCGATTATTCTATCAACAGCTCCACTGTACACCATTGGGTTGCCATCCTTAAAGATTTGTGTCTTCCCCTTTTTCAGTACAACCTTTGCAACACCTACCAAACCCAAACTATTCATAAAATAATTCAGTGAGTTTAAAAGAATATGACTTTCCCATTTATGACTGTTGAACTAATCCATAGCACCTCCTGCTTTCTCTGTAAAACATTATTAATCCATAATCACTCCTTAAAAAAATTACACATTTTCCTTGGGTTGAAGTTTAAGATATTAGTTACATTTTTTAGTTATGAGTACAAAACTCTCTGTAACTGCATGAACAACATTTGCCCATTACTTTCTGCAACTACGATTTTCGAAAACTACAACTTAAAACCCTCATTCAGGTACCCTTCTCTTCAACAAGCATTTTAATATAAAAAAAGTTGGTAAATTGAACTAGTGAACCACTCCATACGCAGCAAAGCAAAAATCTCACTCTCACTGAGGAACAAAAAAACCCAAATACATGCATAACACGCGTAGAGAGAGAGACAAAAAAAATGACACCTTTTGGTTGATGGAGAGCAATTTGTTGAAGGGTGGCTGTGGAAGCTGGTAGAGAACAAACAGAGAGTGACTTCATGAGCAGCGTTGGAAGCTGCTTCATTTCTTCTTCCGAGTTCTTCTCCAGCAATTTGGTTAGTATGGAAGAAAATAAGAACACTCCACTATTGTTTTTATATTTTGTATAATTTTATTTATTATTTAAAAATAAAACAATTAAATATATTATTTATTATATATTAAAATTATGTTGTAATAAGAAAAACTGATAATAAAATTAAATATTCTTATTGTATTTAGAATATGGATAGCTATTTTTTTTTAATATAAGTGGAGTCCCTTTTTCATTATCTATTAGTTTCTTTTTCATTTTATTTTTTGTTTTATTGAGTTTATTTAACTTTTGTATTTTTTTATTGGTGTTTTTATGAACTCATATTATAATATTAAAAGTAAAATAGCAAAATAAATTACTTATACTGAATAGAAATTCTAGTTAAATGTTATTAACATAAACAAGTGTAGTTTCAGGTATATTTATCCACATTTCTATTAAAACAATATACTTTGAAAATTTTAAAATAAAAATTAAATAATTATTTTAGAGATGAGAGATTATGATTTTATTTTATATAAAAGATTATATCATTATGTACTTTACTACTATTTTGATTTAATAAAAAGTGAAATATCCAAAATAATTACAAAATGTTATATCAAAAGTACATATCCTAGACATTTTAAATGTTAACTAAATTAGTATTTTTTTTAGTGTATATATTAGACATTTTTGTGTGTGTGTATATATATAATTTTTTAATCAACAAAAATAGTATTTGAATATAAATCTTATCAAAATCTATTTATTAAAATTAAAGAGAATTCTTGAACCATTATCTTCAACTTTAAGGATTTCATATTTAATTTTAAGGTTTAAAAAAATATTTGTGGACTCATAATGAATTATAGATGAAAATTTTCTATTGATAATTCTATTGATAATTTTAATTCTAAAGAAATCATTTACACATGCTTATCAACTGGCATAGAAGTTATACTTGACTTCCTGCACCTCCAATATTTTAACCTGCCACCCCTAATTAAGGAAATGACTGAAATGTCTCGTCTACTTTTCCCTCACTACACACTGCTGTCATCACGGCTGCACTATCACAGTTGCAGAAGAAAGAAAAGAGATGGCAAAAAAATCTCATTTCAAAAAACGTGTTATGGAAGATAGACTCCTTCTTCCTACACTTCCATATATTCTTGTGCTGACCCCAATAAAAGAAGGTGAAAATATTTTTTTATTTTTATTGTACCAACCCCATAAATTTATAACAATTTTTAAAAATTATATATATTTTGGATTACTGAAAGTTAGTTTTGAATTCGAAAATAACTTTCAGATTACATAATCAAGAATATATTTTTAAATATATTCTTATATTATATAATCGGGAAACTATTTTCAGATTATATAATCTGAAAGCTGTTTTCAGATTATGTAATTTGAATTAGAAAAGACTTATAAATTATATAATTTAAAAAATTATTCACCATCTGAAGAAAAGTTTATGAATTACATAATTTAGAAACTAATATCATATTAGAAAAGATTTTTAGATTATATAATCTGAAAACTAATCATGCTTCTAAAAAAAGTTTCAGGATTACATAATCTAGAAGTTAATTACGAATTTGAAAAAAAAAATTGAATTATGTAAATTTAAATATTACAGAAAGATATTTTTTAAATAAAAAAAATTATGGGAGTGAAAAAAAACATATGAAAATATAGGAAGAAACAATCGGCAAAGTATTAGACCGTTTTAAAAACTTTGTTATGAAAATCTTGTTTTAAAAACTTTGTTTCATAATACATTTAATGTGTTTAGGAATCATTTGTCCCCATGATTAAATAGATGTTTTATAATTGGTCTGGATTAAAATCCTAACTCCAAGCATTTAATGTGTTCCATGAATTTTATTTCAAAATTTTATTTCAAAATTTTATCCTATTTTGAGAAGGCCCTTCCGTAATATGTAAAACGTAAAAAATACTAGTTTAGCCAGATAAAAATAAATAATGTGTTTATAACGTACGTACCAAATAAAAAATGGAAGATATAAATTAAAAAATGAAAATAGATAGTTTGGTAAGTACAAATAAGTAAAAATATTTTAAAAAATGTAAACCACAAATCTAACTATTTTATTGAAAAATACTTTCTAAAGAAATATATAACTACTAACAAATTTATATGTAATATGATCACTCTTCATTTTTTTTCTCTTTTTACAGTTTTTAGTTTATAATAACTATAATAATAAAAATAAAAATAAAAATAAAAATATTAATAACTTTTAATTTTAATATCAAATAACTTAAAAAAAATTCATTCGGTCGAAAAATATTTAACTACAAACAAATTTACTCATAATCAATTAGAGCGACTTTTTATTTTTTTCTCTTTTTACAGTTTTTAGTTTTATAATAATTATAATAATAAAGATAAAAAAAATAGTAATGATTTTAATTTTAATATCAAATAACTTAAAACAATATTTTCATTCCATTTTTTTCATTAATATTTTTCAATATATTGAAAGAATGTTTAGAAAATCTTGTTCACTGATGATCCATTTGATAAAAAAATCAATCTGTAATTTATTTCACAAAAATTAAATAGTTTAGGTGATTGTTACATTTGATGTCACTACTAATAATTCAATGAATAATTTTTCAATAAAAATAAATCATTTATATATTGTAAATGAATGACCCAAATAAATTCATCAACTTTCATTTCATGATAAACGAGTGAATGTTTAAACTGAAAAGATAATAGATATTCCATAGATTGAACTTACAAGAACATTAACAGTAATATATCACAGCTTCTTTGTTTCTAATAAGAAAAAGTACCCCATTACAACTAGAACCAAGGTTGTTAACAAAAAAACCTCGACCAAAATAAAACCTCGAGATTTTTTCGAATTTAATTCCTATGTTAAGTACTATATGCCAAGAGTGTGTTCACAGGAATCCCATATACTACAGATGTATAACTAGAGCACAGTTCAAATCACAAGGAAGTACATCCAACGGTTTCCTCGATGCAACCCTATATTAATGCATGTATATATGCCAAGAATTTATAGGAACAAGCACAGTTCAAATCACTGGGGAAGAACGTCCAAAGGTTTCACTGCAGCAACCCTACCGAGTTCTGGTCTAGAGTACTTTTCATATGCAACTGTCAACTTTCCAACCCCTGCAGCTTTGTGGAACTTCAGAATCATTTCCGCACAATCCCTACAAGTGTTTTACAGTCAGCATAAATAGAATTCATCTCAAACTATTAGATGATAAATCTGATCTTCAGATTTATCATTTAATAAAGTGACAAAGAAAAGTTAGAGTAAATGCCTGAGCTGTGAAACTTCATAACGCGCATGCTTATGAAGTAATGGGGTCCATGGTGGAGTTATTTGCAAAGTACACCGTGCAGCATACAGAGCTGATGCAGAAAGTAATGAAGGCTTGAATGCTAAAGCGTCATATTCAACTAAGCACAGGTCAACCAGAAAGAATGCCATGTGTTCGATCTGGAAAAATAAATTGAAGACAAAATGTTAGAAATCAAACTTCATGTCCTCCTGCAAAGAACACTCAATTGGAAAGACTGATTTCTCATATCAAAATTGATTTTTTAACCATAACGCCTAGATGCAATGATAAACTAAATTTGTACAATCAAGAGTATGCAAGTAATGCGTGAATTACATACCTTTTTATTTGATTGTCCAGCCTTCAGAAACCGCACCAAAAAAACATAATGAGTAGGAGCATTGAGACGGAACTTTAATTTTCTAAGAATGAGTTTTTCCTGTACAGAGAACCATACAACAAATTAGAATAAAACTAAGTAATTGAACAAAGGGAAAATTTTAGAATTTATCAATTGGCACATGTAAACTTCCTCATTTTCATTTTTTCAACAAAAAAAAAAAAGTAGTGCGATCAATCCGTATTATCTGAATGAAAATTCCACCAATTTGCTAAGCCATTCGTTATATGCTATGAAATATATCAAGATTCAAGTTCACTCTTAAACATGAGGATGAAAGGGAGAAGTGCAACAGAAATGCTTAATAATATGAACTGCTCACCATTTCAAGCATTTGATCTCTAGTATACCCAGCGGAGATGCTGATTAAATCTTTGACCTGAAACATATGCAACAAAAAAATGAGCCAGATAATGCATGCCATCTTTTCTTCAAAATTGTAATGCTCAAATATGGCTTCTTACCCTAGGATGCCAAAAATCCTCATACTTTGAAGCCAGCAAAAGTGCTGTAAGACCAACTAACTGCATATCAGTCTTTTTGATAGTCACCAGGGAGAGATATTGATCCAGCAACGTAACAGTGAGATACAGTGTTTCTGGCATCAAATCAAATTTGAAGTGTACCTACAATAGCCAATAATGATAGACAAAGAAAATAACTATGATAAGTCATCGGTAGAACAAGAAAAAGGAAACGACATGATAAAAGGAAAGCCATCTTGAAGGATGAGGGAAATCCTTTACTTCAATTAGCCAGTTGATCAAAATGCCCCGCAAACGAGGTGTAATGTCCGTCTGAATTGACATGTAATTTGCTAGAGCTGGATTACGTGCCTGCAGTAGAAAGAAAATTTTAATTAGATAAAAACATTACTTCATTCTAGAGAATATTATTAAAATGTAAAATATAAATTCGTATAGATGAGCCCAGTGGTATCATGATTACACCAAAAAGGAAGTGACAAAATCAGTTAAACAATGTCATTTGGACGATGACAGATGTTGAACAAGGTTGCATCATCTCTCTGTTAATGTAATAAAGTATTTATCCAAGAACATGGAAGAGTAGTAAAACATCAAAATATAAATTTGCAATTGAATCAAGACCTCCACATTAAAAAGGATTTTTAAATAAAAAAAGACTGTAGATATGATTTATTGAATGTCAGTGTGCGTATTGGAAGTGTTGATGATGATAGTTGCTGCAAGATTGTCAAATTTAAATTATATTCAATACAGTCAAGTTTGGGAAATGCTTATGTTGGGTACCATTAGAGTAAAAAATAATAAGTCAGCAGCCAAAATAAGAATGAGAAAAAAGGAATAAAAGAACCTCAAAAGATAAATAATTTTCCTCTCTATTAATTTTTCTCTAACTATATTATTACAGAAGACTTTGGGATGATTTAAAGGATCCACCAAAGCTTCTATATGTAGGCCTGTGGGGCACATCACAAAGTAAAATGTTTACTACAAACATCCGATGTGGGATTTATTCCTAAATGCATAGTCCTTGGAAGAACAATCTAAAAATGTTTGTTGTAGAAAATTATTTACTAACTCCAACACTTGGTGAAGCTATTAAAGCCTATAGTAGAATGCGAGGGAAATAGAAAGAAAGAGACAAGCATGTTCATAAGAAAAGAAATTTACTCAACTAAAAAAAGAAAATTATTTCTCTAGAGTAACGAGTAACAGAGTGCCAGCATAGCTGAATCATAGACATGATGCAGCTGGAACTATTCTTGAAGAAGAATCAAGGTTAAAAAGTAAGGAAGATATGTTGGAAAATTCAATGCATGCAGAGACTAATGATTATGAGATGACATTGTTCTAGAAGAAGTCAAAAATCGCAGTAGATCAAAATTTCAAGAAGAATTTCAAATACCACAACTGTGGCATGAGTGCACTTGAGAAAGATTGTTAGCAAAAGAATGGAGGAAGCATCAACCTCTCATGGTTTTTACAAGTATCAAACTCTTAACCATCCATGTTCTATTATCAACCCCTCAAATACATCTAATATCATCAAAGAAGAAATTTACTCAACTAGAAAAAGAAAAGTATATTCTACAGTAATGAGTAACAAAGAGGATAATATAAAAAAGAGCTGACATCATAGGCACAATGAGTATTACCTCAGTAACCCAATAGTACTGGTATATGTCATCAACGTATTCAGAAACTTCAAGTTGATTGCATTCATTATCTATATTGGGTAGGTTATCTTGTTCACTTTCCTTGAGAAACTGCAAAATAAGGGGCTACATGTCATTTAAATTTACGGAAACTAAACTATTAGTTTTGTTTGAGCATCAAAACCTTGGATCCCTCAATTAATGAAGTTGTATATGATTTTCGGCGGCTGGATTTTTTCCTTGGAATAAACTCTGACAAATCTGTTCTTAGATTGCTCTCTCCAGATGGAAGATGTCTTTGATTTGCATCATCAGAAACTGTTGAACCATTCCCAGGAAGAGACAAAGAAACTGTTTCTTTTTCCTGAGTTAAGGTTGCATTAGTTGATTCTAATTTGTTCTGAGCTGATATGGGTTTGTTCTGAGATGAAGTTGCAACAGTTGATTCTAATTTTCTCTGAGCTGATATGGACTGAGATTTTGAAGTCCTTTGTGCAACGGAAGCCTTGAGTATGGTCTTAAAAATTGGCTGTAACGAACAAGGTAAAACTCAGGTTCACACTCTATGCAACAAATCTTCTCACAAAGTTGAGAAACAAAATCAAAATGTAGAGGAAATTATTGAGTGAGAAGACAGTTCCTTATGCCATTAAATGAACCCAATATAATATTAGAGCATGAACATCAGTGCATGTATCAATCATATCATATACATGTATACATTAAAAGGTTTTCTGCTATATTTTACTTCAGCAAACTACATTATACTGTTCAGCCTTATCAATTATACAAGCATCAGAGAATTTCCAAGTAAAATGCAAAATGAACACAACAGTTATAAATTCCAAAGAACTACTGCTGTACTAATCAAACAAGTAAAGAAACTACAGACATCAGAGTGCAGCCAACATACCTTGGCAGACTTCCTTGAGGATGCAAGTAAAACATTAGGCTGAACATTTGGCTGAACCCTGTATCACAGGTGAATTGCATGATTGTCGATGCAGCTAGTTAGTATTAGTTTTCTAGACATCACCTCATAATTATATACAGTGGATGCACTAGATAGTCAAAAAGATCAACAACGTCGTAGAATATGGATTACGTTAAAAAGGGGTAATCATTAGTATCACTGCTTTCAAGTGCCTCCTTTCTTTGGCCAATCAGAATGCAGTGTGTCGATGCAGCTAATTAGTATCGGTTTTCTAGACATCACCTCGTAATTAAATAGGCTTACTAGCTAGATTCCGCATTTCTACAACTTGAAGCTAATCTATAAAATGTACCAGAAGTGCATAATTTACACAGAGGAAGCAGGAACTAAGCTAATGATAGGATTAATGATCACTTACGTTAGAACAAAACCATCACTCACTCGATTCTTCCATAGATGGCTTCTTGCATTAATCAGTTGGGAACTATCTCTTCTGTTTGTTGTTGCCTTAGCTGAAATCAATCGCATATTAAGTTTAATTAACATAGCACATGTCAATTTATTGACATTTGCAAAGTGCTTATCTATGCCACAACTTCTTACAGGGAAGAACACTTTGGCCCTTTGCTGTTTGAGAACTTCTAACATTTTCCTGCAAGGAAGCAAAGTGGAAGTATAAGAAAAGGAAAAGGATTTTGAAAATAAAAATGAAAAATATGGCAATCTGAATAAGCACATCTATATTTTATTGCAATTGTCTACCACCAGAAAAGACAAACAATAACAAGATTATATTACCTTTGTTTTATTCGTATCTTCTCTGATTACCCTCCTTGGTACTGGTAAAGACTTCCTCGAAGTGCTTGGAAGAGAAAAAGAATATAGTGGTTTCAGTTCACGTTATTCATAAAACTCACTTGAACCAATAAATTGAAATCTTAAAAAAACCTTGCAGCTGTAGTCTTCCATGTAAACCTGCAAAATATAAAATAAAGGGCAATATAATTTCTGTAATGAAGCGCTTGGAAGCATAAAAATCAACCATTTATAACTTCAATATCCTATAAAATGTGAGATAAACAAAAGACAGTATCCTGAGTACCTGTCCTTTGTGGAAAAAACTGATTGGCCTCCTTTTGTATTATTCTTCTGATCATCTAAAGGAAGAAAAACATCTAAATGATACTCTAAACATGCAAAATACAATAAAAATATTTATGAGGAAACAGTCACCTTTATTGGTAGCATCTAACTGAACATCAGCTTTACTTGTATTTCTTTGCACTCTTCCCTAATTTAAACAAGAAAAATCACCAGTGCTTCATAATAGTATAGACCCAAGGAAGTTTAAATTGTTAATATTTTATACTTTATAGATGCTTCCCTTTTACCATGACCATCTCAGCAACATAAAAAAAGGTTAAGATGTACCACCGTTAATGCTGCCAAATGGTAGAAAGAAAATGATACAAGGGTCATCTTGTTTAATTAAAAAAACTGATTCTATGATATAGCTCTTTGGAAAACCAGAAAAACAACTTTTAAAAAACCCTTACGCATTATCATATATTTTAAACATATCTTTTTAAACAAAGAGAGATAATAGAAGTGTGAAATTAGGATTGACTCATATGCCTTGAGTACTGATAAATCAAGCTGTTCTAAAACAATAGAACTCCTCACCAACCACTTTCAGAAGTTCGTCTTGTATATATGATTATATGATGATTAGTTAGAAAAGAAAAACCATTTGCTAGGTCCACGAGTGGTACATTTATTTTAAGGAAAAGTTCCTTGGCCTATCATAATAAAGATCTCAGTGAGTGCTTGGATCAACTTATTTTGGAGAAATAATTGATTATTCTAACCAGCTTTCTAGGAGAGCTTTAGAAAGATAAAGGATCATTTCTACAGAATTAAAATTAACCTAACATGCTTATAGTTTCAAACCACATATTTAAGGGATTCTTTATCTTTACTACGAAAAGGATAAAGTGAAATTTGTATATCTGCTTCAGCCCTACAACGAAACTAAAATTCTATGTTTGCTTCTCTCTAAAGAAGTGAAGCTAAGACCAAGGGGGACTGAGAAAAGAAAAAAATCCACAAATAGATGAACAGCATATCTTTATAAATGAGTACCCTGGAGAACCACAGACATCAAGATTAATGGTTTTGTAGGACTTCTTTTCACTCATTATGCTTTTATACTTCACTTTGTAGATTGCACAGCCAAAATTTCATTGATTGGGTCATTTTGGCGTATTGATTTTTTAACTAACACGAGTAAAAGGAGTACTACTTTACATAAAATACTTGTCAAGTTAAAAAAAATATGGGCTAAACAGAAAATTGGAATAATTTTAGTGAAGTGGTTAACATACCGTGATGGACTTCCTCAAAGATACACCCACTATTTTGGTACTTGAACCTGCTGTAACCCTATAAAGGAACATAAGATATACAAAATCAAATAATGAAGCAAGCACTAGAGGAAATAAAAACAGAATTAATATACTGTCGTATTCAAGCAATTGTAGAGAATATTGCATCATTGTGAGCTTGAGAAAAACCAATATCACAAAATCAAATTCTATTGCGTGAAGCATCATCATAAGATCAATTTTTATTACGTGAAGAGTCTAGAGATTGAATTTTTTTTTAATGTCAAAGGTCCATGTGACAAAAAAATATGAAAGCTGTTAAAATATGAAATAATTCAAGAGTTTTTTCATCCAAGAGCTTAAGCATCCAGAAGACTTGGTTCTGCCTTGTATATAAACATCAATATGACCCTACAGTAGAGAAATGCAACAAATCGTTTTTGGCCCTATTCTTCTAGGGAATATTAAGCTTCAATCTGATAAGACAGGTCTCTGTACATTGTCCACTTATCAAGAACAAAGATATCTTGTGTGAGAAGGTATGTTAAGTTACTTAATTATTATTTATAACATTCATGTGATTTTACCCATCAGCTTAAATGTTTTTAAAATATAGGATATAGATAGAAGGAAAAAGAAAGAATAAGCTGATTAATAATCTAAACTAAACATGATTTAATGTGATTTCAAGACTATGTGTGTTTGATAGAGAGAAAATAAATAGGAGAGAAGAGAAGAGAAATAGGTGAAAAATGCGATGGAAATAGAAGTTGTTTAGTTGAAAACAGAGAAAATGAAAATAAATTTAAAAAGATAATTTGGTCTATTTATAATAATAATAATATTATTATTATTACTATTTATTTATTTTCATTTATTAGTTTATATTATTATTATAAGTTTGTAAAAAAGAATAAGAAAAGGGAGGGGGGGCTGCATTATCAAAAGTATATCCAGCTGATATTCAGAGTGTTTCATGCAAACACAATTTTTTCTTGTTCTTCTTTCTTCTTCTGTGCAGAAGTTTATTCGGGTGCATTCACCAAACTTGAGTGGTTAATTTTTGACATTTTGTTGAAATTGAAGGATTGAGATGGGTAGAACAAAGGGAGGTAAACTACTCAAAATCTAAAACAGTCATGACTTAATGATACAAAAAAATATAAACACTAACCCTGGTCTATTTATAATAATAATAATATTATTATTATTATTACTATTTATTTATTTATTTATTTTCATTTATTTGTTTATATTATTATTATAAGTTTGTAAAAAAGAATAAGAAAAGGGAGGGAGGGGGGGGCTGCATTATCAAAAGTATATCCAGCTAATATTCAGAGTGTTTCATGCAAACACAATTTTTTCTTGTTCTTTTTTCTTCTTCTGTGCAGAAGTTTGTTCGGGTGCATTCACCAAACTTGAGTAGTTAATTTTTGACATTTTGTTGAAATGGAAGGATTGAGATAGGAAGAACAAAGGGAGGTAAACTACTCAAAATCTAAAACAGTCATGACTTAATGATACAAAAAAATATAAACACTAACCCCCTACTTATATGCTAATATAGACTCCTAATCCTAAGGGATCATTTAATATACTATGAAATATGAATCACTCCTAAGGGATCATTTAATATACCATAAACAAATTTAAGATACAATATATAAGATATTTGCTGGCCCCTCAAAAGCTAAAGCTAACTAAGATTGTTGTTAAATGTAACAAGAAAAGAAAATTAAAAAATGATGCGCCAAAATGGAGCTGAACTGGTTTGGACTACATTTGAGACAGAAGCAGGACAAAATCAGGATAGAGCCAGATATTCTCTAGGAACAGACATTGTCTAGAAGTAATGACAAGACTGACAGAAAAAATATATGGATATTACCACCAAACAAGAAAAGTCGGTGGTTCAATGGAGCCACATAGCAATGGGAAGGTAGTCAATTGCATTGGGACAAGTGAGTAGGATATAACCGGATATAACTAGGGCAAACGTGTTCCAGCGACGAGAAAGGTTGACTCTTGATGTGATATGACATGAGACAAATTACTTTCATAAACCACTATTTTATACTAACACTAGACTCTCAATCCTAATTAAATAAGTAAAAATATCCATGAAACATGAAATTGAAAACCATAACCACTCCTAAGAGATATTTAATACACTCTAAGATGCAGTAAAAATATTGTGAGACAGATATTCTAACAAAATCAAAGGTGAAAATGTTGAGGCTGCCACTGGATATTATCGAGCAATCTATTAGAAAATCCAAAACAAAACATATCACAGAAGAATGACATTAATAGTTGCACAAAATAGGTTGATATGTGAGAAAAAATATATATGGAATTTTTATATAACTATACAAGATAAGTATCCAAAAATAAGTTGCAAATATTCTATTTAAACAGTGAAATACTATGACCTCCATTCTAACTTTCTTTCTATCCAACATAAATATGATTCTTACTTCATTTTTGAGTTAGTATGTCCAACAGCTGCAGTGAATTTTTCTTGAACATTGCTAACATCAGCCAATGCCTTTCTGACAGCTGTATTTGCTATTACAAGCCAGAATATGTGAAAATGAGAAGCGTGTTATTCCATATAATTTTAACACAAAATGAGTTCAGTTAATACTTACAAGAAGTACCATATTTACCACTACTTTTATCCATACTCTTTTTGAGACCACCCTTCACCATTAAAGTTGCACCATAGTTAGACATATGGAGTGTACAGAGAAAGACTCAAGAATACAAAATATTTAGACCTCAAAAAGTATTAGAAGTTCAGAATGTTTATTACCTTTGGATTACTGGTACTATTAAGAATAACCCCTTTGCTAGCTACCACGGTACTCCTGCATAAATTGCAAAGGCGGAGCGAGAACGTATAGATAGATCACTACAGTGCTTTTACATATTTCAAGCATATAAGAACATCTACAAGAAATGAATATCATTCTGCCATATGTTGTCATAGTTTCACTAAAAACAACTGTTTCAGACAATGACAAAAAACAGAAAACAAGGTAGCAGATTCAGACTTCATATGAACTGTATAAAAGATACAATCTTGAGACAAGCCCGTCCAATTTGAACTACATGAGGCAGTTAAAAACAAGTTGAATTCTCGAAGCCCAGCTATCTAAAACCCATTTCACTAGAGGGCTTCCTTATCTATCTGATATCTCATAAAAGCAGACAACTAATCAAAAATCATTTTGACAACATTAGATTTCTACAGCTGTTCGTGATTTCAGCACCTAAAAAAAAACCATGGAGCAGAAAGCACATCATTTGAAGTCAACTAAGGCACCATACCTTGAATTTGCACCTGCTCCTCTAGCAGAAGTCCTAAAGAAACAATCAAAATTAGTTCTACAACATATTTAAATATACATATCTACCATAAATTCTCCATCACAAACAAAAAAAAAATGCTCACGTATTCCCATCACCAGCTTTAGTCCTGTCAATTTCCGAAAACACCTTGAAATTCTTACCACCCACTGCTCAATATACGTACAAATCACCAACCAAAAACACATAAACATTTCGAGAATAACAAAAATTAACAGAAAAAAAAAATCAAACAAAATACATATATACCGCTTGGGCGAGATTGGGCAGCACTGACCACAGAGGCTCGAGTTGAGCCCACTCTGGACTTTCCCTGAAGCATGCAAGAACCAAACAAGAATTAGGATTTAAAGTCAGAATCGAAGGTGAAAACCTAACGAAGATTGATAGCTTGATTGTGCGAAATTTGAAAATTGGAGAGTGAAATAATTGAAAGGCAAAGATTGGAATACTGCAAATAGGAGAGTGAAACCCTTACCGTGAGAGAAACCATTGAGGTGTTGGTTTGAAGTGTTTCAGAGCTTCGATGCGCTGAAAGGCAGAGAAAGCCGTTGAAGCGAGTGAAATTTGAATGAGAAAGTCACGCCCCTTGACTTTAGATTTTTGAATTCACGTGCTTTTACTTTGATACCCTTCAGCTTTTCACAAACAAAAGAAATAAAATAAATAGAAATTTTTTATTATTGTTTTTAATTATATTAAATATGTTTTTAATCTATGCAAATACTATATTAACTTATTATGATTAACGTGTTTGATAGAAGAATTTTTTTAATTCTTAAATTGGAAAAGTTTGTATTCCATATTTGGTATATATTTTATAAAAAAAAATTAACATTTGTAGAAAATAAGTACTTTAGTGAAACTAGCAAAAACACATCTCCTTCCACACATGTGTATTCACTTTAAGATAATTTTTAACAAAATATTATACTAAAAAAATTTATCCAATGATGTTATCTTTTTTATATTATAGTAAAATTTATAAATTATTATGGTAAAAACAACATATTATCTTATTAATTTCTAAATATTTTTTATAATATTTACTTATGAGGCTTTATTCATTTCTAATATATATTCCTAAATTTCTTATTCATGATTCCATCAATCATGATTTTTGTCATGAAAAAGTGTTTCATTTTATCAATATTTTTAGTCCTGAATCCTTTTATTATAGTTAGTTTAGTGCTAAAATAAAAAATTTAAGTGATGACAAAAATTGAAGTTAATAAAGTAAAGTGAGTGCTCAATGAAGTCACTCACTAGTTACAAAGTGCATTTTTTAGGGGAAGGAATGTCCTATAAAGTAATCTTATAACTAATGAAATAATAAATTTACTTAGAAGGAAACATGAATAATGTATATTTTTTAAGGTGGACAACAAAAAAGCATAAGACTTAATGAGTCAGAGCTTTCTGTTTTGCATGCTTACTCAGTTAGGTTTTTGTGAAAATGGATGTCATAAATTTGTAGATGTCTAAAGTCAATCAAAATATCAATTTTGGATAAGAAGAATCCAACAAAAGAGCTTTTCATTGAAAAGGAATTTAGAGTGGATACCCAGTCACTCCTTTCTTGTTTTTGGTTAGAGAAGGGTTAAGTAGTGTGTGATAAGGGAAGCAAAAACAAAGCAATTATTCTTAGGGTTTAAAGTCGACAACAACAATGTAGAAGTAAATATGTTGCAATATGTGGATGAAACCATCTTATTTGGTGAACCAAGTATGGATAATACATTCATCAAAAGTATTATGAGATCTTTCAAAGTGGTATTAAGCCTTTAATATAGTAATAGCAGGTTTGGGAAAATAAGATTACATAGCAGAATTTTAAAAAATTTGTTCACATTTTAAATTGCAAAATTCTTGAAGTACTTTTACTTAATTGGGGATCTCAATTGGGGCAAACCCAAGAAATGAAATCACCTAAAAACCTATTATAATTTTTTTAGAAAACTTATCTTTGTGAAAGCTTAGAAACTTGAACTTTGCTAGCAGATTGTGCCTCCTCAAAATTTCCAACACTATTTTACCCTTATTCTTTCTATTGAGAATCTCTCCTTAATTAATGGAACACATGATCAATAAATATTGATAATTGATCTATTAAACATATTTAATTATGGACATTTCAAAGTCTTAGAATTATATCTCTCTTAAAAACTTTGAAGTTCAACCTAAAAAGTTGAAAATAATATTTTCAAAGTATCTTTACTATAATAAGTGTTGAAAAATCATAGATATAAAGTCATTTTTATTACTTGTAATAATATCATATTTCATCATATAATGAAAAACATGTCAGTTGTTATAATAAAAAAATCAAGTTAAAAGACTAAAGGAGAAATAAAAACATTTTGATATCAATTAAAATAAGCAAAAATCGTAATAAATATTTTTTTAAGAATTAAATTAGTATTAAGATTAAAAAATAATTTATTGATACTCAAATGGAAAAAATATGTTGGGATATACAATTGTTACCCAACCAAAGGCAATTAAAGGCACCTTCATCCTAAAGTGTAGGAGATTCATTGCTTCACCCATTAGGATCAAGATATTTAGATGTTGTTTAGACGTTTTACAATGGAAAAAAAAAACAACAACAAACAATAAATCACATAAACTAGTTATGAAGAATTCAAGTAAAGTTTACTAAAATAGACAAAAAAAACAATACACCCACAATTATGAAATCAATTTCCTACACTTCAAGAATCAAAACACTTATATACACTAAGTTTGGAAAGATGTATTCAATTGGTCTTTAAAATTTTTCTTTGAATTTTCATAATAGGATTCTTCACATTTGAACTTCTATAAATTTTTTATACTGTGCATTTTCCAAATATACTATAAAGATGATTCAAAAGAGATGTATGAACACTTATTTTTTTATGTTTGGATATCAATCAATTCAACTTAAGTAATTTATACTTAGAAAGTTCACAATTAAGTTTAAGCAAAATAGAAACAAGGACTTAATAACCTAAGAAACCATAGAACAAAAGACTCAAATGAACAAAAGGTAGACTCATAGAGATAATTTAAATCAATGAACAACATCATTGTCATAAACATGAAATTTTTAGAATAAACATGAAATTTTTTTAATATAATGAACATAGTTATGTTCACACTTAATGCCTTTAATCATGGATGTATTGGACTAAAATAATGTATAAATCCAATGTTTTAAGTAAAATTCATCTAATTAGATTTATTTTGGCCTTAATTGTTATTTCTGCTAATTTTGTGTTTCTGGTCAAAGTAGACGGTCTAGTGGTTACAAAAAGTATATGATATAATAGAAGTGTCTACTAGATGGTTTGAAGGAAGCATCTACCACTATTAGTGAGTTGAATCACTTGAAAGTCCAAGTTGCTTCTTTGAATCAAAATGGGAAACAAAATTTGAGTAGAAGAATTAGATAATAAAAGGTATAATATCTCATAAAAAGAATTGGAAACAAATCTTCTGTAAAAATACGAAAAAACAAAGTTTACAATAAAACTGGAAACAAAATCTAATAATTCTGGAAAATTAGAAATTGAGAAAACATCAAGCTTCAAGGCTTGACACAATTGAGAAAAAGGTTTATGAAAAGATATAAGCTTCAAAGAGAAATCGTCAAGCTTCAAAGTTTGATACATGTTCGAAAACAACATCGTAAATCATCTTAGTTGTATATACTTTCTTCATTGTAATTCTTTCGTTTACCTTCATATGG
The DNA here is from genome assembly GCA_013389735.1 of Phaseolus lunatus. Taxonomy (NCBI): domain Eukaryota; kingdom Viridiplantae; phylum Streptophyta; class Magnoliopsida; order Fabales; family Fabaceae; genus Phaseolus; species Phaseolus lunatus. Next base: position 44,317,788 of record CM023867.1, on the reverse strand, counting down.
AGGGTTAAACTCATATGTGTTGATTCACTTGTAATTTCACAACGAATTCAGATGTTATGTGCAATTAAAATTTTGTTCTTCAATATCTTACTGTGATAAATGTCTAGTCTTTTTCTAAGTTTAATTGTTGTTTTGGAAATTGTTTTTAAATGCATGTTGATAATTCAATTTTGTCTTTAATTAACTCTTGTTTAGTTTTCTGAAGAGTCTCTTGGACACGTGATTCAAAAGATAAAAGATTAAAAACATTGTAAGTAAATGCATGAAAACAAGTAAGGTACATGTATGTTAATTATATTTAATTATTTTTAGTTGACGCATGTTTGGTCAATTCAATTTTGTTTAAATGATTGAATTGATGATATGTTTATCAACTAATGAAAATCTCATTACTAGAAAGGCTTGAGAATCAATCAGCTTCCTTTTAGTATTTTTCAATCATCTACATTATTTTTTTATTAAAAATTTTTAAACACCTTTTGTCTTTACTATTATTGTTAGTCTTATTGTTTACATATAAATTCTAAATACCGATTCACTAGCTTCATCATTGGATTTATTGGCATACAACTTGGGATCATTTGACCACAACTTATAAAACCATCGACAGAAATTAGCAACGAAAATTTTACTAGTAACAGAAACTCAAAACAACAATGGAAAACAACTAGCTATGGACTATAGCGACCAAATTTGTGATGGAATACCAATAGAGAAAAACTTACTGTTTTGGATTTTCAAATTTTGAATTAAAACAAACTAATTCATGTAATCTCCCTTAACTTTAAGCAACAATTAACATCAACCTTGATATGAATACCATATTATACAAGTTGAAATTGCACATTATGAGAATTTATAAGAAATTTAGATTTTTTGGAATGGCATGAAAGGAACTCAATAAAGATTATCACTTGACACAAATTTAATTCAAATGAATTATATAAGTGTGAAAGCACTCTTCTTTGAGGGTAAGTCTTATCTTGATTGTTAATTCGAATGGCAACTTGAAGTCTCCTCTAAGTAGCATAGTCTCCTCCATTCTTCCATATAAGTCTTCTTTCCTTCCATCCTTCCATATAATTTCTCTTATGCTTTTTTGTCTGTCATGGTTTTTACTTTGTGTTGTTGTTAGCTTTCTTTTTTCACATTCTTTGAAAAACACTTTCACACTTATATTTCTATTCAAATTAAATTTTTGTCAAATGGTAATCTTCATTGAGTTCCATTCATGTCATTCCAAAACATCTAAATTTCTTATAACTTTTCATAAACCTAATTGTTTGAAGAAAAACTTATATGTGCAATTTCAACTCGTATCAACATCTTTATCCCTGTGAATGACATCTAGATTCATGCAATTCTTTGTGGAAAAATGCCTTCCCTAATTTGTGTTATGGGTCTCATGTAGTCGAACTTGCAAACCTAAGAGAGTATATTCGATTTTCCCCCTTCAAATTCATTATGTATTTATTATTTTACCAATACTTCATCTGACTTGAACCTCAAACTATCTTCTACAACATTTAGTATACAGAAGGTATATATCATATCAGAAATACAAAGTCAAACTACCTTCTAAACAACATTTACATATACAGAAAGGGTATATATCAGATCAAAATATAAAAGACATCTCATCTAAGAAAAAGACATCAAAGCACAAAAATAGTTTCACCCTATACTTTAAAATTTTCACCTAATTTAACTATTTTAATAATTTTTTACCCACATAGACAGTTATCAAACACCCAATATATCACTAACTTGTAATTAAAGTATAACTATTTAGTTAGTCTTCAAACAACATTGTTTGCCTTATTGGGAAGTGATTAAGTTCTCTCATCTAAGACCACCTCAGTTTGCATTCTGTACATGCAATTCAAATTTGCAATATTTAAATTTTCTATAAATTATGAAATTCTCTAACAAAAAATAAGATATTTACTTATTGATTGTGATTTGTCTTAACATTATTAACAAGAACTTTGTATCAACACTACACCAATAAAAAATGCAACTAAGCTAAGATGTCTATAAGACAATATATCCTACTCATCAGATATAGATTAAACTTGAAGACTAATTCATGTCAAGGGAATCACATTTATAAAATGGCTTTTGTTGGAGATTCCAATCAATTAGAAATAATGTCAGATTATAATATACAAGTCAGGTGCAGTCCTCTCCTTATAAGTTGGTTTTGTGACCTACTAAGATAGTATCAGAGTCATTCAAAGTTTATCCTAGTCAAGTTGAGTTAGACATAAACTCACCTACCAAACCAATACAAATATATAAATATGCACATAACTAACTACAGGGAAACTATGTTACAAGTAGGCTGAAAGAGAGTATAAAAATGTATGTGTTTCAAATATGTTCAATCCTTAAACAATTATATGAGAAACAAAAATGACATGATTTCATTATGTAAGAGAATCAAAACAATTCTAAATTATAAAATTCTGATTATAGCATATAGATATATCTCATCCGTGAAAACTCACCAGATATAAAAACATTCATTTCCTCCAACATCAGAAAGGGCAACTTGTACTCTTCTGCATCATTGCCTATATCTATGTACACTTTGTCCTTTGAGAAAAACTATTTATGCTATTGACCAAATTTCATCATATCTAACCATCTATTACAATCTGTAGTATATAATATATCATCTATGGAACAGTTTATACTAAGTGGTCACCATGAACATGTAGCCATACAATCTTGTGGTAGCAACCCCTCTTCTTGATCCAATGTGTCCTTAACAGCTTGATAAAACTCTATCCATGAAGAAGAGTTGGAATCCACAGAACCCCAAGAAAATGTTAGATTTGGACTTGCAGGGCAGGCAGTGACCAAATCCAAAACTGAAATTGGTTTGAGGGTCTGTGGAAAATTGAATGCTAAATTATCAACTTTGTGTTCGTAAATTTTCCCATTTCTGTCCAATTTGTACCGTGAAGTGCCTTGAAACTCCCCTTTAGCCTCCCATGGAACCCGAGGCACACCCCTGAGGTTCCACCTAATCAATATCACATTTTCTGAAGGCTGCCATATCCTATACACATCCAGAGCAATCTCACGGAACAAAATTTTACCATGAAACCTCAATGCCCAGAAGATCAATTTGTACTTCTCAATACCAGTAAATGTATTCAAAGGGTCTTTGAATGTTATATCATCCCTGAAATAATCAAATTCAACCTTAAAATACTCCTTTCCCCCTCTATGAAACATCTTAAATCAAACAGAAAACCACACACACCAACACCTACCACAAAAGCACACATCTCAAAGATGAAAATTCAAATACTGACATGATCAAATTCAACATTAAAAGCCCATTTCCCCTGGTAAGAATCAACTTAACCTAGCAGGAAACCACACACACACAAAACATAGAAAGAAATTTCAAATACTGAAATGAACAAATTCAATATTAAAAAACCCATTTTTAGCCTGCGGGAAAGTTTTAAATCTAACAGAAAACCATACACGCTTGTCCCAAAAGCACACATCTCAAATACCATCTTAAATGTAACGGAAAATCACCCATCCACACAAAATCACAGAAGAAGAAAATTAATTTACTAGAATGATCAAATTCAACATTAAAAACCCATTTTCCCCTATATGAAACCTCTTAAATCAAACACAAACCACACAGAGATAACAACAAAACCACACATCTCAAGTATGAAAACTAAAATACCCAGATGAGAAAATCACCTGTAAATGTCATAATTGAGGTCTTTGACGAAGATCAAGGGCATGTCCTCTCGGAGGGTCCTCACAGCAAGGCCAAGATTGAGATAAAACTCATCCTTTTGCTGCTGATGCTCGTCTTTGGCACCAGTTGTTGGTGTGCTCCCCAGAGCAACCTGTGCAGTGGGAGTTTGGAGAGTGGAAAGCGGAGTAGAACATGAGGTGAAGAACGAAGAAGTACTGAGAGAAGTTGTTGGTTTTGCTGATGAAAACGTTTGGGAAATGGAAATGGGTTTTGATTTGGTTTGGGGAAGCAGAGAGGGTTTGAGGTTAGATAGAAGAAAAGCCATAGCCTTTAATGCTCAAAGGGTATCCAAGAATTTAGCCCTTCATTGGATTGATTGAGAGAGAAAAAGAGAGAGTTGTGTTGTTTTGTTCTCTTGCATTGGTGACGTGTGTGGCGCTGAAGCTAAATTTTCAGCCTTTCATTGTGTCGTTGGTAACTATTTTGAGTGGCTTTGAGTGTGGCCATGAAATCAAAATGAAAATAAAGTCTTGGCCTTTCGCATGTTGCCACCTCCATTTTGCATTATTTTTCACTCTCATTCAATTACTCTTACTTAGGGTAATTCCTTTCCCCCATAGTTTTTATATTCACCTCATGCATGCTTAAAAGACCAAAATGTCTTACTTGCTACTGTCATTTACATATTATGAGATCTAAAACATTCTCAGATTATACAATTTAGAAGTTTTTTTTTTTATGAGAAATAATTTTAAGATTTAATTTAAAAGTTTTGTTTTATGCAAAAAAAATATCTTAAGTCAAAAGTGACTTTTAGATTGAAAGTCATTTTTTCATCAACCAAAAGAGAAGAGTGTAGATTTTCTTTTACGTGGGGTGTAAAAAGAAATTATTGGGTGCAAAAAGAAAACCCCTTACTTAGAGACAAAATGGATCAATTTGGCTTGTTTTTATGGGCTAACATTTGAGTGGTGTGGATTGACCGAGGCAAATTTTTCCTAGACCCAATCTTTTTGAACCTGCACCCTTCATAGTTTTAAATTTTTGAAAATGTGTTTCATTCTGAAAATGAAAATTTAGAATTGAAAATAATATATTTTGGAAGAGATTATTGTGTTCCAAAATAAAAATTCAGAAACAAAAATAAAAATCTCATTCCACATAAAAAAATCCGTAATACAAAAAATTTGTTCAAAAAAAAAAATTCAAAACATATTTTGAAAAAGGGATCCATAATGTATTTTTATATATCTCTCCGTCTTATCCAAGGAAATTTTTGTCTTTTCATATTGAAATTGGGTGCAGTAATATAGTGATCTATCATAGTTAGATAAACTTTGCTTCCTGCACTCCCATAATTACTAAATACACCCCGTATGAAATGAAGAAAACAAAGGTATCCTCCCTTATTGCACCCGTTGTCATTACCGTTGCTACTATGGTTGTTGCTGCAACTCCAAATACACCTTCGTTGCATTCATTAAGATGAAAAATAAGAGAGAGAGTTGTTCCAAAAATCTCTTTTTGGAAATTTGTTTTCAAAATTCTATTTTGAAACACATCTAATATGTTTTAGAGAACTTGTTTTGTTTTTGTGCATGTAATGGCCTAAAAGAGACATCCATCAAGAATAAACGTTCTAGATCTCTTTCTTTTGCTTTTGTGCATGTAATGGCCATCATGACTGATTAATTCTTTCCTTTGAGATTTAGAGTAATCTGTTTAAACTCTTAAGGTAATATTTTGTTATTGATTGATGATTGATATTATCATTTTATTATCAAAACTTGAAACTTTATTCATGATTTTGATCCTTAGATTTTATTAGAAAGTACTTTTGAGTATCTGACATAAATGATAATGTTTAACATATTTGAATGCTTGGAATAAATTTTAAATGTTAATTGTTTTATAACATTTGTTCATAATGATAAGAAGTTTTTATAAATATGCAAAGAATCGATATTTTGAAGACTATCTTAATAATTTTGTATGCGAGGAATCAATATGAATGATTTTTATATATGCATCAATGTCAATCAAGATAGAATATTATATGTTTTTATTCATTAAAATTACAAACGAGTAAGAAGGATTAACCTCATTCCCAATTTTCTTAATTGAATTATCTACTTATTTATTTTGTTTTCATTTAATTTTTATAATATCTTTCAAATCAAATTATTGTATGTATTTTTATACTTAATGAATGTTACTATTAGGATATTAAATAATTGTTTCTTATGTGTTGGATATTCGTCCTAAGGGACAAATTATTATTTCTAACTTAGTACACTTGTTGTAAAATAGTCAACAACAGTTGCAAGTCTAACTTGTATGGTTTCTTCATTCTTTTGAAGCAATTCTTTCTGTGAAAATTGATAGGATACCCAAGAAGGGAGGATTGAATTTTGTATTGAAGACTTTTGAAAACTTTTGACCGTGAGTCTATGATAAATTTGATCAGACAAAGTTTGAACTTAATAAATGCATTGTTAAATAGTTTTTCATAAGAACGACATTTGATGAAGAATGTCAAAAACAATTTCAAGTTGATAAACACACTATCAAAAACACTTTTCGAAACTCATTTTAGCAAAACTTCACTTCTTCAATTAGTTGTTGATTAATAATATGCAATTTAAAAAGATGAGAGGAGAGGGAGATTTACACAATACTTTTTTATATTGTTTTATCTGAAAACTTAGACTACTTTTAGTCCTTAATCAACACAATCAAGTTCCATTGACAAACTAACACTGCAAGATACAAGACAAGTATTCTTTGGAACCATTCACTCCTAGATAAACACGAATATCATTTGGACCCAACCACTCCTAACTAAACATTAAGTATTATTTGAATCGCAACTACTCATAGTTAAACACAAAGTATTCTTATAAAATCTTGTTTTATATTTTATTATTAAGCACATAATCAAAATCAATATAAGGTGTATTAAACTTTGCTATAACACTCCATATGTGTTACGAGGATATTAATTATGAAAGAAAAATTCATCTCATCATTAAATGAAAAGAAAAGAAGATGCTAGTGTGACTTTTTGTAAGAACCATAAATTATGGTGGCTTAGAAAAAAAATTTACTCAAAGCCTCACACTAGGTGCTGAATATTCATATTCAAAAGTGGAGCATCTTTGAACAAGTTATTAGAATGGTGAAATCTTTATGTTGAGTTATGAACTATGCCAAGAAGAAGTCTAAATGAGACACTTTAATAATGAATAAGAATTTACCTAAAAAAGACTCACTAATGTTTAAGTTAATAAAATATTAAAAAAAATAATAATAAGAGAAGACATGTAAATTATGAGATGATAATATTTTTTTTATAAAAATGATCTTATAGACTTTTAAACTTATGTAAATAAAAGTAAATATAGAAAAAAATAATTAAATTTAAATTGCTTAAAATATTCTTATAGGTTGATATTGTTCATGACTAAGTTATGTTGGATGATAACTAACCTATAAATAAACTTTTTGGAGATATCTTATACAAACAAATATAACAAAACTACAACAAAACATAAACATGTTAATATAAAGTAGTTTACCCTAAGTCATTCTCATCCTCATCCCTTTCCTTTTTCATCTCTTTTGCATAATGCACTCTTTAAGCCCACTTTTTAATTGGAATCATTATATTAATTTTCATGAAAAAGTTGAAGAAGATCTTCTACCCCTCTTTTGATCATAAACACGTCACCCATGAATGTTTGACCTATCATTTAGATTATTGAATAAGTTTTTGCACACAAAATTGAACACACTTTAGTGTTAGTGGAGATTTGTATGGCTTTATGCCACTTAGTGGATTGATAGAGACATTGCTCTCTCCTACAACTCCCATTCACCATTCCACTATCTTGCATTATGCCACCACCAACTTTTTACATTTTTTTTTGTTAAATATATAACATGAACAATCATAAAAACTATAATCTTATCCATTTCAAACTCAACTAATTAGGATCAATTTAAGATTTGATTCGAGTATCAATATGATCATGTTGTTCTGTATGTTGGGATGATTTTTTCGATTAAGATTCTTACAAAAAAAAAAAAAGTGAACTAAAACTAATTCATGTATAACTTAAAAGTAAAAGATATATAGAATTTTTTTTATAGTTAATTAATATAAAAAATAATTTTAGTTAATGAAAAACTAATTTTAACTTATTTTATAAATGCTTGTGAAGAAGCTTATCTGAAATATTCCTTTAACACATGAGTAAATCAAATAGTCACTCCATGTCACTCTTATGTGTTATTATAATTATATTTAGATGTTCATAAGCTTCCCAATAATTTTAAAAATAAAACAAATTAAAATTAGTTAAGAGGTAAATAATAGGTTAAATATAATAAACATTAACATATTTCATTTTTAATACAATTAAAAATTATCTTGATACAAAATTTTAATTCTGTTTTTAATTTTGTTTGAACTTTGTTAATAGTTTCGATAATTTTCATAAGTTCTGTCTTTAGTAATTACTAGGCTTGTTTATTTAAGAAAATTTAACGTTAATATATAGTTAATCTTTAGATAAATCTTTTATCTTTTATTTTTTCTTTATAAATTTCAAATTCTTAGTGATTTCCTTCAATATATACTATATACATTTAGTAAAAAAATAAAATGATTCACCAATTTAATGTTTTAAGATTTTAAATTGAAAACAATATATTAATTTCTTATATCATTTCATTCAAACAACTAATTTAAAAACAAACTAGATTCATTTTTTTTTCACTTTCTCCCAAGAGAATCACGTGTATTTTCTATTTTAACACACAAAGTTCTAGCATAAAATATAAATAATTTGATGTTTCTAATAAAACAATAATAAAATATGAGAAAAAAAGTTTATAAATTTTAAATTTGAATTGAAAGTGTTAACAAATGTTGAAGAATATCAATAATTTGTTTTCTAAAAATTAAAAATAATTTAAATTAATTATGTCATAAAAAATTATAATTAATCACAACATGAATCTTTTTATATTAGTATATTAAACAACTAATGTAAAACAAATCCTTTAAATCTTTCTTAGATTCAAGTTTTTTATTTTATTTTTTATTTTGATTGGTAAAAGAACTGATATAAAAAAAAGTCTACTTCAATAGTAATTTGAACTTCCGATAAATTTTTAAATTGTGATATAAATTTTAGCTTAAATATATTTTATGTCCTTGTAAAATAAGCAGAGTTTTGATTTTAGTTTTTATGAACATTTTCTTCATTGTTTTATCTTTATAAAATTTGAAATAATTATTTGAAATCATTGTGAAATTTATAAATTTTTATTTTAGTTTTTATCTTTTCACTATTTGAAATTGTTAAATTGATCTTAACATTCATTTTGGGATAGACCTAGCGTTTATATTTTATAAATTTTAAATTAATAGACAAACTTAGTAGAAACATACAACATTTAAAATAATTACTTAAATTTTTATTTGAAAAATAAATACTCAATTAGTATCAAATAATATTGATAATCAATGGCAAAAATTAATATGAATGTGAAGTCTCAATCCCTCAACTTTATTTTTTTTTCAATGAATAAATTAAATAAATACGAAACATTTCAGGGTATCCCAATTCTTATACAGAAAATATAAATATCAATCTCATACCATTTACATAGTTGTCCAAAAAAAAGTCAAAAGAAGACATCAATCACTGCAAAAAGACTGTTTCAAAACAGTTCCAAAAAATCTAAGGAAAGACTCTTACAAACAATCTAATATCATGAAAAATATTTGTCATACAAAATCCTTAAACAAGTGCTACATAGCTAAATTCAAATTTCTTAACAACGTGTCTCAAAAAGGCTAGATACGCATTTTTTGATTTGCTCAAGAATCAAGGCTTAACAAATAATACACTAAAGAAACACAACATTACAAGGAGGAACATTCTCAACTTCATCGTCAGATCCATTATTTCCCATGTTTCTTCCTCCAATAAGAAATAAAAAGACTTGTATTGTTGGTGATTAAGAATGATATAGTTGTTATGGTAAGGGTGATATATTACATATATGGAGGAAGAAAAGTTCCCTTATAATATCTTGGAATGAGAATAAATTTTAATAATTTTACATGAAGATTAAAAATTAAAAATAACATTAAAATTATACTTAGTTTTTGAGCATATTATTTTAACCTATAAAACTATTAATAAAAAATAACCATTATTGATAATATATGAAGATAAAAAACAATTAATTAAGAATAGTATATTTAACCTTAAATTTGAACACAAACAATCCTCCAACTAAAGAAAGTGTGCCTACATAAATCCAATAATCATTCTTTACTTGGTTTGTATTATACACAGTTGTACTCCATAATCTATCATGAGATAGTGCAACCTTTTGGGCAAAATCTTTCTATCCAAACCCTAAAAACCAGAAAATGGTGTCACGTGTAAGCCCCACTTTAACCATTTTAAAAGCAATGCAAATGACATATTATTCCACCACCCTCCAAAATTTTCCTATATAACAAGGAAAGCTCATTATTCAGTGAACAAATATTTGATTCAACAAAAAGGAAAAAAACAACAGAAATAGTGATGTCGGAGAGTGGTAGAAGACACGGCGGCGCCACCACTGAGACCGGGCGAGGTGAGCAGCTCCTGGCGGAGGAGGCCTCCGGAGACTTGTCATCATTGTCGTGGAGACTGAATGTGAAGGAGTTTCAGTTGCCACGCCCAAGTCCTACCCATCATCACCATAATAACCTTGCTTCACTTTTCATCGTCTTTTTCCCAAACCCAGTAAGAAAATTTCTCTCAAATTTTCATCTTTTTCTTCTCTGCTTTTATTTTCGCAATTTTAAATCCAGTGAAACTCTAAAAACTAAATCTCGCATTAATTAGAAGTATAATTAAATTTAATTTAAAAAAGTTAAATAAAGTTTAAAATTACTTTTTTAAATTAATCTTTTTCAAAAACTTTAAACATGGGGGATCTTTCTTTCAGTCATTTTTTTTTATTATTATTATTATGTATAAGAGTTTAATGACGTTGTTGTGGTATTTTAAAAGTTCTTTTAAAGAATTAGCTTTTACAAAATAAGAATAAATGTAATTTATTAAAGTAATGATAAAGAAAAATAACTCACCGTGAGGATTGGATACATCAAAGAAGACTAAATACTAAATATTTATAGGTAGTTTATTAGTAATTTTATAGTAAATGATTCAATAAATTTAATAAATCTTATTATAACAAATTCTAATACAATAATAACTTGATTTTATACAATACAAATCATTAAATAAAAATTAATTTTAAATAAAAAATAATTAATTATTATTTTAACTAAGTTAGATATTATTTATAAATTTAAAAATTATTGATATTTAAAATATTTTTTATTATTAATAAAAATTTATAAAATATTTTTAAATTACTATCTAATCTTAATTATAAAGTTTTAGTTTCTAACTATTAAATTTATTAAAATTATATGGTTTGTAATTATTTATTTTAATTTTTTTAATTAAATATTTTTACTGGACTTAAAAAAATTTGAAGTATTTTTTATGAAGTTTGGAAATAAATAAAAAATCTCTATTAATTAAATTAATTCCTAAAATTATATTAAATTTAGTAAATAATTTCCGTTAAAATAGTTTTTTAATGTGTGTAATTTATGAAGTTTCACACGTCGTATAATTGGACCATGTACCATAAATAATTAAAATATTTATACTTATTATCACTTTTGTTTCGATACAATTATAAATTAAGTAACTAAAATAATTAAAACACCTATTTTTCTCATCCACATGTACGTATATTTAAAAAAAAATATATAAATGAAGATAAGACATAGTGTGGTCACAAATTTTCTAAAATATATATGAAAATGTATTTTTTTTCCATCTCATTATCTTTGTTTTTGGAGTAATGGGTCGGTTTAATTTTGTTGGTATTACGTGTCTTATTATTGTTTGAAGTGAGCGAGGAATCTTGGCATATATGAGTAAAACTTTTCTTTTGATTATATTCTCTTTTATTGCTTTTATGATTGTTTTTGGTGGAGTGTTCCTTTTTTCCCTTTCTGAAAAAGATAGGTTATAAAGTGATTCCTTGCGAGTAGGAGGATATACTAAGCATCTTGTGTGCATTTTAATTTGATTTATTAGGGATTTCTCGTGAGTTAAAACTATTAATTAAAAATATAATTAAATTGTAATATATAAATCGGTATAAATATTATCTTATAATTTAATTTAATTTAACGAGGTCAAATTAAACATAAAATTGACTTTTATAATATCAAAATTTATACTAATCAAATTTATTACATATGGAGATACACAAATTTTATTTCCGTTATATTATCAAAGCTTAGTTGCTAAAGTTTCTCACACAAAAGGAAGACAAGTTTTTTTTTTCTCCCTATCTATTTGTGGAGCTAAACAGTTTTTGTTTATAGGAAATGATATTTTGTAATAATTTATTTTATAGTGAATCTAGAATAATAGTATAAAAGCACATATATGCCTACATTCATAAATATTCAATAAAAGTATTGTCATGCAATATACAATTTTTCTATTAAAAGTTACAAATTTATCGTACACTTAAAGTGGACGGGTAAGTTGGCACGCGGTCTGCTAAGAAAAATGCAGAACAGTCAACTCGCTAACCCACTTAGGTCCACCCTGCATAATCCGCAGCTCAGTCGGATCAAGTGTAGAGCAGGACGGATTAGCCCGCATGATTTGCATAACTTAAAAATGTAGAAATTTTTTTTCTACACCGTCATATTTTCTTCATGCAATCTCATATTTCACATTCTGAAACTTTTAATAACATCTTACTGTGCATGTCTCATGAAAATAATATTATGAAACCATTTACCTAATACATCTCAATAAAAAAATTATTTAAAATGTCTATTTAAAAAAAATAATTTTTAAAAAATATATTTCTTATGCGGGCTGACTCGCAGCCTTCCAGGCCAACCCTTATGTAGGGTGGACTAGAAAAATCAATATACTTATTCTATGCGGAACGAGCCAATCTGACCCACATTTTACAAGCCAAGTGTGGAACAAGCCTATGTGAGACGGATCAACCCGCATTACCAACCCTTTTTTCAGACAAAAATTACAAATCCTTATAGATAGTGTTTTCAGTAAAAACTGCAAAACCTTCACATAGAATTTTGTTGGCGAAAGGTGCAAACTCTCTTGTGCAATTTTAAAAAAAAATTACAAATTTTCTCATGACACATATCATCCTTACTTTCTCTTAAATTCTCAAAATTTCTTTCGCTAAAGACTTATTGAGTTGGTGACAATATTCATATCAACTATTCGTTTTTATATTTTTATAGTAATTTCTTATTTTTTCTCTTATTAATAAATATTAGACTTTGTTAAATACTCACAAATTTCTCAAAGCTTAGATATAAAAGATATTCATCCATAATTTAGATTTTGTGGTTGAAGTTTACTTATCACATCTAATACATTTTTTTTCTTTTAACCATGTTTTTTTTTTCATTCATAAGATTGAAATCCAAAACTTTATTTTAAAAATCTGAATTTAGTTTTATCTTTATTTTGTACTATAAGCAATGTAAAACTATTGAAATTATCACAACAAGTTCCTCTAGTCTAAGACTATGAAGTAAGAGACTTTGTTTTTGGAATTTTCTTCTATCTTGCCATTATGCTATTATGAATATGTTTTAATAATTTTAGTAAAATCATAGCTCTATAATTCAACATTGTTTCTAAAGTAGTTTGTTTAGGTGACTGATCCGAGGGGATATCTAGGAACGCTTGGCTGGTGGTTGTTATATGATTTTTATTTTCTGCACTATACTTTTGCTGTGTAATTTTTCCTGCTCCAATCTTTAAGATAACAAGTTAATTAACTCTAAACATAATGAGCGTTGGTTTAGTGAGGAGCGTTGGTCAGCCGGTAAGGGTGTTCCCGGTAGTAAGTCCTAGGGTGAGGCAGTAAAACCGTTGGTAAGCCTGGTGGTTCTGGTCCAAGAACTAGATACGTCAGTTATGTCTAGGTTAATTAAAATGTTATCTAAAGGAAAGGAAAAGGAAGAAGAACTAGGAGAGTCTAGTGAAGAAAATAATAGTCATATAATACACCATGAGTTAAGAATCCTGGAAATAGAATCACAGCTTAATAAGTGGAAACTCCCCAAGCTGGAGATTTCCTCACTTTATAAAACTAAAATTACAGACATGTTCAAAAGCGAATATGTTATTAAAACTGTCGAAAAGGAAATCGACATAAAACAAACTCAAGAGTCTATACATTTAATATCACGGGCCTTAATAGCTGAGCACATAAAAGATTACAAATATCTGCATATAGGATCGGTACAAATAGCCATTAAACCCCTGTTTAGGCAAGGAATTGATACCCCTCTATTTGCAGTTCTAAGAGATAACATGCCAAAAAATGTAAATGATCAGATCTTAGCTATCTTTGAAACCAACCTCCATGAGGGACCCGTCTATATTAATAATTACCCGAATTATTCAGTAGCCCTTAAGAGTTTTCATGAAACAAATTATAATATTATTCTAGATATTAAAATGAAAGATGATGGATGGAATCCCAGGGCAATTCCCATAACAATAATATATCGTCTTTATTATAAGGTAATGAAAACACAATTAGCCCCGCAAGCTCTATTAATATCTCCTAAAGACGAAACTACCCTTTTATTAGTAAATCCAGAAAGAGTAAATGCCTCGGTCCCACGGGTACTGAGACATGATGAAATAACAAGTGGATTAAAATGGAGGTTAGAAGATATGTTACCTCCAATCCCCCCTACCCCTAGCGAAGTAGACGCTATAATAGAATTTAAATCAGGAGCTGTAGAAATCACCTTTGCTCCCTTAAGAGAAAACTTAAGAAGAGTTCGCTCTATAACAAGATCTGAATTTAGTCTAACCAGACCATCCATAGATTGGCGAAGCTTCTCAATACCTAGAGGTTTGGTAATGCAAGGACTACATCCAGACCATACCATACCTACCCCTGAGTTTGAGCCAGAGGAAACCCATTATACCTCAACTCGATCTCAAGACTCCCCAACTAAATCTGACTTTAGTCAGTTAAATGTCATTAGTACATTCGAAATTAATAAAAAAATGCTTCAGGCCGACTTCGCCAGGGAAGCCAATAGAAAGAAAAAAGAATGGTTTTATAAAAATTTTAATAAAGAAGAACGGTCTAAAATAAGAGAAGAATATTATGATTATATGAACACTTTTGAAATAAATATATTTTTCTTTAAATGGTTCGAACAAAATTACTTTTAAATAGTAAAGGTTATAAGATCGGGAGAAAAAACTTGGAAAACAGTTAGAGGAGAGGTGTCTAGTATTATTCCTCCTTTAGAAGAAATAAAATTCCCAAATATCGAAAATAAAGAAGTTATTGCTTCTCCCTTTAAAATGATAGGAGAAAAAAGAGAAGTTCAAATAAAAGATATTCAAAACCTTCATTCCCAACTAAATTATACAAACCAACTCTTGCATCAGATGGCAAGAAAGGAACTCGAACCTGAGCCTAAACTTCTTAACAAACAGTCTGAAAGATTAGGAAAGTCTCTAATAAAACCTTTTAAATTCTCGGAAGATGAATTAAAAGAGTTAAAAATCGGAAGAGATGCAAATTCTGCATTAGATGAAATTAATAAAAAATTAGATGAGTTAAAAATTTCAAAAATAAATACTCTCATTGAAGAAGAAGAAACGGTAAATAAAATAAATAAGGGAAAGGCCCCACAGTCCTTTCCAACCAGTAGAAATTTCTATAAAAGACCCACTCTTCCTGACATTCAATTTGAAGAATGGGAACTCGAGCATCCCTCCGCTTTTGACGGAAATGGGATCACCGAATGGAATATTGATGGAATGATAGACCATCAAATCCTTCGAAAAACTCACGAATTAACAATGGCCGCCTCGGCCTACAGAGTAAAACACTCAGAGGAACATACCATAAAATTAATAGTTGCCAGTTTCACTGGCATTTTAAAAGGATGGTGGGATAATTATCTTAATCCGGAAAATAGATTGTATATTACTACCTGTGTTAAGAACAAAGAAAATGTACAAATTTCTTTAATGGTAGAAACATTGGTCACTGCCATTATTCATAACTTTATCCGAGACCCAAAGATTTTCGATGAAAGAACTTCAATATTGTTACATAATTTAAGGTGTCCAACTTTAGGAGACTTTAGATGGTATGTTGATAATTTTATGTCTATGGTTCTAACACGGGAAGACTGTCGGGAACCATATTGGAAAGAACGCTTTGTAGCAGGACTACCTCTGGTCTTTGCTGAAAAGGTCAAAGAAAACCTACAAACAGAATACCCAGATACCAGCCTAAAAGATCTTACTTATGGTAGGATTAGTGCAATGGTTAAGAATACAGGCGTAGCATTGTGTAACGCCCTGAAAATTGAAAATCGAATAAAAAAGAATCAACAATTAGGGATAAGAGAATTAGGAGATTTTTGTGCTCAATATGGGTATGAAAGAATAACTCCCCCCTCAACATCAAGAAAAAAATCAATAAAACATAAAAATCAGAAAAGTATTCCCAGAAAACACTGAAGAATAAAGGGTCCCACTAAAACAATAGAAAGATACCAAAAACCTCAGAACGGTGCTAATAATTCACCCCAAAATACAAACAAAGTAATATGTTTCAAATGTGGACGATTCGACCATTATAAAAGAGATTGTAAAGTAAAAAAAAAATTAATAATTTAGATATGAGCAATGAATTAAGAGAACAGATAGCTAAAATACTCTTAGAATCTTCTAACGAAGAAGAAGAAGACGTCATTGAAGAAATAAACGAAGACTCGAAAGAAGAATCTATAGAAAATTGTGAAGAAGATAACTGTAACGAGGAGTGCAGCTGTTGTTACCAGATAAATGTAATATCTAGTGAAACAAAAAGAGCCTTAGAAATGGTAGACCTAATAGAAAGTCCAGAAGAAAAGTTTAAATGGCTTACAAAAATTAAGAACGAAATATTAGAAGAAGAAGATCGAGAAAAGAAGCAAGACAAAGAGATCTTCACAGGTTATAATTTTAATAAAATCCTACAATTAGCAAAACAAGAAGAAAGAAAGATAACAGTAAATGATCTACATAGGGAAATAAAAATGTTAAAAGAAGAAGTACGAATGATAAAATTAGAATTAGTAAAACTATAACCAAGTACCTCAGAAGCCGAACAAGAATTTGTTTCACAAGTAAAAACCTATCAACAGAAATGGCGGGTTAATATAGCCCTAAAAATAGGAAACTCTTTTCATAAAGAGTTTACGGCTCTAATAGACTCTGGAGCCGATCTAAATTGTATACAAGAAGGAATAATTCCTACCCAGTATTATGAAAAGACTACTCAACAGCTCTTTTCCGCTAACAGTACAAGATTAAAGGTAAAATATAAATTATCAAATGCGCGAATATGTAATAATGGAAAATGTTATAAAACAGATTTTATCCTCGCTAAAGAGTTAAATGAAGATATAATCCTAGGAACCCCCTTTTTAACCCAAATATATCCTTTCTCGGTAACCGAGAATGGAATATTAACTGGGGAAATACTATTTAAATTCCTCTCCCTAAGAAAAGAAAAAGAAATAAAAACATTAAAAGATCAAGAAGAAGATTTTATTAGTCTAATAAAAAATAAAGACTCTCAGATAAAATTCTTGAAAAAAGAATTACAGTATGAGAAAATAGAAAATGATATAAAACTTAATAAGGATAAACTAGAAAAAATAACAGAAGAATTTAAAGAGGAAGTATGTGCTGAGGTACCCACAACTTTTTGGGATAGGAAATCTCATGAAGTAAGTCTCCCATACAATGAGGATTTTAAAGAAATTAATATTCCAACTAAAGCAAAACCGGTTCAGATGAACCAAGAAACATTAAAGTTATGCAAGGAAGAAATTAAAAAAATTTTGGATAGGAAATTAATAAGACCAAGTAAATCGCCATGGAGTTGCGCGACATTCTATGTTAATAATGCTAATGAAAAGGAAAGAGGAGAACCTTGAATGGTAATAAATTATAAGCCCCTTAATAATGTATTAAAATGGATAAGATATCCCTTACCAAATAAACAAGAACTAATTAAAAATTTATACGACGCAGTAATCTTCTCAAAATTCGATATGAAGTCTGGATATTATCAAATTAAAATAAAAGAACAGGATAAATACAAAACGGATTTTGTAGTCCCCTTTGGACATTATGAATGGAACGTTATGCCCATGGGCTTAAAAAACACTCCTTCTGAGTTTCAAAATATAATGAATAACATATTAATCTCGTATTCAGAATTTGCTATAGTGTATCTGGATGACATATTAATATACTCTAATTCCATATAACAACATTTAAAACACTTAAGAACCTTTAAAGACTTAATAAAAATAAATGGACTAGCAATTTCCAGTAAGAAAATAACAATAGGCGTAACAAAAATTAGGTTTTTAGGCCATGAAATATGGCAAGGCAAAATAACTCCTATAACCAGAAGCATAGAGTTTGCAAAAAATTTTCCTAACGAAATAACCAATAAAACCCAGCTTTAGAGGTTTTTAGGTTGTTTAAATTATGTATCAGAATTCATTCCGGAAATAAGAATAATTGCAAAACCACTGTATAAACGGTTAAGAAAAAACCCACAACCCTGGGGTCAGAACACACACTGGCAGTAAAGAAAATTAAAGGTATAGGAACTACTAAAGGTACTAAAGAAACAAGAACAACAACTACTAATTCATCAGCTAATATATTTCCGAAAAGTCGAAAACTAAGGGATAAGGGTTTTGTGAAATCTTCTAATATGTTAATCGGTAAAAGGATTGGAGTTGGTTGGATGTATTTACTAAAATAAGCTAATCCTTTTTTTGAAAGACCCGCATAGAAATATGCAACTGATGTAAGTAAAGCTAATGCAACGGTAGTATTTATATCATTTGTAGGTGTAGCTAATTCCCCATGAGGTAATTGTATGATTTTCCAAGGGAAAAGAGCCCCTGACCAATTAGAAACAAAAATAAATAGAAACAAAGTTCCAATAAAAGGAACCCACGGACCATATTCTTCTCCAATATGAGTTTTGCTCACGTCTCGAATGAATTCAAGAACATATTCAAAGAAATTCTGACCGAAAGCGGGAATGGTTTGCAAATTTCGAATAACTAGAAAGGCTGAAACCAATAAGATAGCAATTACAACCCAATAAGTAATAAGTACTTGGGCATGTACTAGGAAACCCCCTATTTGCCAATAGAAATGTTGACCTACTTCCACAACAGATATATCGTATAATCTTTTTAATGTGTTGATAGAGCATAATAAAACATTCATATTGTCCTGTCCTCTAAAATAAGAACTTGAAAAAAGGGAATTATTTTTATTCAAACATCTCCTTTGCTTTTTGATTTGTCTACTTTCATTTTTGTCCAATTTCTTACTAGTATAGTAAGCGATTCCATAAATCTATGAACCCCTCGAAGCAATTTCAATCATTTTTTATCTTATTATTAATTAAGAATTTCGTATAGATCTAGAACGAGCCTCACAAATTGCAAAATCTAATTTGTTAAGAATGAATCGAATTGAGGCTATAGCATCATCATTAGCTGGAATTGAAATATCAGCGAGATCCGGGTCACTATTTGTATCAATTAAACAAATTGTTGGAATTTCCAAAGTTATACATTCTCGAAGAGCCGTATATTCTTCTTGTTGATCGACGATTATTACAATATCAGGTAACCCCTTCATATATTTAATGCCGCCAAGATATGTTTCCAATTGAGCTAAATGTATAATCTTCCCTGCTTAGGAATTCAAAACCCTGAAGCAAAGTTAATAGTTGAATTGGATGCCTCTGAATTAGGATTTGGAGGAATATTAAAACAAAAGGTAAAAGATTGTCCTGAACAGATAATAAAATATTATTCTGGAGCATGGAATGAAACACAACAAAAATATAGTACAGTTAAAAAAGAAATTCTTGCTATTGTTTTATGTATAACAAAGTTTCAAACGGATTTAATAAACAAACCATTTTTATTATGAATAGATTGCAAATCAGCAAAAGAAATTTTGGTAGGCTTTTAGTTGGGTCACAAAGTCTTGGCCCGATGTTGAGGCCATAAAGTCTTGGCCTGATTTTGATTCCTGTAATTTTATTAAGTCTAGCTTTATTATTCATATTTCTTCTTTTAGCATTTTTATTTCTTTATGAAGGTCATTTACTGTTATTTTTCTTTCCTCTTGTTTTGCTCGTTGTAGAATTTTGTTAAAATTATAGCCTGTAAATATCTCCTTATCTTTCTTTTGCTCTCGATCTTCTGTTTCTAAAATCTCGTTTTTTATCTTAGTAAGCCAATGGAATTTTTCCTCGGGATTTTCTATTAAATCCACCATTTCCAAGGCTCGCTTTGTCTCACTAGATATTACATTGATTTGATAGCGACAACTGCACTCTTCACCGCAGTTTTCTTCGTCGCAATTTTCTATGGACTCTTCTTCTGAGTCTTCATTTATTTCTTCGATGATCTCCTCTTCTTCATCAGAGGATTCCAATAAAATCTTAGCTATTTGTTCTCTTAATTCTTCGCTCATATCTAACTTATTAATTTTTTCTTTTACTTTACAATCTCTTTTATAATGGCCAAATCGTCCACATTTGAAACATATTAATTTATTTGTATTTTGAAATGGAATATTTATTTACGGTTTTGGAGTTGATTTAATAGAGCTCTTTTTATTCCAGGCTTTTCTAGGAATATTTCTCTGAATTTTATGTTTTACCACCTTTCTTCTAGATGTTGACGGGGGAGTTATCCTTTCATACCCATATTGGGCACAGAAATCTCCTAATTCTCTTATGCCTAATTGTTGGTTTTTCTTTATTCGATTTTCTATTTTCATAGCGTTGCATAATGCTACGCCTGTGTTTTTAACCATAGCACTAATCCTACCATAGGTAAGATCTTTTAAAGTAGCATCTGGGTATTCTAATTGAAGATTTTCTTTGACCTTTTCAGCGAAGACTAGAAGTAGTCCTGCTACGAAGCGCTCTTTCCAGTATGGTTCTCGACAATCCTCCCGTGTCAG
Organism: Phaseolus lunatus; assembly: GCA_013389735.1. Lineage (NCBI taxonomy): Eukaryota > Viridiplantae > Streptophyta > Magnoliopsida > Fabales > Fabaceae > Phaseolus > Phaseolus lunatus. The sequence goes on along the minus strand of CM023867.1, from coordinate 44,296,836 downwards.
GACCATAGACATAAAAATATCAACGTACCATCTAAAGTCTCCTAAAGTTGGGCACTTTAGATTATGTAATAAAATTGAAGTTCTTTCATCAAAAATCTTTGGGTCTCCGATAAAATTATGAATAATGGCAGTGACTAAAGTTTCTACCATTAAGGGAATTTGTCTGTTTTCTTCGGTTTTAACACAGGTAGTAATGTACAACCTATTTTCTGAATTAAGATAATTATCCCACCATCCTTTTAGAATGCCAGTAAAACCGACCATTATTAATTTTATGGTTTGTTCTTCCGAGTGTTTTACTCTGTAAGCCGACGTGGCCATTGTTAATTTGTGAGTTTTTCGAAGGACTTGATGGTCGTCATTCCATCAATATTCCATTCGGTTATTCCATTTTCGTCGAAGGCGGAGGGATGCTCGAGTTCCCATTCTTCAAACTGTATGTCTGGGAGAGTGGGTCTTTTATAAAAGTTTCTACTGGTTGGAAACGTTTGTGGGGCCTTCCCCCTATTTATTTTATTTACTGATTCGTCTTCTTTAGTGAGAATATTTATTTTTGAAATTTTTAGCTCATCTAATTTTTTATTAATTTCGTCTAATGCAGAATTTGCATCCCTTCCAATTTTTAATTCTTTTAACTCGTCTTCCGAGAATTTAAATGGTTTTATCAAAGATTTTCCTAATCTGTCCGATTGTTTATTAAGAAGTTTAGGTTCTGGTTCGGGTTCGGTTTTTGCCATTTGATGTAAGAGTTGGTTAGTGTAATTTAATTGGGAATGAATATTTTGAATATCTTTTATTTGAATTTCTCTCTTTTCTCCTATCATTTTAAAGGGAGAGGCAACGACCTCTTTATTTTCAATATTTGGGAATTTTATTTCCTCTAAAGGAGGAATAATATTGGAGACTTCTCCTTTAGCGGTTTTCCATGTTTTTTCTCCTGATTTTATAACTTTTATTGTCTGGAAATAATTTTGTTCGAACCATTTAAAGAAGAACACGTTTATTTCAAAATTGTTCATATAATCATAATATTCTTCTCTTATTTTAGCTCGTTCTTCGTTATTAAAATTTTATAAAACCATTCCTTTTTCCTTTTATTGGCTTCACTTGCGAAGTCCTCTTGAAGCATTCTTTTATTAATTTCAAATGTTTTAATCACGTTTAACTGACTAAAATTAGACTTGGTTGGTGAGTCTTGTGACTGAGCCGAGGTATAATGGGTTTCCTCTGGCTCAAACTCAGGGGTAGGTATGGTATGGTCTGGATGTAATCCTTGGATTACCAAACCTCTAGGTATCGAGAAACTACGCCTATCTATAGATGGTCTAGATAAACTGAATTCAGACCTTGCCATAGAGCGCACCCTTCTTAAGTTTTCTTTTAAAGGAGCAAAGGTGATCTCTACCGCTCCTGATTTAAATTCTGTTATGGCATCTACTTCCCTAGGGGTAGGAGGAATTGGAGGTAGTATGTCTTCTAGCCTCCATTTTAATCCACTTGCTACCTCATCATGTCTCAGTACCCGAGGGACCGAGGCATTTACTCTTTCTGGATTCACCAATAAGAGGGTAGTTTCGTCTTTAGGAGATATTAATAAGGCCTGAGGCGCTAATTGTGTTTTCATTACCTTATAATAAAGACGATATATTATTGTTATGGGAATCGCCCTGGGATTCCATCTGGTGGCCCATTCTTCTTCTTCGGATCTTCTTCTTCCGTTCTTCTTCTTTCGATCTTCTTCTTCCATTCTTTTTCTTCCATTCTTCTTCTTCCGATCGTCTTCTTCCGATCGTCTTCTTCCATTCTTCTTCTTCCATTTTTCTTCTTACACTCTTCTTCTTCCATTCTTCTTCGTCCTATCTTCTTCTTCCATTCTTCTTCTTCCAATCTTCTTCTTCCATTTTTCTTCTTACACTTTTCTTCTTCCATTCTTCTTCGTCCTATCTTCTTCTTCCATTCTTCTTCTTCCAATCTTCTTCTTCCATGCTTCTTGTTTTGATCTTCTTCTTCCGATCTTCTCCTTCCGATCTTCTTCTTCCTATCTTCTTCTTCCATTCTTCTTCTTCCAATCTTCTTCTTCCATGCTTCTTGATTTGATCTTCTTCTTCCATTATTCTTCTTCCGATCTTCTCCTTCCAATCTTCTTCTTCCATTCTTCTTCTTCCGATCTTCTACTTCCATTCTTCTTCTTCCAATCTTCTTCTTCCATTCTTCTACCCTCGATCTTCTTCTTCCATTCCTCTACTTCTGATCTTATTCTTCCATTCTTGTTCTTCCGATCTTCTTCTTCCATTCTTCTTCTTCCATGCTTCTTGTTTTGATCTTCTTGTTCCATTCTTCTTGTTCCATTCTTCTTCCTCCGATCTTCTTCTTCCATTCTTCTTCTTCTTCCGATTTTCTTCTTCCATTTCTTTTCTTCCAATCTTCTTCCAATCTTCTTGTAACATCCCGTCAAAATAAACCATACATACATGTATAATGAAAATAAAGGTAAACAAATAATATTGAAGAGTACATGATAATATATTTATATAAGTAATGAAGTTGCTCCTCTTAGGGAGTTTAATACATAACCAATCAAATGTTTTCAAAATTTAACGAAATTTAATCAAATACAACAAGACCGGCGGTCTCCATACATGAACCGGCGATCTGGTAACAGAAGGCCCCAAAATAGGCGATCTGCTAGCAGGACATAAATCCGGCGATCACCACCAAGAGATAGAAAACGGCGATCTCTTCCTCGGCGACCACTCACTAAGGAGCTCTACTTCCTGGAAGATCATCTGCTCCCGTGTAACAATTACACGATCATCACAGTTTTAAGAGAAAAACAGCCATAGAGCAGAACACGCAAGGTAAGCTATATATTTTTAAAGGGAGTTTAAATATGAACATAAAAAATCAAGGTAAAACAATTTTCAAGATATCCATGTAAAACTTAGAGTTGCTCATACCCTTCACCTGATCGCCCAGAAATCACACATTTCACAATATTCGCACATAGTCATTCTATTTCACAAAACTGCATCAAGTGTCTATAAATTTCAAGTTCCTCATTTATCATGTCAGACCACCACTGACTCAGCACACAAGACACTTGACACTACTTCCGGAAGACTCGTGCAATTGATTAGACTCAGAGATCTGCACCTGTCATACCATACCACTGTGAAATCCACACAGGGTCGCTGTGAATCCACACAGCATGCGCATATATAATCTCAATGTCAATAGTTCTCCCGGTATGACAGGGTTAATCCATAGAACAGGCCGAGCTCGTTCTTTTTCACACGAGTCACCCATTCGTATGAACCTCCTTTGACTCTCACCAACTGGGTAACTTCCTCTATGTGATTCCATTACCTCAGCAGAGTCAGGATATCCCCTTAGGAATCACCGATCAATGCACCTCCTACACGATCTTACACGGTATTTTCTTTCCTGAAAATACTATGCCTCGATCCCACATTCACAACACCCAAGACATCATACTACTTAAATAAATGATTCAAGTCACAGCAACATTCGTTTCAAAGATTCAGATTTTCGAAGATCACACTTAAGCTTCAACAGTTCAAAATAACACCAAAAACAGAGAGTTCGCAAACATCGCCCAAACCGGCGACCTGGTTAAAAAACAGGGTATTTCGAAGTCTGTATTTAAAACCGGCGACCACGTCGCCCAAACACATAGAACAGAGCATTTACGAAGATGAAAACGAAAAACGGCGACCACGTCGCCCTCACTTCAGAAATAACTAAACTATGGCTTGTATTGAAAATGAAGGCTAGCTTCCCTTACCTGGACTTGCGCAAACACCAGGAGCTCCGAAATCCAACGAAGCCTGAAGAATGCCTTGGCTCTGTTTTTGCGTCTGGTTTGAAGGACTTGCAGAGAACTTCCCAGGTGCTCTAATGGTGGCTGTCGCTCGTCGTACTCTTGTGTGAAGGTGCCAGAATCGCAGCGCGAAGGAGATAACTGGAGGAGAAGGGAGGTAACTCACTCTTTCTCTCTTTGAACACTACAACGTCTCTTTTTTCTCAGCCGTGGGTTTTTGCATCTTAAACCAGCTTATCTTCAAAAGCAGCTGCCACCACCCACTCTGCAGAGGAGTCTGAGTGTACGTTTCCCTGAACAGTACGACTACAGTTGTCTCTTGCGCAGGCCAACCACTCCCTGAACAGTACTACTAAGCGTGCCTCTGCGCAGGCTAACCTTCTGAGGTCACTATTCTGAACCACCCTTTTGTCTACGTGGCGCGCGTGTAGGACGTTTCATGCTGGGAGTCTGGGTCCCACGTTCTCTGTGTATAACTCGACATCGCGCGATAACCTTTCGCCGATGACTACTAGCACGAAGACTCTCCACCGATGATCTCTCGCGCGAAGACTCTCCACCGATGACCTCTCGCGCGAAGACTCTCCACCGATGACCTCTCGCGCGAAGACTCTCCACCGATGACCTCTCGCGCGAAGACAATCCACCGATGACCTCTCGCGCGAAGACAATCCACCGATGACCTCTCGCGCGAAGGCAATCCACCGATGCCCTCTCGCGCGAAGGCTATCCACTGATGACTTTTTCCTGGCGAATGACCGATGTCTCCCCCTGATGATGCCCGCATGCATCGTGCCCTGGCGACGCCCGCATGCCTCGCACCCTGGCGACGACGTGTAGTCTAGGCGACCGGCGATTATGTGTTAATAAGGAACTCTTGTAGTCTTCTAAGCTACACTTCCCTTCCTTTTTATTTTAAATAAAAACATACTTAGAATTCATTTAAAATATACCCTTTTATTCCAATTTAAATTTTACGGGTCCTTACACTTCTTCTTCCATTCGTCTTCTTCCGATCTTCTTCTTCCGTTCTTCTTCTTTCGATCTTCTTCTTCCATTCTTCTTCTTCCGATCTTCTTCTTCCAGTCATCTTCTTCCATTCTTCTTCTTCGAATCTTCTTCTTCCGTTCTTATTCTTCTGATCTTCTTCTTCCATTCTTCTTCTTCTGATCTTCTTCTTCCATTCCTTTTTTTCCAATCTTCTTTCATTCTTCTGCTTCCGATCTTCTTCTTCCGATCTTCTTGATGAAGACCAAGTAGAAGAGGCGCCTGAGGCCCAAGCCCATGAAGCCCAAGCCCAACTAATTAGCTCAACATCCTTCATGCCTCAAAGGATGACTAGGAGCAAGGCTAAAGCTTTGGGAGAAGAGCATCAATGGATGTCTCTTTTTGTAATTACTTGTGTATAGTTTTTAGTAGAACTTTGAAGGAAGGTGTAGGAATTAAAATAAGGGGTGTTAATGTACAAAAATAAGTCACACCTTCCATGTGACATAAAGAGTAGGTGTAGGTGTAGTTTTAGGAGGTGCCAAAGTAGAAATCAAGTCACGCCTCCCTTGTGACATGTGTTTTGGCTCCAAATTCAAATGCTTCTCATTTGAATTTTCCCACTTTAATTTCATCCCTTTCACACTATAAATAGAGGTGCTATGCTCATGTAAAAGAACATTGAAATTAGAAGAAAAGTTACTATACTCAAATTGTGAGTGAATTTTGTGAGACTTGTTCTCCTCTTCCTTGTCTCATCTTGTGAAGCTTTGGGAGCACTCAAGTGGCGGCAAATCTGCACTTATCTTGGATCATCACCTCCAAGTGGCGTGTCCATTCCCAATCCATGGCTACAACCACATAAGTTTCATCTCCTTTCATCTTCCATTGTCATTTCAATCGGTAGTTTTGATTCTATGTCTTGTTCTTGAATTTCAATCGGTTCTTTTGTTTCAATTTGTGTTTCCATTCTGTTTTTTTTTGTGTTTAAATTCTGCACCTATTCTTTTTTTTGAGTTCAGCACCTTGTTCTTCATTCATTCATCACCATTACTTGTGTTTTAACCTTGGACCTTTGGAAATGAACCTTCACATCTACTTAACACTTGTTAAGTTAATATCCAGTGGGGATTTTCCTTAGGTGACTCACTCTAAATTGTTAAGAATCTTGATTCTAATTCTAAGAAAGTGTCACAAACATAATGAACCTAAAATCAACTCACATCACTTCTTCTTCCATTCTTCTTCTATTCTTCTTCTTCCATTCTTCTTCTATTCTTCTTCTTCCATTCTTCTTCTTCCGATCAAAATATATTAAAAGCATGTAAAAACATTCCATTTCTTTTTACTAAATCTTTAAAGGTTCTTAAATGTTTTAAATGTTGCTCCAGGGAATTAGAGTATATTAGTACATCATCTAGATATACTATCGCGAATTCTGAATATGGTAGTAGTATATTATTCATTATATTTTGAAATTCGGACGGAGCGTTTTTTAAACCCATAGGCATAACGTTCCATTCATAATGCTCGAAGGGGACTACAAAGGCTGTTTTATATTTATCCTTTTCATTTATCTTAATCTGATAATAGCCAGACTTCATATCGAATTTTGAAAAGATTAATGCATCGTATAAATTTTTAATTAATTCCTGTTTATTTGGTAAAGGATATGTTATCCATTTTAATACATTGTTAAGGGGCTTATAATTTATTACCGTGCGAGGTTCTCCACTTTCTTTTTCATTAGCGTTATTAACATAGAAGGCCGCGCAACTCCATGGCGACTTGCTTGGTCTTATTAATTTCTTATCCAAGAACCTTTTAATCTCTTCTTTACATAGTTTCAGGGTTTCTTGGTTCATTTTAACCGGTTTTGCTTTAGTAGGGATATCTTTTTCTTTAAAATCATCATTATATGGGAGACATACTTCATGAGTCTTTCTATCCCAAAAAGTCGTGGGTATCTCGGCACATACTTCTATTCTAAATTTGTTTGTTATCTTTTCTAGTTTATCCTTATTAAGTTTTATATCCTTTTCTATCTTTTCATATTGTAATTCTTTTTTCAAAAACTTTATTTGCGAATCTTTATTTTTTATTAGGCTAATAAAATCTTCTTCTTGATCTTTTAATGTTTTTATTTCTTTTTCTTTTCTTGGGTCTAAGAAATTAAATAATATTTTTCCTGTTAATATTCCCTTCTCTGTTACGAAAAAAAGGATATATTTGTGTTAGAAAGGGGGTTCCTAAGATTATATCTTCGTTTAATTCTTTAGCGAGGATAAAATCTGTCCTATAACATTTTCCATTATTACATATCTGTGCATTTGTTAGTTTGTATTTTACTTTTAATTTTGTACTATTAGCATAAAAGAGTTGTTGAGTAGTCTTTTCATAGTATTGAGTAGGAATTAATCCTTCTTGTATACAATTTAAATCGGCTCCAGAGTCTATTAGGGTCGTAAACTCTTTATGGAAAGAGTTTCCTATTTTTAACGCTATTTTTACCTGCCATTTTTATTGGTAGGCCTTTACTTGGGCTACAGAGTCTTGTCCCGATGTTGAAGCCACAAAGTCTTGGCCCGATGTTGAAGCCACAAAGTTTTGGCCTGATTCCTGTAATTTTATTAAGTCTAGCTTTATTATTCGTATTTCTTCTTTTAGCATTTTATTTCTTTATGAAGGTCGTTTACGGTTATTTTTCTTTCCTCTTGTTTTGCTCGTTGTAGAATTTTGTTAAAATTATAGCCAGTAAAGATCTCCTTATCTTTCTTTTGTTCTCGATCTTCTGTTTCTAAAATCTCGTTTTTTATCTTAGTAAGCCAATGGAATTTTTCCTCGGGATTTTCTATTAAATCCACCATTTCCAAGGCTCGTTTTGTCTGACTAGATATTACATTGATTTGATAGCGACAACTACACTCTTCACCGCAGTTTTCTTCGTCGCAATTTTCTATGGACTCTTTCTCTGAGTCTTCATTTATTTGTTCGATGATTTCCTCTTCTTCATCAGAGGATTCCAATAAAATCTTAGGTATCTGTTCTCTTAATTCTTCGCTCATATCTAACTTATTAATTTTTTCTTTTACTTGACAATCTCTTTTATAATGGCCAAATCGTCCACATTTGAAACATATTACTTTATTTGTATTTTGAATTGGAATATTTATTTGCGGTTTCGAAATTGATTTAATAGAGCTCTTTTTATTCCAGGCTTTTCTATGAATATTTTTCTGAATTTTATGTTTTACTACCTTTCTTCTAGATGTTGACGGGGGAGTTACCTTTTCATACCCATATTGGGCACAGAAATCTCCTAATTCTCTTATGCCTAATTGTTGGTTTTTCTTTATTCGGTTTTCTATTTTCATAGTGTTGCATAATGCTACGCCTGTGTTTTTAACCATAGAACTAATCCTACCATAGGTAAGATCTTTTAAAGTAGTATCTGGATATTCTAATTGAAGATTTTCTTTGACCTTTTCAGCGAAGACTAGAGGTAGTCCTGCTACGAAGCGCTCTTTCCAGTATGGTTCTCGACAATCCTCTCGTGTCAGGACCATAGACATAAAATTATCAACGTACCATCTATAGTCTCCTAAAGTTGGGCACTTTAGATTATGTAATAAAATTGAAGTTCTTTCATCGAAAATCTTTGGGTCTCCGATAAAATTATGAATAATGGCAGTGACTAAAGTTTCTACCATTAAAGGAATTTGGCTGTTTTCTTCGGTTTTAACACAGGTAGTAATGTACAACCTATTTTCTGAATTAAGATAATTATCCCACCATCCTTTTAGAATGCCAGTAAAACCGGCCACTATTAATTTTATTGTTTGTTCTTCAGAAGGTTTTACCCTATAGGCTGAAGCGGCCATTGTTAATTCTTGAGTTTTGCGAAGAATTTGATGGTCGGTCATACCATCAATATTCCATTCTGTTATTCCATTTCCGTCAAAGGCAAATGGGTGTTCTAATTCCCATTCTTCAAACTGAATATCGGGAAGAGTGGGTCTTTTATAAAAATTTCTACTGGTTGGAAATATTTGTGGGGCCTTTCCCCTATTTATTTTATTTACTGATTCGTCTTCGTTCGTGAGAACATTTATTTTTGAAATTTTTAACTCATCTAATTTTTTATTAATTTCGTCTAATGCAGAATTTGCATTCCTTCCAATTTTTAATTCTTTTAGCTCATCTTCCGAGAATTTAAATGGTTTTATCAAAGATTTTCCTAATCTTTTTGATTGTTTATTAAGAAGTTTAGGTTCTGGTTCGGGTTCGGTTTTTGCCATTTGATGTAAGAGTTGGTTGGTGTAATTTAATTGGGAATGAATATTTTGAATGTCTTTTATTTGAATTTCTCTTTTTTCTCCTATCATTTTAAAGGGAGAGGCAACGACCTCTTTATTTTCAATATTTGGGAAATTTACTTCCTCTAAAGGAGGAATAATACTGGAGACTTCTCCTTTAGCGGTTTTCCATCTTTTTTCTCATGATTTTATAACTTTTATTGTCTGGAAATAATTTTGGTCAAACCATTTAAAGAAGAACACATATATTTCAAAATATTTCGTATAATCATAATATTCTTCTCTTATTTTAGCTCGTTCTTCGTTATTAAAATTTTTATAAAACCATTCCTTTTTCTTTTTATTAGCTTCACTTGCGAAGTCCTCTTGAAGTATTCTTTTATTAATTTCAAATGTTTTAATCACATTTAACTGACTAAAATCAGACTTGGTTGGTGAGTCTTGTGATTGAGCCGAGGTATAGTGGGTTTCCTCTGGCTCAAACTCAGGGGTAGGTATGGTATGATCTGGATGTAATCCTTGCATTACCAAACCTCTGGGTATTGAGAAACTACGCCTATCTATAGATGGTCTAGATACACTGAATTAGACCTTGCCATAGAGCGCACCCTTTAAAGAGCAACATTTAAAACATTTAAGAATCTTTAAAGAATTAGTGAAAAGAAATGGATTAGTAATATCTAATAAGAAAATGATAATAGGTGAAACAAAAATTAGATTTTTAGGCCATGAAATATGGCAAGGTAAAATAACTCCTATAACCAGGAGTATAGAGTTCATAAAAAGGTTCCCTGATGAAATAACCAATAAAACTCAACTCCAAAGGTTTTTAGGCTGTCTAAATTATGTATCAGACTTTAATCCTGAAATAAGGATAATTGCTAAACCGTTATATAAAAGGTTAAGAAAAAACCTGCAACCTTGGACAACAGAACATACGATGGCTGTAAAGAAAATTAAAACTTTAGTAACCAACCTTCCCTGTTTAGGAATCCAAAATCCTGAAGCAGAACTAATAGTTGAGTCAGATGCCTCTGAGTTAGGATTCGGAGGAATATTAAAACAAAAGGTAAAAAGTTATCCTGAACAAATAATAAAATATCATTCTGGAGCATGGAATGAAACACAACAAAAATATAGCACGATTAAAAAAGAAATTCTTTCTATTGTTTTATGTATAACAAAAATTCAAAATGATTTAATAAACAAACCATTTCTATTACGAATAGATTGCAAATCTGCTAAAGAAATTTTAGAAAAAGATGTTAAAAATATTGTTTCAAAACAGATTTTTGCTAGATGGCAAAGTATTTTGTCTTGTTTTGATTTTAAAATAGAATTTATAAAAGGAGTTAATAATTCCATTCCTGATTTTTTAACAAGAGAATTATTGCAGGGAAATGTCGGATAAATCCAAATCCCGGGGATTGTCGTTAGACGACTTTGCCCCTCTACTTTCAAAAAAGATAACAGAGACAGGGACGAGTTCGTCCACCATGTCAAAATCTTTTAAAAATCTAGATGGAAGGGTTCTTCCCCCATCCATTTCCTCCCAATCAAAATTCACCGTATTAGGGACACTTCCCGACACTTCAAAAGATTCTCCAGTAGAATCAATATTAAAAGAATCCTGTGAAAAAATGATGGTCCTGGAACCTCATATGGAAGATGAAATAAATCCCTCTCAAATAATACCAAAATACTTATCTCCTCAGTGGGCTTGGATCCCATGGGAGTCCCCAAAGAAGACTAAGAAGTTCTACCAGCTAATTTTAATAGACTCCCAATTAGCGGAGATCACCCCTGTATTAGACAAAGATCACGTAACCACCTGTTTTTCAAAGTTACGTATTAAAAGGGTCTTGACCGAAAAGGATTGGAATCAAAACCCCTTAACAGAAAAGCGATTTTCCCGGGTATTTGAACCCACATCTTACACTTATTTTGATTACCAGCAGGCTTGGTATAAAATTTTATACGATACTAATAATCGACATTCATGGTACATTTCTTTTGACCATGTAAATGTATTGGATGCTAAGATTCCGGTATGGTTCCAAGAATGGTTCTGTTGGGCGGGACCTACTAGAGCCATCTTCCCTCCTCAAGTGATAAAATATTACAACAACTATAAAGAGCTGAACCCCGACATGCCAGCACATTTACAATTAATAACCTTTTGTTGTAAAATGGGAATAGGCTGGCTTATGCAGCACGTTTATGAACTTCATCAACATAAGCCAGTTCCATTTCCAAAACATCTCTGCTTAAAAATAAAAGTTTCGTGGTGGAAGAAATTCGATTTAAAATTCTTAGACGAAAAGTTTCGTCGATGGAAAAATAAGTCAATATCTTCCCCAAAAACTCCAGAAAAGCAAGCCCACCAGAAGAAGCTTGCATCCTTAGCTAAAGGAAAGACAAAAAAGAGCAACATTATTAGAGGCCTTATCTTCCCTTGGATTGGATAATGAAGATGAGGACGAGGAAGGAAGTTCAGATCCCTTCTACCAAAATGAAGATGACTGTTATGGCATCGACTTGTAAATGACAAGACAACACTCAAGGAGCATCTTGTCAGAAGCACTAAAAGTTAAGACGACACTCAAAGCGCATCTTGACAAAACAATAAAGTGGAATTGGTTAATGGCCCGAAGGGTTACCAATTCAAGTTTCCACTCTCTTTACATGTTGTTGGAATCTTTTTCCTGCATGTTAACGAAGAGAGATATTGAAACACGCTTTATAAAAGATAAGATAACAGGACACCACTCAGAAAAGATGAGACTCTACAACCAGACTAAAGTAGATTCGTTCTTGAAGAATGGAAAAGCAGGTAAGATGACAGGACACCACTCTGCTACTCAAATGCAAAGGCAGAAGTATGGCCGACCAGATAAGACAACACTATGTAATATGATTTTCTTTTAAGTTCCGCAGTTGAGCGAGGTTGAGCGAGAATTTGAAATCCGCCAACTTGCAAATTGTATTATAAATAGATGCATGACTAGTAGAGGGGGAACAAGTCCTTTTCTTTGAAAACCTCTAAGTCTTGTATTCTGAAATCCCTTGATCAAAGTTCCTGTAAATTTGAGCTAATTCAAAGAAGCTTGACGATTTATGTAAAAGCTCTTGTCTTTGTAAGTTTTTCTTCTTAAAATTACTATGTTTTCTCTATATGGAATATTTTTACACGCTTTTAATATATTCCGCCTGGACTCTGTCTTTACCTTTTATTAGACTAATGAAATTTTCTTCTTGATCCTTTAGTGTGTTTATTTCTTTTTCTTGTCTTGGATCTAAGAAATTAAATAATATTTTCCCTGTTAATATTCCCTTCAGAGTCCAGGCGGAATATATTAAAAGTGTGTAAAAATATTCCATATAGAGAAAACATAGTAATTTTAAGAAGAAAAACTTACAAAGACAAGAGCTTTTATTTAAATCGTCAAGCTTCTTTGAAATAGCTCAAATTTACAGGAACTTTGATCAAGGGATTTCAGAATACAAGACTTAGAGGTTTTCAAAGTAAAGGGCTTGTTCCCCCTCTGCTAGTCATGCATCTATTTATAATACAATTTGCAAGTTGGCGGATTTCAAATTCTCGCTCAACCTCGCTCAACTGCGGAACTTAAAAGAAAATCATATTACATAGTGTTGTCTTATCTGGTCGGCCATACTTCTGCCTTTGCATTTGAGTAGCAGAGTGGTATCCTGTCATCTTACCTGCTTTTCCATTCTTCAAGAACGAATCTACTTTAGTCTGGTTGTAGAGTCTCATCTTTTCTGAGTGGTGTCCTGTTATCTTATCTTTTATAAAGCGTGTTTCAATATCTCTCTTCGTTAACATGCAGGAAAAAGATTCCAACAACATGTAAAGAGAGTGGAAACTTGAATTGGTAACCCTTCGGGCCATTAACCAATTCCACTTTATTGTTTTGTCAAGATGCGCTTTGAGTGCCGTCTTAACTTTTAGTGCTTCTGACAAGATGCTCCTTGAGTGTTGTCTTGTCATTTACAAGTCAATGCCATAACAATCATCTTCATTTTGGTAGAAGGGATCTGAACTTCCTTCCTCGTCCTCATCTTTATTATCCGATCCAAGGGAAGATAAGGCCTCTAATAATGTTGCTCTTTTTTGTCTTTCCTTTAGCTAAGGATGCAAGCTTCTTCTGGTGGGCTTGCTTTTCTGGAGTTTTTGGGGAAGATATTGACTTATTTTTCCATCGACGAAACTTTTCGTCTAAGAATTTTATATCGAATTTCTTCCACCACGAAACTTTTATTTTTAAGCAGAGATGTTTTGGAAATGGAACTGGCTTATGTTGATGAAGTTCATAAACGTGCTGCATAAGCCAGCCTATTCCCATTTTACAACAAAAGGTTATTAATTGTAAATGTGCTGGCATGTCGGGGTTCAGCTCTTTATAGTTGTTGTAATATTTTATCACTTGAGGAGGGAAGATGGCTCTAGTAGGTCCCGCTCAACAGAACCATTCTTGGAACCATACCGGAATCTTAGCATCCAATACATTTACATGGTCAAAAGAAATGTACCATGAATGTCGATTATTAGTATCGTATAAAATTTTATACCAGGCCTGCTGGTAATCAAAATAAGTGTAAGATGTGGGTTCAAATACCCGGGAAAATCGCTTTTCTGTTAAGGGGTTTTGATTCCAATCCTTTTCGGTCAAGACCCTTTTAATACGTAACTTTGAAAAACAGGTGGTTACGTGATCTTTTTCTAATACAGGGGTGATCTCTGCTGATTGGGAGTCTATTAAAATTAGCTGGTAGAACTTCTTAGTCTTCTTTGGGGACTCCCATGGGATCCAAGCCCACTGAGGAGATAAGTATTTTTGGTATTATTTGAGAGGGATTTATTTCATCTTCCATATGAGGTTCCAGGACCATCATTTTTTCACAGGATTCTTTTAATATTGATTCTACTGGAGAATCTTTTGAAGTGTCGGGAAGTGTCCCTAACACGGTGAATTTTGATTGGGAGGAAATGGATGGGGGAAGAACCCTTCCATCTAGATTTTTAAAAGATTTTGACATGGTGGACGAACTCGTCCCTGTCTCTGTTATCTTTTTTGAAAGTAGAGGGGCAAAGTCGTCTAACGACAATCCCCGGGATTTGGATTTATCTGACATTTCCCTGCAATAATTCTCTTGTTAAAAAATCAGGAATGGAATTATTAACTCCTTTTATAAATTCTATTTTAAAATCAAAACAAGACAAAATACTTTGCCATCTAGCAAAACTCTGTTTTGAAACAATATTTTTAACTTCTTTTTCTAAAATTTCTTTAGCAGATTTGCAATCTATTCGTAATAGAAATGGTTTGTTTATTAAATCATTTTGAAATTTTGTTATACATAAAACAATAGAAAGAATTTGTTTTTTAATCGTGCTATATTTTTGTTGCGTTTCATTCCATGCTCCAGAATGATATTTTATTATTTGTTCAGGATAATTTTTTACCTTTTGTTTTAATATTCCTCCGAATCCTAACTCAGAGGCATCTTACTCAACTATTAGTTCTGCTTCAGGATTTTGGATTCCTAAACAAGGAAGGTTGGTTACTAAAGTTTTAATTTTCTTTACAGCCATCGTATGTTCTGCTGTCCAAGGTTGCGGGTTTTTTCTTAACCTTTTATATAACGGTTTAGCAATTATCCTTATTTCAGGAATAAAGTCTGATACATAATTTAGACAGCCTAAAAACCTTTGGAGTTGAGTTTTATTGGTTATTTCATCAGGGAACCTTTTTGCGAACTCTATACTCCTGATTATAGGAGTTCTTTTACCTTGCCATATTTCATGGCCTAAAAATCTAATTTTTGTTTCGCCTATTATCATTTTCTTATTAGATATTACTAATCCATTTCTTTTCACTAATTCTTTAAAGATTCTTAAATGTTTTAAATGTTGCTCCAGAGAATTAGAGTATATTAATACATCATCTAAGTATACTATCGCGTATTCTGAATACGGAAGTAGTATATTATTCATTATGTTTTGAAATTCGGATGGAGCATTTCTTAAGCCCATAGGCATAACGTTCCATTCGTAATGCCCAAAAGGGACTACAAAAGCTGTTTTATATTTATCTTTCTCATTTATTTTAATCTGATAATATCCGGATTTCATGTCGAATTTTGAGAAGATTAACGCGTTATATAAATTTTTAATTAATTCTTGTTTATTTGGTAAAGGATATCTTATCCATTTTAATACATTGTTAAGGGGCTTATAGTTTATTACCATTCGAGGTTCTCCTCTTTCCCTTTCATTAGCATTATTAACATAAAAAGCAGCGCAACTCCAGGGCAACTTGCTTGCTCTTATTAATTTCTAGTAAGAAAATTTATAATATCTAGTAAGAAAATGATAATAGGCGAAACAAAAATTAGATTTTTAGGCCATGAAATATGGCAAGGTAAGATAACACCTATAACTATGAGTATAGAGTGTGCAAAAAGGTTTCCTGATGAAATATCCAATAAAACTCAACTCCAAAGATTTTTAGGATGTCTAAATTATATGTCAGATTTTATTCCTGAAATAAGAATAGTTGCTAAACCATTATATAAAAGGTTAAGAAAAAACCCAAAACCTTGGGAAACAGAACATACTATGGCTGTAAAGAAAATTAAAACCTTAGTAAATAACCTTCCCTGTCTAGGAATCCAAAATCCTGAAGCAAAACTAATAGTTGAGACAGATACCTCTGAATTAGGATTCGGAGGAATATTAAAACAAAAAATAAAAAATTATCCTGAACAGATAATAAAATATCATTCTGGAGCATGGAATGAAACGCAACAAAAATATAGTACGGTTAAAAAAGAGATTCTTTCCATTGTTTTATGTATAACAAAATTTCAAAATGATTTAATAAACAAACCATTTCTATTACGAATAGATTGCAAATTTGCTACGGAAATTTTAGAAAAAGATGTTAAAAATATTGTTTCAAAACAGATTTTTGCCAGATGGCAAAGTATTTTGTCGTGTTTTGATTTTAAAATAGAATTTATAAAATGAGTTAATAATTCCATTCCCGATTTTTTAACAAGAGAATTTTTGCAGGGACATGGCTGAAAATTCAAAATCCCGGGGCTTGTCGTTAGACGATTTTGCCCCTCTGGCCTCTAAAAAGTTAATAGAGTCAGGGACAAGTTCGTCCACTGCCTCAAAACTTTCTAAAAAGATCGATGGAAGGATTCTTCCCCCTTCCATCTCGTCCCTTTCAAAATTTACTGTGTTAGGGACACTTCCCGACACTTCGAAAGATTCTCCAGTGGATTCTGTTTTAAAAGACTCGTGTAAAACCCTGGTGGTCCTAGAACCCCCCATGGAAGATGTTGACCCCTCTCAAATAATTCCTAAATATTTTGCTCCCCAATGGGCTTGGATCCCATGGGAATCACTTAAAAAGACCAAAAGGTTTTATCAGTTAATACTAATAGATACTCGAACCGCTGAGATTACCCCCGTGTACGACAAAGATCAAACAACTACCTGCTTCTCTAAATTACGAATTAAAAGGATTTTATCCGAGAAAGACTGGAATCAAAAACCCATAACAGAGAAAATATTTTCAAGGGTTTTCGAGCCAGCCTCATTCACCTATTTTGATTACCAGCAAGCCTGGTATAATATTTTGTATGATCTTAATAATCGACACTCTTGGTATATTTCTTTTGATCATGTAAATGTATTAAGTACCGAGATTCCAGCCTGGTTTCAAGAATGGTTCTGTTGGATTGGACCTACTAGAGCCATCTTCCCTCCACAAGTTTTAAAATATTATAATAATTATAAAGAGCTGAATCCAGAAATGCCGGCTCATCTTAAATTAATAAATTATTGTTGTAAAATGGGAGTGGGATGGATCGTTCAGCATATATATGAGATTCATCAACACAAACCTATACCATTTCCCCGGCACTTGTGTCTAAAAATAAAAATCTCTTGGTGGAAAAAATTCGACATAAAATTCCTAGACGAAAAATTTCGCCGATGGAAGAATGGTCCGATGACTTCCCCAAAAACACCAAAAAAGCAAGCAGCACAGAAAAAGCTTGCATCGTTATCTAAAGGCAAGACTAAGGCAGAGTTAAGAGCAACACTATTAGAGGGCTTATCCTCTCTGGGATCAGATGATGAAGACGAAGAAAGTTGTTCTGATCCATTTTATCAGAACGAAGACGACTGTTATGGTCTGGACCTATAAAAGACAAAAGCTTCAGCTGATAAAAGCAAAGTGACAAGACGGCACTCAACGAGCATCTTGGCACAAGCATCCAAATAAAGCCTAAAGTGTGGCAGACCAGAAGTGACTCCACTATGACAACTGTAAAAGAAGAGACTCTTTCAAAAGCGTGGCAGACAAGAAGTGACTCCACTCTGAATAAAGAAAGTCTTTGAATAGTGTAAAACTAAAATTTTGAATTCCGCAGCTGAGCGAGAATTTGAAATCCGCCAGTTTGCAAGTTGTATAAATAGGTCTAAGAATGCATTGAAGAAGGCAGAACCTAGGCAATCTTCCATCCTAGAACTAAGTCATTACCTCTTTGCAACCGAATTCTAGTCTTATATTCAGAAATCAGTGTAAAGACCTCATTTTGGAATATTCTTCAGAAGTTTGTAATATTTGTCAAAAGATCAAAGAATTGCTTAAAACCCTGTCTTTGTAAGTCTTTCTTCTTAACATTACTATGTTTTCACTATATGAAATTTTTTTACACGCTTTTAATATACTCCGCCTGGACTCTGGTGTCAACTGGTATCAGAGCCATTAGCACTTAATCAGTGCTGGTGGCGACTGATCCGAGAGGATATCTGAGGACGCTTGGTTGGTGATTAAAAGCGTGTAAAACAATTTCATATAGTGAAAACATAGTAATTTTAAGAAGAAAAACTTACAAAGACAGGGTTTTAAGCAATTCTTTGATCTTTTGACAAATATTACAAGCTTTTGAAGAATATTCCAGAATGAGGTTTTTACACTGATTTCTGAATATAAGACTAGAATTCTGTTCCAAAGAGGTAATGACTTAGTTCTAGTATGGAAGATTGGCTAGGTTCTGCCTTCTTCAATGCATTCTTAGACCTATTTATACAACTTGCAAACTGGCGGATTTCAAATTCTCGCTCAGCTGCGGAATTCAAAATTTTATTTTTACACTATTCAGAGACTTTCTTTATTAAGAGTGGAGTCACTTCTTGTCTGCCACACTTTTGAAAGAGTCTCTTCTTTTACAATTGTCATAGTGGAGTCACTTTTGGTCTGCCACACTTTAGGCTTTATTTGGATGCTTGTGCCAAGATGCTCGTTGAGTGTCGTCTTGTCACTTTGCTTTTATCAGCTAAAGCTTTTGTCTTTTATAGGTCCAGACCATAATAGTCGTCTTCGTTCTGATAAAATGGATCAGAACAACTTTCTTCGTCTTCATCATCTGATCCCAGAGAGGATAAGGCATCTAATAGTGTTGCTCTTAACTCTACCTTAGTCTTGCCTTTAGATAACGATGCAAGCTTTTTCTGTGCTGCTTGCTTTTTTGGTGTTTTTGGGGAAGTCATCGGACCATTCTTCCATCGGCGAAATTTTTCGTCTAGGAATTTTATGTCGAATTTTTTCCACCAAGAGATTTTTATTTTTAGACACAAGTGCCGGGGAAATGGTATAAGTTTGTGCTGATGAATCTCTTATATATGCTGAATGATCCATCCCACTCCCATTTTACAACAAAAATTTATTAATTTAAGATGAACTGGCATTTCTGGATTCAGCTCTTTATAATTATTATAATATTTTAAAACTTGTGGAGGGAAGATGGCTCTAGTAGGTCCAATCCAACAGAACCATTCTTGAAACCAGGCCGGAATCTCGGTACTTAATACATTTACATGATCAAAAGAAATATACCAAGAGTGCCGATTATTAAGATCATACAAAATATTATACTAGGCTTGCTGGTAATCAAAATAGGTGAATGAAGCTGGCTCGAAAACCCTTGAAAATATTTTCTCTGTTATGGGTTTTTGATTCCTGTCTTTCTCGGATAAAATCCTTTTAATTTGTAATTTAGAGAAGCAGGTAGTTGTTTGATCTTTGTCGTATACGGGGGTAATCTCAGTGGACCGAGTATCTATTAGTATTAACTGATAAAACCTTTTGGTCTTTTTAAGTGATTCCCATGGGATCCAAGCCCATTGGGGAGAAAAATATTTAGGAATTATTTGAGAGGGGTCAACATCTTCCATGTGGGGTTCTAGGACCGCCAGGGTTTTACACGAGTCTTTTAAAACAGAATCCACTGGGGAATCTTTTGAAGTGTCGGGAAGTGTCCCTAACACAGTAAATTTTGAAGGGGACGAGATGGAAGGGGGAAGAATCCTTCCATCGATCTTTTTAGAAAGTTTTGAGGCAGTGGACGAACTTGTCCCTGACTCTATTAACTTTTTAGAGGCCAGAGGGGCAAAATCGTCTAACGACAAGCCCCGGGATTTTGAATTTTCAGCCATGTCCCTGCAAAAATTCTCTTGTTAAAAAATCGGGAATGGAATTATTAACTCCTTTTACAAATTCTATTTTAAAATCAAAACACGACAAAATACTTTGCCAGTTGGCAAAAATCTGTTTTGAAACAATATTTTTAACATCTTTTTCTAAAATTTCCTTAGCAGATTTGCAATCTATTCGTAATAGAAATGGTTTGTTTATTAAATCATTTTGAAATTTTGTTATACATAAAACAATGGAAAGAATCTCTTTTTTAACCGTACTATATTTTTGTTGCGTTTCATTCCATGCTCCAGAATGATATTTTATTATCTATTCAGGATAATTTTTTATATTTTGTTTTAATATTCCTCCTAATCCTAATTCAGAGGCATCTATCTCAACTATTAGTTCTGCTTCAGGATTTTGGATTCCTAGACAGGGAAGGTTATTTACTAAGGTTTTAATTTTCTTTACAGCCATAGTATGTTCTGTTTCCCAAGGTTTTGGGTTTTTCCTTAACCTTTTATATAATGGTTTAGCAACTATTCTTATTTCAGGAATAAAATCTGACACATAATTTAGACATCCTAAAATTCTTTGGAGTTGAGTTTTATTGGTTATTTCATTAGGAAACCTTTTTGCAAACTTTATACTCCTAGTTATAGGTGTTATCTTACCTTGCCATATTTCATGGCCTAAAAATCTAATTTTTGTTTCGCCTATTGTCATTTTCTTACTAGATATTACCAGTGCATTTCTTTTTACTAAATCTTTAAAGATTCTTAAATGTTTTAGATGTTGCTCCAGGGAATTAGAGTATATTAGTACATCATCTAGATATACTATTGCGAATTTTGAGTATGGTAGTAGTATATTATTCATTATGTTTTGAAATTCGGATGGAGCGTTCTTTAAACCCATAGGCATAACGTTCCATTCATAGTGCCCAAAGGGAACTACAAAGGCTGTTTTATATTTATCTTTTTCATTTATCTTAATCTGATAATAGCCAGACTTCATATCGAATTTTGAAAAGAGTAATGCATTGTATAAATTTTTAATTAATTACTGTTTATTTGGTAAAGGATATCTTATCCATTTTAATACATTGTTAAGGGGTTTATAGTTTATTACCATGCGAGGTTCTCCTCTTTCCTTTTCATTAGCGTTATTAACATAGAAGGCCGCGCAACTCCATGACGACTTACTTGGCCTTATTAATTTCTTATCCAAGAACCTTTTAATTTCTTCTTTACATAGTTTTAGGGTTTCTTGGTTCATTTGAACTGGTTTTGCCTTAGTAGGGATATTTGTCTCTTTAAAATCATCATTATATGGGAGACTTACTTCGTGAGTTTTTCAATCCCAAAAAGCCATGGGTATCTCAGCACATACTTCTATTTTAAATTGGTTTGTGATTTTTTCTAGTTTATCCTTATTAAATTTTATATCTTTTTCTATTTTTTCATACTGTAATTCTTTTTTCAGAAACTTTATTTGCGAATCTTTATTTTTTATTAGGCTAATAAAATCTTCTTCCTAGTCTTTTAAGGTTTTTATTTCTTTTTCTTTTCTTGGATCTAAAAAATTAAATAATATATTTCCTGTTGATATTCCCTTTTCTGTTACGGAAAAAGGATATATTTTTGTTAGAAAGGGGGTTCCTAAAATTATATCTTCGTTTAGTTCTTTAGCAAGGATAAAATTTGTCCTATAACATTTTCCGTTGTTACATATCTGTGCATTTGTTAGTTTGTATTCTACTTCTAATTTTGTACTATTAGCAGAAAAGAGTTGCTGAGTAGTTTTTTCATAGTATTGAGTAGGTATTAATCCTTCCTGTATACAATTTAAATTAGTTCTAGAGTCTATTAGGGCCGTACATTTTTTATGAAAAGAGTTTCCTATTTTTAACGTTATTTTTACCTTCCATTTTTGTTGGTAGGCTTTTACTTGGGCCACAAAGTCTTGGCCCGATGTTGAAGCCACAAAGTTTTGGCCTGCTTTTGACTCCTGTAATTCTATTAAGTCTAATTTTATTATACGTATTTCTTCTTTTAGTAATTTTATTTCTCTATGAAGGTCATTTACGGTTATTTCTCTTTCCTCTTGTTTTGCTCGTTGTAGAATTTTGTTAAAATTATAGCCTGTAAAGATCTCTTTATCTTTCTTTTGTTCTCGATCTTCTGTTTCTAAAATTTCATTTTTTATCTTAGTAAGCCACTAGAATTTTTCCTCGGGATTTTCTATTAAATCCACCATCTCCAAGGCTCGTTTTGTTTCACTGGATATTACGTTGATTTGATAGCGACAACTACACTCTTCACCACAGTTATCTTTGTCGCAATCTTCTATAGACTCCTCTTCTGAATCTTCATTTATTTCTTCTATGATCTCCTCTTCTTCATCAGAGGATTCTAATAAAATCTTGGCTATTTGTTCTGTAAGGACCTATAAATTTATTTGGAATAAAAGTGATATATTTTAAATGATTTCTGAGTATGTTATTATTTAAAATGAAAAGGACATAAAAATAGAAAGTCTCATAGTGGTCAGACCTCGGACGTTGCCCAAGGTCTGGGATCAGCTGGTAGAGGGCGGTCGGTTGACCATTGTACCAACCAAGTAGTCAAGTGCGATGACTTTATCATGAGGTAATCAAGTGGGCGTGCTTGAAGGGGGGGGGGAGGCAAGGGAATCAAGAAGGGTAAGAGAAAGGAAGGTGTAGCTTAGAAGTCAATGAGATCGCCGTTTTTGAAGAAGGCGGCGGCCTCCGACTTCCCCCGTATGAAACCGTCAATCGCCTATGGTGCACACGATTGTCGAAAAGAGCACGTCGCCGAGTATTCGAGAAGACTTGGTAAGCACTTAGTATGTGGACTAAATACAGAAGATGGGTGATATAGAAGATAAGTGGCACATCTGCCACCATGAGCAGTGTGAGCCGTGATACCACAGACTTAGAGGAATGGGAGGACGTGCCCTCAGCTGGGTGTGACGATGTGACATCGGTGACCAGAGTGAAGCGATGTGTTCTCGTCACACACAAGGGCGATAAGAGATCGCCAACAGGATGAGAGGAACATCGGTCATCAACCAGGATGGGAGACACATCGGTGGTCTGTCAGGGTGAGACATCGGTGGTCTGCCAGGGTGAGACATCGGTCGTCTGCCAGGGTGAGACATCGGTTGTCTGCCAGGGTGAGACATCGGTGGCCCGCCAGGGTGAGACATCGGTTGTCTGCCAGGGTGAGGAATCAGTCGTCCGTCAGGAAAAGGAATCAATCATCGCCAGTATGAGAGGCATCGATCATCGCCGGTATAAGAGGCATGGTCATCGCGCGAGCAGTCATCGGTGAATGGTTATCGCACGATGTCGTGTTTCACACAGATAAGGTGGGACCCAGGCTCCCAGCATGAGCGTTCTGCATGCGCGACACGTAGACAGAAAGGGTGTTTCAGAATAATTAGCATTAGAGAGTTGGTATGCGCAAAAACCCACGTGGTCATACTGTTCAAGGAAGTGTGAACGCAAGCTTTCCTGCAGAGTGGGCGGGGGCAGCGGCATTTCTGGGCAAGTTGGCTTAGATTCAAAACTCACTCCTGAGAGGCAGTGGACATTGCTGTGGTTCGAGAGTGATTGAGTGAGTTAGCTTTGGTTCCCTGTTTCTTTCCTCTCCTTCTCCCTGCGTTCAGACGTCCTACCGAACCAGTTGAAGATCGGCGACTACCTCTGGATTCCTGACGTTGTGCTCTACAAGTTTTCTGATCAAAGCCCTAAAATAGAGTAAGTTGTTTTGCTCTGTTCTTTGAGTCGAGTCTGAATTTGAGATGGTCCTCTCTGCATAGGTTGTGCATACAACTCTTTTAGCTTCAGAAATCGTCTCTATTAACGTAGAAAATGAGTAATCTCGTTAGTTTTGTGATCGGGACTCTATGGTGCAGGTTAAGGCATCCTTGAGTTCGGTGGGTTAGAGCTCGTAGTGAGATTTTACGCAAGTCCAGGTAAGGGAAGCTAGTTCTATTTTCAATAAAACCTTAAGCTAGAAGATTTTGATGTTTGGGTGACGTGATCGCCGATTTTAATGCAAATTTCAAAATCCCCTGTTTTTAGTGTTGCTTTGAAATTGTTTGAGATTGAAAGGTGAAATGCATATGATATTCGAAAATCTGAACTTTGGTATGATTGTTTCTGTGATTGGGATTGTTTAACAAAAGATTCAAAATATTATATGATGGAATTGTGCTTTTACGTGTGGTATGATGTACTGGATGAATGTGAAATTGTGATCAAGACATAGTATTTTCAGGAAAGGAAATACCGTGTTGAGATTGGTTATGAGGTGTATTGATCTGTGAGTATCCTGTGAATGAGACGATCCTGACTCTACTGATATAATGGAATCACATAGATGAAGTTATTCAGGTGGTGAGAGTCGAAGGAGGTTCATATGTATGGGTAAGTTGTTTGAAAGATAACAAACTTGACCTGTTATATGAATTAACCCTGTCATACCAGGAGAGTGATGATATTGAGATTATGTTTATGCACATGGCTGTGTGGATTTCACAGTGACCCTGTGTGGATTTCACAATGGTGTGGTATGACAGGTGCAAGTCTCTGGATGCTAAGTTCAATGCACGAGTCTTCCGGAAGTAGTGTCAAGTGTCTGTGTGTGATGAGTCAGTGGAAGTCTGACGTGAGAAAGAGAAATATTGAAATTTGATAGACACTTGATGGATTATGTGAAATGAATGACACTTGAGGGAATTGTGAAATGTGTGAATATTTTATGGTTTACGTTAATATCAAGTTTCATGTTTTAAAGTTTTTAAAAATGTCTAGCTTACCCCTTTGGTTTGTTTTGTGGTTGTTTTTCTTAAAACTGTGATGATTGTGTAATTTACACGGGAGCAGATGATGTTGCAGGCAGTGGAGCTCCTCAGTGAATGGATGGACAGGGAGATCGCCTGTTCTTATGTTGTGTTCTGTTTTATTTTGAACCACTTGACGGTTATGTATTAAAAATTCCCTAGAGAAGGGATATTATTTTGAACTACAATGTATTGATGGATGTATTTTATTATATATTCATATATTAATTTTGATATTATTGTTTTACCTTTATTTTATTATATAAATAAGAATAAGATATTGAGGGGCATTACATGTTCTCTTAATTCTTCGCTCATATCTAACTTATTAATTTTTTCTTTTACTCTACAGTCTTTCTTGTAGTGGCCATATCGTCCACACTTAAAACATATTACTTTATTTGTGTTTTGTATTGGACTATTATTTTGAGGTTTTGGGACTGATTTAGTAGAGCTCCTTTTATTCCAGGGTTTTCTAGGAATGTTTTTCTGAATTTTATGTTTTACCATCTTTCTTCTGGAGTTTGACGGAGGAGTTATTTTCATACCCATATTGGGCACAGAAATCTCCTAATTCTCTTATGCCTAATTGTTGACTTTTCTTTATTCGAATCTCTATTTTCATAGCGTTGCATAATGCTATGCCTGTGTTTTTAACCATAGCACTAATTCTATCATAGGTAAGATCTTTTAGAGTAGTATCTGGGTATTCTATTTGGAGATTTTCTTTAACCTTTTCCGCAAAGACTAAAGGTAGTCCTGCTACAAAACGTTCTTTCCAGTATGGTTCTCGACAATCTTCCCGTGTCAGAACCATAGACATAAAATTATCAACATACCATCTAAAGTCTCCTAAAGTCGGACACCTTAGATTATGTAATAGAATTGAAGTTCTTTCATTGAAGATTTTGGGGTCTCCGATAAAGTTATGAATAATGGTCGTCACCAAAGTTTCTACCATTAAGGGAATTTGTCCATTTTCTTCGTTTTTAACGCAGGTAGTAATGTACAATCTATTCTCTGAATTGAGATAATTATCACACCATCCTTTTAAAATGCCAGTAAAACTGGCCACTATTAATTTTATTGTTTGTTCTTTCAGAATGTTTTACCCTATAGGCTGAAGCGGCCATTGTTAATTCATGGGTTTTGCGAAGAATTTGATGGTCGGTCATACCATCAATATTCCATTCTGTTATCCAATTTCCGTCAAAGGCAAATGGGTGTTCTAATTCCCATTCTTCAAACTGAATATCGGGAGGAGTGGGTCT
Source organism: Phaseolus lunatus (assembly GCA_013389735.1). Taxonomy (NCBI): domain Eukaryota; kingdom Viridiplantae; phylum Streptophyta; class Magnoliopsida; order Fabales; family Fabaceae; genus Phaseolus; species Phaseolus lunatus. The sequence continues at coordinate 44,271,026 of CM023867.1, read as the reverse complement.
CTTATAAAAATTTCTACTAGTTGGGAATGTTTGTGGGACCTTTCCCCTATTTATTTTATTTACTGATTCGTCTTCTTCAGTGAGAACATTTATTTTTGAAATTTTTAACTCATCTAACTTTTTATTAATCTCATCTAATGCAGAATTTGCATCTCTTCCAATTTTTAATTCTTTTAACTCGTCTTCAGAGAATTTAAATGGTTTTATTAAGGATTTTCCCAATCTCTCTGATTGTTTGTTAAGAAGTTTAGGTTCTGATTCGGGTTCGGTTTTTGCCATTTGATGTAAAAGTTGGTTGGTGTAATTTAATTGGGAATGAATATTTTGAATGTCTTTTATTTGAATTTCTCTTTTTTCTCCTATCATTTTGAAGGGAGAGGCAACGACCTCTTTATTTTCAATATTGGCGAATTTTACTTCCTCTAGAGGAGGAATAATATTGGAGACCTCTCCTTTAGCGGTTTTCCATATTTTTTCTCCTGATTTTATAACTTTTATCGTCTGGAAATAATTTTGTTCGAACCATTCAAAGAAGAGCACATTTATTTCGAAGGTATTCATATAGTCGTAATATTCTTCTCTTATTTTAGCCCGTTCTTCATTACTAAATTTTTTATAAAACCAATCCTTTTTCTTTTTATTGGCACTACTTATGAAATCTTCTTGAAGAATTCTTTTATTAATTTCAAATGTTTTTATTACGTTTAACTGACTAAAGTCAGATTTAGTTGGTGAGTCTTGTGATCGAGCCAAGGTGTAATGGGTTTCTTCGGGCTCAAATTCAGGGGTGGGTATGGTATGATCTGGATGTAATCCTTGCATTACCAACCCTCTAGGTATTGAAAAACTTCGCCTATCTATGGATGGTCTGGTTAAACTAAATTCAGATCTTGCCATAGAGCGTACTCTTCTTAAGTTTTCTCTTAAAGGAGCAAAGGTAATTTCTACTGCTCCTGATTTAAATTCTGTTATGGCGTCTACTTCGCTAGGGGTAGGAGGAATTGGAGGTAGTATGTCTTCTAATATCCATTTTAATCCACTTGTTACCTCATCATGTCTCAGTACCCGAGGGACTGAGGCATTTACTCTTTCTGGATTTACCAATAATAGGGTAGTTTCGTCTTTAGGAGATATTAATAAGGCCTGGGGGGCTAATTGGGTTTTCATTACTTTATAATAGAGACGATATATTATGGTAATAGGAATCGCTCTAGGATTCCAACCATCGTCCTTCATTTTAATATCTAAAATAATATTGTAATTAGTTTCGTGAAAGCTTTTAAGAGATACCGAATAATTGGGGTAATTATTAATGTAGACCGGTCCTTTGTGGAGATTGGTTTCAAAGATGGCCAAGATCTGATCATTCAAATTTTTTGGCCTATTATCTCTTAAAACTGCGAATAAAGGAGTATCGATTCCCTGCCTAAACAAGGGTTTAATAGCTATTTGAATCGATCCTATATGTAAATACTTGTAATCTTTTATGTGCTTGGCTATTAGGGCTCGTGAGATTAATGGTATAGACTCTTGGGTTTGTTTTATATCGATTTCTTTTTCGACGGTTTTAATTACGTATTCGCTTTTAAACATAGATGATAATTTAGTTTTATAAAGTAAGAAAATTTCTAACTTGGGAAGTTTCCATTTATTAAGTTGGGATTCTATCTCTGGGATTCTTAGCTCATGATGTAATATATGATTATTATTTTCTTCACTAGATTCTCCTATTTCTTCTTCCTTTTCCTTTCCTTTAGACAACATTTTAATTAACCTAGACATAACTTACGTATCTAGTTCTTGGATCGGGACCACCAGGCTTACCAACGGTTTTACTGCCTTACCCTAGGACTTACTACCGGGAACACCCTTACCGGCTGACCAACGCTCCTCACTAAACCAACGCTCATTACGTTATAGAGTTAATTAAACTATTATCTTAAAGATTGGAGCAGGAAAGATTACACAGCAGAAATATAGTGAATAAAATAATAATCATATAACAATCACCAGCCAAGCGTCCTCAGATATCCTCTCGGATCAGTCGCCACCAGCACTGATTAAGAAGAAAGACTTACAAAGACAGGGTTTTAAGCAATTCTTTGATCTTTTGACAAATATTACAAACTTCTGAAGAATATTCCAAAATGAGGTCTTTACACTGATTTCTGAATATAAGACTAGAATTCGGTTGCAAAGAGGTAATGACTAGGATGGAAGATTGCCTAGGTTCTGCCTTCTTCAATGCATTCTTAGACTTATTTATACAACTTGCAAACTGGCGGATTTCAAATTCTCGCTCAGCTGCGGAATTCAAAATTTTATTTTTACACTATTCAGAGACTTTCTTTATTCAGAGTGGAGTCACTTCTTGTCTGCCACGCTTTTGAAAGAGTCTCTTCTTTTACAGTTGTCATAGTGGAGTCACTTCTGGTCTGCCACACTTTAGGCTTTATTTGGATGCTTGTGCCAAGATGCTCGTCGAGTGCCGTCTTGTCACTTTGCTTTTATCAGCTGAAGCTTTTGTCTTTTATAGGTTCAGACCATAACAGTCGTCTTCGTTCTGATAAAATGAATCAGAACAACTTTCTTCGTCTTCATCATCTGATCCAAGAGAGGATAAGGCCTCTAATAGTGTTACTCTTAACTCTGCCTTAGTCTTGCCTTTAGATAACGATGCAAGCTTTTTCTGTGCTGCTTGCTTTCCTGGTGTTTTTGGGGAAGTCATCGGACCATTCTTCCATCGGCGAAATTTTTCGTCTAGGAATTTTATGTCGAATTTTTTCCACCAAGAGATTTTTATTTTTAGACACAAGTGCCGGGGAAATGGTATAGGTTTGTGCTGATGAATCGCATATATATGCTGGACGATCCATCCCACTCCCATTTTACAACAAAAATTTATTAATTTAAGATGAGCCGGCATTTCTGGATTCAACTCTTTATAATTATTATAATATTTTAAAACTTGTGGAGGGAAGATGGCTCTAGTAGGTCCAATCCAACAGAACCATTCTTGAAACCAGGTTGGAATCTCGGTACTTAATACATTTACGTGATCAAAAGAAATATACCAAGAGTGCCGATTATTAAGATCATACAAAATATTATACCAGGCTTGCTGGTAATCAAAATAGGTGAATGAGGCTGGCTCGAAAACCCTTGAAAATCTTTTCTCTGTTATGGGTTTTTGATTCCAGTCTTTCTCGGATAAAATCCTTTTAATTCGTAATTTAGAGAAGCAAGTAGTTGTTTGATCTTTGTCGTATACGGGGGTAATCTCAGCGGACCGAGTATCTATTAGTATTAACTGATAAAACCTTTTGGTCTTTTTAAGTGATTCCCATGGGATCCAAGCCCATTGGGGAGTAAAATATTTAGGAATTATTTGAGAGGGGTCAACATCTTCCATGTGGGGTTCTAGGACCGCCAGGGTTTTACACGAGTCTTTTAAAACAGAATCTACTGGGGAATCTTTTGAAGTGTCGGGAAGTGTCCCTAACATAGTAAATTTTGAAGGGGACGAGATGGAAGGGGGAAGAATCCAATTACATTCATCTCAGGTATTCTAGGAACAAGAGTCCAGACCTCATTAAGAGCAAATTGATTCAGTTCCTCTTGCATAGCTAAAATCCAGTTGCTGTCCTTGAGAGCTTCCTTGAAATTCTTGGGTTCAACTTGAGATACAAAGGCCATTGCTTCACAGAAATTGTTCAAGAATTTTCTAGTTAACACTCCTTTCTCAATGTTCCCAATGACATTATCAAGAGTTAAATCTCTTGGAGTTTTCCACTCTTTTGGCAAACCTGCAGCTGCAATAGATTCTTGTACAGCATGTGTATCAGCAGTATCAAAATGAATCGATTCATTTTGATTTAAAACATATTTAAATTCATTACTGTTAGGGTCATGAGCAGCAGTTTTAGATATGCTATGATCAGTTTCATCAAAAACAACATGCATTGATTCTTCTACTATAAGCAACCTTTTATTGAAGACTCTATATGCATGACCATTCAAAGCATAACCAATGTGCACACCTTCATCAGATTTAGCATCAAATTTACCAAGATTTTCTTTGCCATTATTCAATACAAAGCATTTACACCCAAATACTCTAAGGTGGCTTACACTAGGTTTTCTGCCCTTATACAATTCATATGGGGTTTTCTTAAGAATTGGTCTTATTAAGGTCCTATTTAAGACATAACCTACAGTATAAACAGCATCAGCCCAAAAATACTTAGGTAGCTTAGATTCATTTAACATAGTTCTAGCTAGTTCCTCTAGTGATCTATTTTTCCTTTCAACTACACCATTTTGTTGGGGTGTCCTAGGGGCTGAAAAGGTATGAGTTATCCCATGCTTCTCACAGAACCTCTCAAACTTAGCATTTTGAAACTCTCCCCCATGATCACTTTGAATTGATTTAATGCAGCAACCATTTTCATTTTGCAGAATTTTTGCTAATTTCTTAAAGGCAGTGTAAGCATCATGTTTATGTGCAAGAAATAAAGTCCATGTAAATCTAGAGTAATCATCCACAACAACTAAGGCATACAAATTTCCAGCCAAGCTAGCAACTCTAGATGGACCAAATAAGTCCATATGTAACACATCCAATGGATTTTTTGTAGAGACAATATCCTTTAACTTGAAAGAGGATTTGATTTGTTTACCTTTCACACAAGCATCACAAAGCCTGTTGTCCTGAAATTTAATGTTAGGTAAACCAGAAACTAAATCTTTAGATTTCAATTTATTCAAGTGATTTGTGTGTATGTGAGCCAACCTCATGTGCCACAACCAAGACTCATCACTTCTGGACAGCAAACACTCATTTGAAGAGTTAGTTTCCATGATATTCAGCAGATATATGTTATTCACTCTCTTACCAGTAAACAGTACCTTACTAGATGAATTACTTGATATTGTGCAGCCTTTTGACTCAAAATTCACTTTGTATCCTTTGTCACAAAGCTGACTTATGCTAAGAAGACTATGCTTAAGTCCTTCTACATACAGCACATTCTCAATGGTTGTTGAGTTCCCTGTTCCAACAATTCCTCTGCCCAAAATCCTCCCTTGGTTATTATCACCATAGGTTACATGTCCTTCTGCTTTGAGCTTTAAGCTGGTAAACTTTGTAAGATCTCCAGTCATATGCTTGGAACAGCCACTGTCCAAGTACCACTGATTTTTCTTGCTGCCAATCTGCAAAACAGAATAAAAATGATACAAATGGTACCCTTTTCAGTATAGGGTCCAGCACAGATTAAAACCTTCCCTTTGGTAGCCATTTTGCTAAGTTCTTAGGCACAAGATGCTTTCTAGCAATGCAAGACCTAGAGGTATGACCAGATTTCATGCAGTAAAAACAGGTTACATGAGATGCCTTTTTGCCACTGTTAAAAGCTGAAAAAACTGATTTTGCTGGAACAAAAAAACTTGAAAGCTTTTTGACATTGGTTACATTTCCAGGGTTATAACCAAGTCCATTCTTATTGAAAACAACATTCTGTGATCCAAGGAGAGACTCAAGGTTTTCTCTTCCCTTGGTGAAATTGGAAAGGGTTTTCAGCAAATATTCCACTTGTTTTTCCAATTTTTTGCAGTTTTCACAGGATTTAATAGAGGCATGCAAGCAAGTTAGTTCAAGGCTTACTAAATCTGTTTTGGCCTTATGCAATTCTTTCTCAAGTGTTTTTACTTTAGGTGCCAACACATTATTTACCTTTTGCAACTTATTGCATATTACAGCTAGCCTATTTGCTTCATCATGTGTTTCCTTGAAGGCAGCAAGCAAATCATCATAGTTATCAGAATCAGCAGAAAAATTACTTACTGAATCAGAGCTTGACTCCTCATCCTTCATCATGAAACACAAATTTTTCTCCTCATCTTCTGTTGAAGAGCTGCTGGTTGAGGATGCTTCATTTTCCTCCCATGAGATGTAGGCTCTTCTTCCTTTGTTCCTTTCAAATTTCTTGCTGGCAGATTTGTCCTTAGCTTGATTGTCTGGACAATCTGTTCTGATATGCCCTGTTTTGCCACATCCAAAGCAAGTATATTTAGAGGAATTTGAATCATTGAGTTTAGGATACCTTCTTTTCTGCTGGTTCCTATTTTTGCTTTTCTTCGTCGGGAATTTACTGAATCTTTTTGTAAGAAGACTGATTGTATCATCATCTTCAGCATCTTCTTTTTCTTCCTTGATCTCATTTAGTTCAGTTGCTTTCAGTGCAAGACCTTTGGGTTTTCTCTCTGTTGTTTCCTGCTCTTTAAGTCTTTTAAGCTCTAGCTCATGCTCCATCAGCTTTCCAAACAGTGCAGTAGTTCCCAACTTTGACAGATCACGGCTTTCAGAGATAGTTGTCACCTTTGGTTGCCAGCTTCTGTCGAGGCACTTCAATATCTTTATGTTGAGCTCCTCTCTGTCAAATTCTTTTCCCAAGCCAGTGAGGTGATTCACAATATGGGTGAATCTTTTCTGCACATCAGCAATGCTCTCCTCGGGTTGCATTCTGAACAACTCATATTCTTGGATCAGCGCATGTTTCCTTGACCTTTTCACATCTTCAGTCCCCTCATGAGTCACTTCTAAGACTTCCCACATCTCCTTAGCTGACTTACATTGAGATATCCTGAAGAACTCATCCATTGCCAATGCAGATGTTATGATGTTCTTGGCCACAAGATCATGTTGAGCCTTCCTCCTTTTGGTCTCATTCCATTCTGATCTTGGCTTTACCTTTTCTTCATCCTTGACAACCTGCATTGGCACATAAGGTCCATTGACCACAGCTTCCCAAATTAATGCATCAATGGATTCCATGAAAATTCTCATTCTAACTTTCCAAAATGCATAATTCATTCCATTGAACATAGGTGGTCTATTAACAGCAAAACCCTCAGCAAAAAGCACATTAAACTCAGACATTATTACAAACAAACTTGATTAAAATACAAGTCCTAGCTCTGATACCAATTGTTGGGTTTAATAGTGCCAAAGTTTAAGAGGGGAGGTGAATTGACCTTTTAAAACTTTCTCGCAGAAACAGTGTTTAACACAGTTTTACAAAAAAATAAATCGATTTATGTGAAAATGAACAGATTTATTTCAGCACTGTTTTTGTTTGAAAAGCTTTTAATTCAGCAAGGTTAATCACAAGATTATGCAGATAGAATTTCAAGATGCACACACACAGATTTCATATTGAAAAACAGTGTAACTCAAAAACAGCAAACCTTAATTCCAATTCGTGTGATTTAGGTTCGGTTAAGGGCTTGACAATTAGTGAGACAATCTATTACACACAACCTGTTTTATTAGCCTTTAACAGATTATCAGTGTTCTTATTGAAACCAGACAGTTTTCCAGAAATTAAGAACAATAAATCACAGAACAGCAAGCTTCAACTTTAAGCAATTGTTTAAGGTTCAATTAATAGTTTTAACAATTTCTTGAGCAACCTATCACAGCCAATCTGTTCTAGTGGCTTTTAGCAGATTATATATGTTCTTATCAGATTCAAACAACTTTTTTATAAATTAAGAACAGTATGCACAGTGCCCAGAAAGAACAAATTTATTTTCAATTGAACAGATTTATTTCTTCGCTGTTTTATCAATTATGCAGAAACGAAATTGCAGAGAGAGAGAGAGAATGAGCACAAGCAGTTATACTGGTTCACTCAACTGAGCTACATCCAGTCTTCACCAAAACCAGGTGGAAATCACTAAAACACAGTACAACCAAGTACAATTCCCACTGTTCTTGAAACCTACAAGAACTTAGGTACTCTTGCTGAAAAAACCTATTTCAGCTCACACACACACACTCTCCAAGAAAACCTATCAAGAAGAGTGTTCAACCAAACTATTACAAGAAATGAGAAGTGAAACAACTACACCTGATTGAGGATACAAAGATCTGCTTTAAACCAGTAGGCAAGATTGCTAGAACAGTAGCAGCACCTCACACCAAGCTTTTGGAACCAACCCAAGAACAAGCACTTTGTGATTTTTGAAATCTTTGAAGAACAAATGCTAATCCTTCGTAAACACTTAACTCTCTGCTGTCAAAACTTGTTTTTGCAAATGTATGAATCAGTTATAAACTCATAAACAAGTTTGCATTTTATAGAAAACCAACTTATAACAGATTTTTGAAAAAACAGTTAAAGCTATTATAAAATGAACAGATTGAAAATAAAATGAACAGATTTATTTTCAAAAGCAGTTAGAGAATTTGTTAAGTGAGGAGACTTAGTCAACCATTCTGGTGCAGAGATAAAGCTGAAAACCGTTTAAGCTTGACATGGCACCAGAGACAAAAAGAATCTATTCATTTACAGATGAACAGATTTATTTTTCAAAACGAAAACAGAAAAGCTTAACTGTTTGAAACTCAGTCGTTTTGAAAAGAAGAAGACTTAGTCAAAATACCTGATGCACAACATCTAATTTTTACAAGACTTAGCCAAGGCATCAGTGAAAAAAATCAATCTGTTTATTTAGAAAAGAACATATTTATTTTTATGCAGTAAATGTGTTTTTTGTAAAACATGTGAAAAACAGTTTAAGAAAACTTATGCTTGTTCTTATCACATGGCCAGTGGTTATGAGGTGAGATACTCAGCAAAAGCCCACTCTTAGACAACCTCTAAGCACTACCTAAGACACACTTAAAGCAAAGCAAAAAACAAATGAAATGTACATAGAAGTCTTCATCAAACACAATCTTGAAGGGGCAGCAACCATCTTCAACAATCTTTTCATACCCATATTGGTCACAGAAATCTCCTAATTCTCTTATGCCTAATTGTTGATTTTTCTTTATTCGGTTCTCTATTTTCATAGCGTTGCATAATGCTACGCCTGTGTTTTTAACCATAGCACTAATCCTACCATAAGTAAGATCTTTTAGGGTAGTATCTGGGTATTCTGTTTGGAGATTCTCTTTAACCTTTTCCGCGAAGACTAAAGGTAGTCCTGCTACAGAACGTTCTTTCTAGTATGGTTCTCGACAATCTTCCCGTGTTAGAACCATAGACATAAAATTATCAACATACCATCTAAAGTCTCCTAAAGTTGGACACCTTAGATTATGTAGTAGAATTGAAGTTCTTTCATCGAAAATCTTTGGGTCCCCGATAAAGTTATGAATAATGGCCATAACCAAGGTTTCTACCATTAAGGGAATTTGTCCATTTTCTTCAGTTTTAAGGCAGGTAGTAATGTACAACCTATTTTCTGAATTGAGATAATTATCCCACCATCCCTTCAAAATGCCAGTAAAACCGGCCACTATTAATTTTATTGTTTGTTCTTCGGAATGCTTTACCCTATAGGCTGAAGCGGCCATTGTTAATTCATGGGTTTTTCGAAGAATTTGGTGGTCGGTCATACCATCAATATTCCATTCGGTTATTCCATTTTCGTCAAAGGCAGAGGGGTGTTCTAATTCCCATTCTTCAAACTGAATGTCGGGAAGAGTGGGTCTCTTATAAAAATTTCTACTGGTTGGAAATGTTTGCGGGGCCTTTCCCCTATTTATTTTATTTACTGATTCGTCGTCTTCAGTGAGACAATTTATTTCTGAAATTTTTAACTCATCTAATTTTTTATTAATTTCATCTAATGCAGAATTTGCATCCCTTCCAATTTTTAATTCTTTTAACTCGTCTTCAGAGAATTTAAATGGTTTTATCAAAGATTTTCCTAATCTTTCTGATTCTGGTTCAGGTTCGATTTTTGCCATTTGATGTAAAAGCTGGTTGGTGTAATTTAATTGGGAATGAATATTTTGAATGTCTTTTATTTGAATTTCTCTCTTTTCTCCTATCATTTTAAAGGGAGAGGCAACGACTTCTTTATTTTCAATATTTGGGAATTTTACTTCCTCTAAAGGAGGAATAATACTGGAGACTTCTCCTTTAGCGGTTTTCCATATTTTTTCTCCTGATTTTATAACTTTTATCGTCTGGAAATAATTTTGTTCGAACCATTTAAAGAAGAACACATTTATTTCGTAGGTATTCATATAGTCATAATATTCTTCTCTTATTTTATCCCGTTCTTCATCACTAAAATTTTTATAAAACCAATCCTTTTTCTTTTTATTGGCATTTCTTACGAAATCTTCTTGAAGCATTCTTTTATTAATTTCAAATATTTTTATTACGTTTAACTGACTAAAGTCAGATTTAGTTGGTGAGTCTTGTGATCGAGCCGAGGTATAATGGGTTTCCTCGGGCTCAAACTCAGGGGTGGGTATGGTATGATCTAGATGTAATCCTTGCATTACCAACCCTCTTGGTATTGAAAAGCTTCGCCTATCTATGGATGGTCTGGTTAAACTAAATTCAGATCTTGCCATAGAGCGTACTCTTCTTAAGTTTTCTCTTAAAGGAGCAAAGGTAATTTCTACTACTCCAGATTTAAATTTTGTTATAGCATCTACTTCGCTCACCAGGCGCATCCTGCCTGCATGGTCTCGTCGCACGTCCTCTGAGTGGGCATCATGCGAGGTGCATGCGTAACGCTCTCGCTGGGAACCTGGGTCCCAGCTTAAAGCGTGTTCGCAAGAACCCCGATGACCGATCGCGCTCTGCATGCACTAACGACCGAGCAGTGCCTCATTACTATCCACCGATGACCGTGCGGTGCCTTATTGCCTTCCACCGATGACCGTGCGGTGCCTCATTGCCTTCCACAGACGACCGTGCGATGCCTCATTGCCTTCCACCGATGACCGTGTGGTGCCTCATTGCCTTCCACCGATGACCGTGCGGTGCCTCATTGCCTTCCACCGACGACCGTGCGGTGCCTCATGACCTTCCACCGACGACCGTGCGGTGCCTCATGACCTTCCACCGACGACCGTGCGGTGCCTCATGACCTTCCACCGACGTCCGTACGGTGCTTCCAAGCGCTTATCTAGGCACCGCTCTGGGGGTGGTGGCCACTCGGTAACTAACCACCGATCACCATTCTAAGTGGTCTCCTCCCTGATTCGCCTGCCATCTCATGCCACGTGTCACCCTGTGACTGGTCCACGTAGTCATCTGCTGCTGACGTCATCGCCTACCGATGACCCACCGGATCAATATGTAAATAAAAACATTCCTAATAATATATATATATATATATATAATTTAAATATTCTTGACTATATATAAGATTTATTCTTTAATTTTATAATCATAATATAAATTTATACTATAAGTTATGAGTTTTTAGAAGATCATTGTATTTGTCCTTTTTAAAATTGTATTGAAACTGTGTTAGAATTGTTAGAGACCCAACAAAATATCTTTTGAATAGGACACTTTACCGTATGTGTCGTACGGGTGTCACTATCTGATACGTGTCAGACACACAAATACACCATTTAAGAAGTGTATCCAAACTTCATAGATTGTTCTAAGGGTCATTCTTGTATTGCATGATTATTTTGTTTTTTTTTTTTATTAGTAAGAAGCAGTAAAATTAAAATGCTGGATGATCCAATCCTTATACAGAATAAGAGAGATCAAAAAGTATCTGTCCATATACATATCAAACTAACGTATGACCTTCTACTGTCTATTCCAACATTACTGACTAAAGTAAAAAACATAATAACGAGGATCAACCCTTATAGAGACATTAAAGCAAATACATACATACAAAAGATTCTAGATACTATATATAATAATAATAATAATAATAATAATAATAATAATAATAATTAGTCAACTCATGATTGATCAACTAACTATTATATCCTGAATATCCAATGCAAATAGCATTGTACACAATTAGCATATGGGCAAAGACAGTGATTGAGAATGTATGGTCTCTTATTGGAAGAACAGCACCACCTGATTTTCTAGCAAAGTTGACATATTTGATATGGAATCACCATGAAGAGGTTAAGCACATAGACACTGTGAGAGCATACACCTTTGGTGCTCATTACTTTGTTGAAGTAGATATCGTGTTGCCAGAAGACATGCCTCTCAATCAAGCACACAACATTGGTGAGACATTGCAGGAAAAATTGGAGCAACTTCCTCAAGTTGAAAGAGCCTTCGTCCACATTGATTTTGAGTTTACTCACAGACCTGAACATAAGATGATGGTATAACTCTATGCCAAACTAAATCACTAGTAAAATGGTTTTAATGAGTGGCTAATATTATTTTTTCAAAGGTGATCTCTCCGCGGACTTGAGCATGGGGAGAATGCCTCGTCACTCCTTCGTTTGGCTTTCTAACTGCTGCGCGTTCTGCAAGGAGGCTCCAGGAACCTTCGACGGGACTCCGAACGGTGCCTGCAAAACACACAGACGGCGCCTCTAGCGGCCGTTGTAGCTCCGACGCTCAAGTCAGGCAACGGGAACACCAAAAAGTCTCTATCAGATCTCTCTGTGTGAGACCGTGTGTGTGTGCCCTCAGTCCTCTTTGATTCGAAAACTGAGTGCTCTAGGTTTAGTGTTGTGTATTCTGAGGTAAAGATTGCATACCTGGTTTGGTGTTCTTCTTCCTCATATAAACCCGCGTAGCCCCTACTGGCTACCTCTAGGGCCACTTAATTACTCTACACTGTCGTTTCCACTCCCCAGGGCTACCTTGCGTGTCAGCCTTCTTCACTTGAGTGCCAAGTCTGACAGGGGAGGCCGCGTGGGTACCTCTGCACCCCTCGACTTTTGTGCCTATCTGCCCTACCTATTCTCTGGGAACATCTTCACCATCCACGTGGCAGACATGCAACCCCACTGGGAGACTCTAACCTTGATGGCTTCTCGTCCTAGCAGGATTCTGCACTTAACTGCGTCTTCTCATCTTCATGCGTGGTCGTCTCGCGACTAAGGTCATTCACTGCCTCTGGGCGCTTTACTAATCATCGATTGCGTTGTTCACATCGCGCGGCCGATGTCACCTCAACACACACCGATGACCGATGTGCTTCTTCACGTCCTCGTGCTCTGCTTATGGAATCAGGCGAGATCCTCGAGTAACGTTCTCGCTGGGAGCCTGGGTCCCAGTTTAACACGTGTTGACAAGGAACCCCCGATGACTGATCACTCTACATGCACCGATGACTGATCACAATGCATGCACTGATGACTGATCACTCTGCACGCACCGATGACTGATCGGTGCTTCGTCACTTCTCGCGCTCTGCTTCCAGGCGCTCAAGTAGGAACCGATCTTCTGTGGTGGTCACTCGGTAGCTGACCACTGATCGCCGTTCTTGAATGATCTCCACCCTGGTTCATCTGCTTTCTCGTGCCACGCGTCACTCTGCGACTGACCCACGTCGTCATCAGCTGCTGACGTCATAGACTACCGATGACCGACCGGATCAAAAGGGTTAATTTTGTTTTGATAAAATCACTTTTATTTTGCATTAATGGTATTGAAATCTTAGCTGTGATGCTATTACAATATACTTACAAATATGTTTGACTAAAATGATAAAAATTGTAAGTGTGGTTAATTTAAGAATAATAAAAACCTATGTTTGGACCAAAATAATATATTTGATTAGATGTTAAATATTAAATTTGTTTTAGAAATAGTAATTTTAATATGGATTAAGTTTGGAGACACCAAAAATTTATTCATTTATAAAGATATAATGGTGGAAAAGAAAAGGAGAGTTTAAGCTTAAAAAAAATGTGTAGTACCACTTAAAAAATTTACATAATTGATAGAATATGAAAAGGCTATAAACACAAAAATTCAAAATTCATGGTATTCCAGTCATAAAGATAAATAAAATGTAAAAGTATTTAATAGTTTGTTTGGATAGAGAATTTTAAGAGAATAATTTTCTTTTTAAGAATTTTAAATGTTTTATGAGAAAATATGTTGTTCGGATAGAGAATTGTTTAAAATTAGATAATTTCAAATATCATCTAAAACTAAGAATTTGAAATTCTTCATATTCTCGAATTCTTTTTTTTTTCGTAGTTTTTCCATAGTTCGATATGTTGTGAAATTTTAAGTATTGGAAAAGACTACTCCTCTTCAGAACCCTAGCTCTCACCCAGGCGAAGAAATCAAAGAGGAATTAAAGGAAGTGACCAATGAGATTGATGCAAAAGTCGTAGAAATGGCACACAGTATCTCGCTTCCCTCGGATGATTTCATATTGATGTCGTTGTGATCGGAAATGGAACATAAAGTTTCAAACGGTGATATCCACACACGTTGCAGATTTGCAAGGGATGTGCCCTTCTTCTATAACAAAAAATGTACAAGAAGCTTTCTCTTCCTTTTCTGGTGCCATTGCATATCTCACTCACCTCTAGAACAATAGTCCTCTTCACACACTTGACCACACACACAAATGGCGAGAGGGTTCTATGATAACTTTCGCAGACCTCAACAATCTTCGCGTAACTTTACTACATTTTTCTTCTCTAACTTTCCGAATGGGTATGGAGAATACGATATGCTGAAAATTTTTCAGAGGTGGGCAACAGTAAAGGAAGTCTTTATTTCTCGGAGATTAAATAGATGGGGAAGAAGGTTTTGTTTCGTGAGGTTCTATGAGGTGGCAAATGTTGGGCGTCTGGAAAAGGATATCAGATTTATATTGGAAATATGAAGCTCAATGTCAATGTCCCAAGGTATAGGAGAGCAGAGTACGCTCCAAAAGTGGAGGAAGCAAAGAACAAAAAGGTATGGAAGAACAGTAGCTATGGTACTAGGGATATAAAACATAAGGAGGTGTGGAAAGACACAAGGGTGAAAAAATACAAAGAGGTGTGGAAGGAAAAGAAAGGAAAGAAATCATTAATAGATGCAACAAGAGGATCCTCTTCTCAAGTGAAGTGGAAAGAACCTATCATTGAGACTCAAAAACAGATTTTACCATGGATGACAAGTAGTGTGATTGGGCATATGGTACCAGACCTAGATTCCTCTTTGATTGTTGATGAATTTATAAAGGGTGGGATGAATATGATCAAAATAAGGTATATGGGGGATAATCTGATTTTAATGACTCCAACAGAAGGTGAGAATATGGAGGACCTAGTAAAGTTGAATAAGGAATGGTTTGAAAGTCTTTTTGACATAATACACCGGTGTTCCTATATCTTTATGGAATGAAGATTGTTTTGCAAAGGTGGTGGGGGAAGTCGCTTCTCTTGTTGCCGTTGATAAAGATACGAAAAATTGGGCAAATATTGAATATGCCAAACTACAGGTCAGGCTTCTCAGGAGCGGCAAAGCTAGTTTGAATAAGGCTATAATGATTAATGGTGAAATTTATAATATTGTTATCGAGGAGGAACCACCAAATGGGATTGAAGGCTTATGCAAATGTCACAGTAAACAATTCGATTCTTCTAGTAGTGTTGCCTCTTCGGATACATTTTTAGATGAAACCAAGTTTTCAGACAATAATTTTGATGAAGAAGAGTCACAACCACCAGAAGAGGAGGCGTTGGAGGGGAGAGTATTGAGCGACTTGAGCGCGGAGCAGTTGTGGGCCACATTGGGAATTCCATAATGAAAGAAAGGTGTGCGCAGGTGAACGTTGGAAAAACAATCATGAAAGAGGCAATTAGTGGGCAGTGTGCAACAAAACTTGGTAGCCCTGGGAGCCCTAGTACCAAGGCTGTCCAAGATGTCCTTACTAATTTATTGGTGGCAGTAGAGGCTGTGAAAAGCATTTCCAAGCCCATTATGGGCTTAGCCCAATCACTTTCTAACCCTACCCAAACCAGTGACGCAAGGAGTGGAACACGTGAAAAGGGCATGGGAGCGGAAAAGAACGAGCTTGGGTCACGAGAAGATGCTGATATCCGCGATTCAAAGGATGCAAAGGGGGAATCCTCTCCATGCATGGAAAAGCCATCAGAACCAAGGAGATGCTCGGGTCAATCACCTGTTGACTTCGCCCAGTTGTGCGAAGGAAGGAACGGGACCTGTGACGAGGATGAGGGAGCGGAAGAGATCGAATGTAGGTCTGGAGAGGTTGATGAACGTCAATCCAAGGTATGCGAGTTGAAGGGAGAAAAGGGGAAGGTATCTCTATGCTTGCAAACATCACTAGAGCTAAGGCGGTGCTCGACGGTGGGTTACGGTGATAAAGGCGTTTTGAATGCGATGGAACCTACTCTGTTCGAAGTCCCACAAACAGAGCTTATCCACCATGGTGATCTCGGAAGGGAAGGAGGCCAGCAAAGTCCTGATCCGTTAATGCTATCATGCTTTCCAAGTGCTCAAATCGCAGAATGCGGAGACAATTTTACTACCCCTACGCTTGGGTGGAAGCAGCGAGGCCTTCTAGAAATTGGGGAACCAAGCAGGCAACCCAGGTGGAGGTCTTTGTCAAGCATAATTAACCTACAAATCGGGAGTACTAGCCACACCAGCCATACCGGGTTAGTATCTAATTCTGTGAGTAGTTCTGCTTCTGATGGTGGCATTGTCAATTGCAATAGAAGGTTTTGGAATTCAATCGATATATCTGAGCCTGTTAAGATTTGGGAGATAGGAAAATAGTTAGGGATAACATGTGGTGGAGATGAGGAAGAGGTTATAAGAGAGTTGGAACGTATGGAAAAGAGAGACGTTGAAGGTAAGAAGAGATGTGAGGAGGGAAACAAATATGGTTTTTTATGATTATTATTAGCTTAAATATTAGAGGGTTAGGAGGGGGTATTAAGAAGAGGTATATGAGGAATTTAATATCCAAAGAAGGTGCAGAAGTTGTTTGCGTACAGGAAACAAAAGCTAATTCAATGTCCGATTCTAGATGCTTCTCTCTGTGGGGTGACAATACTATAGGTTAGCTACATAATGAAGGTGATGAAGGGGTAGGGAGCTTGTTAACCATGTGGCATAAGGATGTGTTTAATTATGATAACCATATAACTGGAAAAGGCTTCATTATAATGTTTGGTCAGCACATCAAAACCAAAAAGAGCATCTCGGTGGTTAATGTTTATGCCCCATGCAATACGGGTGAAAAGGAAATTTTTTGGGACGAGTTATATAACATCAAATTGGCAAATCAGAGCTTTAAGTGGTGCTTTGTGGGTGATTTTAACGCGGTCAGGAGTGCTAATGAAAGGAAAGGAATAAGTGTTAGAGGGAGTCAAACGCAAGATACCAAACGTTTTAATTGCTTTATTGAGAATAATCTACTTATGGAATTACCAATTATTGGGAGGAAGTTTACGTGGTTTAAAACAAATGGAACAGCAAAAAGTAGATTAGACAGAGTACTTGTATCTGATGAATGGCTCCAGGAATGGCCAATGAGTAAACAGTATATCCAACCAAGGGAAATCTCTCATCATTGCGCACTTGTAGTGAAATCTGTGGTCTATGACTGGGGACCAAGGCCATTTAGGTCTATTGATGCGTGGTTTATGGAAAATGGTTTTAAGGAGTTTGTGAAGGAAAAATGGAACTCATACACTGCATATGGAGATGGTATAAGGGTCTTTAAGGACAAGCTAAAATCTTTGAAATCTGACCTTAAAGTGTGGAATAAGGAAGTGTTTGGGCATTTGGAAACAACAAAGAAGGAAATCTTAAAGGAAATAGAGGAATTGGATGATGAAGAAGAGAAAAACGGTGTGGAGGAAGATTCTAGGTTGAAGAGATTGAACCTTGTTAGTAATTTAAGGTTGACTGACAAGAAATTGGAATCCCTCTTACAACAAAAGGCTAGGTCTAATTGGTTGAAGCATGGCGACTCTAACTCAAGATACTAACACAGCCTTATCAGATGGAGAAGACTTAGGAATGGAGTTAAAGGTGTCAATGTTGGGGGTTTGTGGAAGGAGGAATCGCAAGAGGTAAGGTTGGAAGCAAAAAAATTGTTTGAAGAAAGGTTTTCTGCCACAAAGGATTTAGGGGTCAGGCTTGGAGCAGTGGAGTTCAGATCTATATCTAGGGAGGAAAATGCAGCATTAATATCAGATTTGTCAGAGGAGGAAATACGGGAAGCAATGTGGCAGTGTGATGGCTTGAAGAGCCCGGGGCCGGATGGCTTTAACCTTAATTTTATAAATAATAATTGGGCTCAAAAATAATATCTTTAGGGCAGTTAGGCACTTTAAAGATACGAGCAGAATTCCTAGTGGATGCAACGCCTCCTTCATAGCACTCATACCGAAAGTGAGTGACCCTCTACAACTTGATCATTATAGACCTATATCTCTAGTGGGAGCACTATATAAGATCATATCGAAGGTGCTAGCTAGCAGATTGAAGAAGGTCATGTCCTTGGTCATTGATGAAAACCAGTCAGCTTTTCTGAGAGATAGAGGGATGCTAGACTGTGTACTGATAGCCAATGAGGTTATTGAGGATCTCAAGAGAAGAGTAAAAAGAGGGTTATGTATGAAAGTGGACTATGAAAAAGCCTATGATTCGGTCAGGTGGGAGTTTATGTTTGAAATGCTAAATGCTTTAGGCTTCCATGACAAATGGGTTGATTGGATCAGGGGTTGTCTGGTGTCTGCTACGGTGTCTGTGTTGGTAAACAGGAACCCAACTTTGGAATTCAAACCGATGAGAGGACTCAGGCAAGGTGATCCTCTCGCACCTTTTCTTTTCCTCATTGCAGCTGAGGGCCTTGCAGGGCTGGTGAGGCAAGCTTTGAAGAGGAACCTACTTAAAGGTGTGAAAGTGGGTAGGCTAGAGGTTGAGCTAAGCATTCTTCAATTTGCAGATGATACCCTTTTCATGATAGAAGATGACTATCAGAGTGTACTTACAATCAAAGCAATCCTTAGGTGTTATGAGCTGGCCTCGGGGTTAAAAATTAATTTTCATAACTCTAAACTAGCTACCTTAAATATTTAAAGGAACACCTTTGATTGCTATGCGAAGACTCTAAATTGTACACAAATGTCAATTCCTTTTAAGTACCTCGGTATGGTTGTTGGTGGCAACCCAAGAAAGGGACAATTTTGGGAACCTATCTTGAGCAAATTAAGGTCTCGGTTAAGTGTTTGGAAGGGGAGGTTTCTATCTATGGCAGGGAGAATATGCTTAATTAAGTCAGTGTTTACAGCTCTACCACTCTTCTTTTTATCCTTCTATAAAGCCCCAGAATCAGTGTGTAAAAGAATTATTAGCATTCAAAGGAACTTCCTTTGGCGTTGGGGGAAGGATAGCAGATTAATACCATGGGTTAGTTGGGACCAAATATGTAAACCAAGGGTGGAGGGTGGAGGGTGGATTAGGAATTAAGGATGTAAGATGCTTTAACTTTGCCCTCCTAGCTAAATGGAAGTGGCGTTTACTAGGTGAAGAGAGAGGGAAATGGAAAGAGATTCTAAACTCAAAGTATGGAAGTGAGTCGACCTCGGAAAAATATCAATTTTGGTGGTGGAAAGATTTATGTAAGGTATGTGGTGAGGAAGGTATGGCGGGATGGTTCCAACAAGCAATTGGATGGAAAATTGGAGCTGGGGATAAAGCCAAATTTTGGGAAGATTCTTGGTTCACTAATAATAATCTAAAATCGGTGTATCCACGACTGTATTCTATGTCATTAGTCAAAGGACTAAAGGTGGGAGAGGTTGGAGAATGGGTTGATTCGGTATGGTGCTGGAAGCTAAGGTGGAGACGCAACGGATTTGCATGGGAAAAAGCATTACAAGAAGAAATGTTGACAGCTCTGTCTAATGTTATGATTAGCAGGTATGGTAAGGACACAATGACTTGGGCGGGTGAGGATTTCTCAGTGAAAAAAGCATACGAATTCATATCAAAAACCAACCTTGGCAGCAATAATGTGTCACTGGTTTTCAAAAATCTATGGATGTCTAAAGCTCTACCGAATATCCTAACTACTGCCTGGAGGGCCTTGTTGAATAGACTACCTACAAGAGTGAACCTAGCTAGGAGGGGGGTTATGGTCAACTCACTTTCTTGTGCTTTCTGTAACGAAAAGGAAGAATCATCTCAACACCTATTCTTAGAGTGCAAGATGGTTGCTTCGGTTTGGAACAGCTGCCTCAAGTGGGTTGGTATTCTTTCTGCCCAACATAAGGATTTAAAAAGCCACTTTGAGAGCTTCTCCTTGGTACATGTTAATGCCAAACAAAATCTTGTGTGGAAAGGGGTATGGACAACAATAGTGTGGAGTATTTGGGACCAAAGGAATAGGATTGTTTTCAGGCAAGGTAAAGTAGATGCGGAAGAAATATTCCATACAGCACAACTCAAAACCTGGTTATGGTTGAAGTATAGGAAGTTGTCCTTTATCTACACATTCTCAGATTGGTGTCTTAATCCTTATATTTGCATAAAAAGTTGCTCTTAGTTGGGCAGAAACGAATGAAAAGGTAAATAGCAGGGGAGCGTTGTTTAGGAACTTTTAATGAAGAATAGGTGGGTAGGAAGTAGGATGTGGGAGTCCAGGCATTGGTAGGTGGTGCTTGTATCTATTTAGTTAGGTTATGCTTTAATGTATGGTTTTTCTTTATGGCTATATGTCTTAGATGAAAGGTTTGGAAGGTAGCTTTCTTTTTCAGGGGAAGAATGTATATCGCAGGCCAAAGAAACAGGGATGATTTTGAAAAGGAGGACAAGACAGTATCATATGTAGGAATGACCAAGATGTGAAGGAGTAGAAAAGAGGAGCATATGCACACCATAAAAGTTGAACTGGAAGGAATATCTTTATAATATCTGCGCGGACCGTGATTATGGCAATGTAGAGAGGAAGGAACTAATCTAAAGTTTGCTTAATGCTATATTGGAGGGGAGGAGGGATGTCTGACATCACTATTGATGTTATTAAGGGCTCATGGTTTCCTTGTTTTCCTTTAGGTTTGTTTGTTATATTTAGTGTTAAGTGGTATATCAAATTAACACATGACTAGATGGTTATGTCTCTCTCTCTTTTTTTTTCTTTTTTTCTTTTTTTTGTATAAGGGTTGGAGTATCCCTGAAATGCTCAATTTTTTATTTTTTTATTCTTTGCTGATCAAAAAAAAAATCCATAAACTTGGGGTTCTATGACCTTTCCTTCACCTATAAATATGTGCTTCTACTCTTCTCCCAAAAACACCTTCACTTGCTCTTCTCTCTTCTCCTACTTCTCTAGTCCTGGGGTTTTTTGGCTCTTACTTGCTTGCTAGTCATGAGTTCCTCGGTGTTATCCGAAAAGTTTATGTTGTATCTTGGGTGGCTTGTGCAACACATCGCGAATAAGTCCTTAACGAAAGTTACGATCCATGCCTTCAGAAACCAATCTAGTTTGCATGAACCTCGAATCTTAAGGACTTATGGTTGAAGGCATGAACCTCGAATCCGACTTTACACCAGAGAAGCCAAATGGTGTTGCCACAACTCATACCATCTTTATCATAGCATTTTCGAATGTTTCAAAAATTGAAGTTTTAACAGACTCTAGCATGTGTTTACTCTGTTAGACATGTATGTAGTTGTCTTTGCTTTTACGAATTCCAAACCAGACTCTAGTACTCTTACAAAACAAATTAAAGACTCCTTGTTCAGACTCATGCAAATAACGTATGTCGTCACATTTTGCTCAGTGCACTATCTAACAATTTGTTCAATGTATATTACTCCTACAAAGAAGCAAAAGATACTTGGGATTCTTATTTTCAAATATATTGTCAAAGATGTCATTAGACAAAGGTTCAGTATCAAAAATTATTATCGTTGGAAGATGATAAAAGACAAGGACAACAAGATTCAGATAAACAAATAGCACAAGCTTCTTGAAGATTTTAAAGTTGAGAACATATCCTTACCTGATGAACTTATTTTAAAACTTTTGATTGGAAAACTTTTGCAGTCTTGGACTGACTACAAACAACAACTGAAGCACATACACATACAAATGTCACTATCAGATCTCATCACTCATATCATCATTGAAGACACGATAGAAAGGAATATGATGTTGCAAGGGCTAAAACTTTATCTACTAAGGAAAATATGGTAGAAGACAAATCAATTCCAAAAAGGTATGAGAAAAAACATGATCACAAGAAAAAAAATTAAATTTTCTTGTCCTATTGGATCTAACCCCACCTTTAAGAAGAAGGAAACTTGCTTTTTCTATGAAAAGTTAGGTCATCATGCACCTCATTGCAAGGGTCAAGAACGATAATTCTTCTTAGACAAATATAGTCAAATAGGAAGATACAGTTGAAGTAGTTGTTTCACAAGTGAACCTTGTGATCAATGTGAGCAAATGAGTGGTGGACTATAGAGCTACCAGACATATTTGTGTAAACAAAAATGTGATTTCCTCCTACACAAGTGTGGGCGATGGAGAAGAACAAGTTTATCTCTATGAATCGAGGACAACTTCCATTCTAAGAAAAGGAAATTTTTTTCTAAATCTCACATATGAAAAGACTTTAACTTTACGCGATGTGCTACATGTGTTATCTATTAGAGTTAATTTAATCTTCGTAGCAGTGTTGGAAAATGTTGGGGTTGAAGTTGTTGAACAAAGTGCTTTAATGATTTCCAAATCTTCCTTGAAGAATCTATTGTTGGGTATGTGTCTAGTTAGGTAGATTTTGTGTTGTGATTTGCATCCAATTATGATCCAAGTTCATATGATTTCAAATATGTGTTAATTTTAGTTAGTTGATTCGTATTTTAAATCAATTGAAATAGTTTTTGTTTAAGTCTGATGACTACAACAAGTTTTTCATCATATTGATTTATCGTATCAACCGGTTGAAAAACACATATGGTTTTTAAAAGGTTTTCTAAAATGATTTGTTTTCTTTTGTCTATTATGTTAAGTAAAATCAATCAGTTATTTCGATAAATGAACTAGTTTTTTATGTTTTGATTTCAACATAAAATGAAAACAATAAGTTGGTTTTGAAAATCAATTAAATGATTTTAACATAATGTTAATTTTTTCAAATTGTTTTTTAAATGATTTCAACAGATTTCATTAAATGATAAAATTGATTTAACCATCTTTGGAGTCTTTATAAAGATAGCTTTTTGATCATTTTAAAAACAACTAAGAGAGTTTACAAAATATTTTTTTCAAGAGAGAAAATCAAAGAGCTTTATAATATAATTTCTGAAATCTTGGATGATTGTTAAGTGAGAAGTAGGCAATGGGTTATTTCTTCTATTGTTCTTCATTTGTGTAAAGCTCAGGTGTATTTGAGAGTGAAGCAGTGTAATTCCTTTGTGTGAATTCTCTCTTCCCTACTCTTAATAATCTGTGATATATTCTGTTCTGTGTTCTCCACATAAAACAATCAAAGTAATAAATTTAATACTAAAAATATTACAATTGAGAATAATTTCTAAAAAAAAGTGTGTACATCAATTAAAATAATTTCCTTTATTATTATTATTATTATTATTATTATTATTATTATTATTATTATTATTATAATAGATTCTTATTCTTATTATATGTATTAATGAAGAAGATAGATAATTTTAGTACTTACATTTTTAGAGAGGGAGTTACCATTTCCATATGAGATATTACTAATGTGCATCCATGACTATTGACTCCTTAATTTGAGTTGTTAATATAAAATAAGATAGAAGATTGAAATTGAAAGTAATTCATTTTTAGGTTATCTATGTTATTGTATTAACTAATATATGTTATTAGTTATTAAATTTTCAATAATTACCTTCTAAATTTTCTCCTTAAATTTCCTTTATTACTTGACATGAAATCTTAAATTAAGATTAGTGATATCTATACCTATATATAAAGGAGATTCTCCTCTTTAACTTGTCTAAATTTTTTTCCTATTTTATCCTTAAATTAATATTTGATTTTATTTCATTATTATGGGTATTGCGTCATTATCTATTTTTTCAAAAATTTCAATTTTTTAAATTTTTCAAAATTTTTTTAGTTTTCAAAATTTTAAAGTTTTAAAATTTGAAAATTTTTAAATATATTCTCATTTCTTCATGTTTTATGGAAAAGTTACTTCGAATCTGATTTATTTATTCACAATCTTCAAACATGAAGAAACTCAGTTAGAAGAAAGTAGAAAGAGGAAGGAACATAGAAAGAGGAAGACACTAAACCCAAGGCACTATTTCCCATGTGTGTTCCTATCATTTTCGTGCTTACCCCCAAGCGCAAGGTTCCAATGTGAAGGAACATTGTTAAGAGCGATGTGTAATTTGGATTCGGTGCGTGTTGCATCCTCGAAAAAAAGTTGCATACGCTTCTACATCCACTGGAAAGTGTAGGTAAAGGTTGGTAGTTTTGTTTGTGAATAGAAAAAAAAAGTTGCATACGCTTATTTTTTTCTCATTTTGCTCTTATAAGAACCTTTCATTCTATTAAATTATTCTGGGCATTTTGTAATTTCATAGAGAACAGTTTCAAATTGATTTAAGAAACAGTTTTTAATTCCTCTGTACTTGGTCCCTATTGAATCTGAATATCTTCGTATAAATCCACATACCTCCCATACTTTCCACTTTCATTCTCACTTCTCTTTCTCTTTCTATGTTTTGATTAATCTTTTTGAAACCCTAATTTGACCCTTTGTCTTATGAAATTGTAATTGAAGTTTGTGAGTTGATGGAGGGGAAGCACTTAACATATCATTCCATTAATATCTCTTTAGGTGTTGTCTGTATCATTAGAGGGCTTTGCTTTTGTCTGATCCTCATTATTTCATGAA
The DNA here is from genome assembly GCA_013389735.1 of Phaseolus lunatus. Classification (NCBI taxonomy): domain Eukaryota; kingdom Viridiplantae; phylum Streptophyta; class Magnoliopsida; order Fabales; family Fabaceae; genus Phaseolus; species Phaseolus lunatus. Next base: position 44,246,377 of record CM023867.1, on the reverse strand, counting down.
TTCTAAAAGAAATGAGTTGAACTTCATTTTCCTAATAATTCCATTTTGTGATATTTATTGATTGATTTATGCATTACTCTTTAAAAATGGATGTCAAAATGAACGTTAATGATGAGATCTATTATCATTTTTCGCATGTGCTCGGAAGTTTAGAGTAGGTGAAAATTATCCTTATTTATGGCCTACCATAAGAACAGTTATATAAATAGGTAAATGTTCTTTTCCATTATGGATAGCAGTGGTATGGTCAATCATTGTAGGTAGAGACGCTCTGGGCCAAGTGAATATTATATCTTTTTCCGTTTTTGTGTTAAGCAGAGATTATTATTTTGTACTTAACGTATCCATTGAAAAGAATGGAAAAGGTTAGAAGACAAAGCTTTTAGTTTAAGATCTCCATTCTGAGACTTCGGTTCATGTTACCAAGATCTCCATTCTGAGACTTTGATTCATGTTACCAATGAGAATGAAAGTAATAAAATTAAATTTGTAATGTTGAAGGAGGGTATAAGAGCAAATACTATATACTAATAATTGTTTTGCATCTTTTTTTTTTTTTTACTTTTACTTTACAACTCTCATTAATCATATTTATATTTTAGAATTTTTTAAATATTTTGTCCTTTATTATTTTTCTAGATTATATAGCAAAATGGAAAATATAAGTGATAAAAGATTAACACTAGAACGAGAAAGACAAACTTGGAGACTAAATATTGTAAATAAAAGATGAAGCATTGAACAAATACTTTAGTTCTTTTAAATGACAGGAAAAATGAAAGACAATTTGAATACTAAGATTTATTTGGTGCCTTAAAATTTATTACTGCAAAACCATGATATGGTAAATTAGTGTTTTCTTATTTAGAATATATATATATATATATATATATATATATATATATATATATATATATATATATATATATATAAAGTTTATATTTTATTACTAAACTTTTTAAGACACCAAATTCATGGTTAACTATTATGTTGGCTATGTAAATTGCATGACATTTGTGTAAATTTACCATATTGCATGAATTTATCATATATAAATATTATATTGGTTATGTTTTTTCACAATATATCAGTAGATGCACTTAGATCATTTATATATCTTTTTATTTATATTCATATTTATTTAATAATAGTAAATATAAATATATATATATATAATTGATAAAAATAGAAAATGCAGATACACATGCGCTTTCGCTAGTCAATATAATGAGTTAAACTAATTTTTTCTAGATATTCAATGAAATAGGCCATTTATAACAAAAATTTAGAAACTCTTTCTAATATATTTATATTTAATTTTTATTTTTCAACCAAAGACCATATAACTTAAGATTTGACACATTTATATATTTTTCATCATCTTATTATTTTGTCTAATGTAGAATTAGACACTTTTTCTTTATGAAAAAAATTTTTAATACAAAAAATTTATATTTAGAACTCTTTATCTATTTTTATTCGTCTCGACCAAAACTAAGAGAAAATTTCTCTTTAATAAATAGCACTTGTAAGTTTTACTAGAAGAGACGCCAATTAGATTTCACATTAATAAATCACGAATAAATTCATATAAAAAAATGAAAAATTATATTTAAGTAAAACATTAAGAATAAATTTATAGATTATTTTTTTTATATATTATCCACCTTAGTTAGTATAAAACTTTTATAACTCAGCTTAGTATAAAACTTTTATAACTCAGCTACCGTTACATGCATAGTATTTCAGTTTTATACAAAGATGTTTTTCATAATTTTTTAAGAAAATAGAAACTCTAACTGATTAAATCTTGATATTTTCAAATAATAATTTGTGAATTCCAAGATCGTAAACATTTAATTATCTTTGCAAGAAAATTATTTAAATAATTAAATAAATGTATAGCATTAAAAAAAGTCTTTGTATTTTGTAACGTGGGATGCTTATAGTATTTTATTTAATAAATTTTCAAAAATAATAAATACAGTTTGACCAAAATCTAAAAATCATCAAACTAAAGAATTCATCTTTGCTCCTTGTACAATATTTTACTCAATAACTTCTTATAGTTAGTTTTAAAAACTAATTTATTAATCTCTATTATGTTATAACTTTTTTATTGATAATAAAAATTATTTTAGATATCAGTAAATTTTTAGTTTATAACATAATCAATACTAGTAGGCGTTATAGTGCCTCACTTTCTCTTCTGCTCAATTTTCACGATGACAAAAGTTTAACATATATACAGAAATAATTTCGGATAAGTTGAAACTGAAAAGCAAAAAATAACATGTAAAAAAAAATATTAAATTGATTAATCAACATTTTTTTCTTCTATGATTTGAGTGGAGAGGGTAATTGAAAATGAAAGTTATTTTATTTGATAGGTGAGGTTTGACGTGGAAACTGAATAAGAGTGAAAGTATGATCTCTTTTTCTTTCCGTTGTTGCCTCAAAATAAGAATTAAGTGTAGAGGAAAGTTATTTTTGCATATAAAAAATTCTTTCACAATATTAATTTAAAAAAAAATTTAAATAATTTTATTTTTTAAACAATTCATATAAAATGACAAAATACTCAATTGTACTAATAAAATAAAATATATTAAATAACGATAAAATTAGAAAAAAAAATTATGTAAAAAAATTATAAAGAAGAATTATCTTTTTATATATATATATATATATATATAGATAATAATTAATTGATTTTTATCTTTGAATTAATGATATTTAATAATTTGTTGTAGTGATATAAAAAAATAATAATAAATAGGGTTTGACCAAAATCATATAACCAAAACACCTTCGTTCCTCTCTATAAATTGGCTGTGTTTGAGGTTTTGTATTCATAATCAGTCAGAAAGCATTCATCTATATTCATATGTATCACCATAAGCATCTGCATCTCTCTGCAAAACAATGAGTGGAGAACAGAGAAATTTTGCATGTGGGTTGTGTAGGTATCAACATAGACGTCACGATGGTAGTTGTCATTTTGGTCAGTATTTTCCCAGTAATAGGTCAACAGAGATTGACAGTGCTTGCAAGCTTTTTGGTTTGGCCAATTTGCTTAGATTGATGCGTTGTGCTGAACCCTCTGAAAGACAAGTTATGGCTGATTCCATTTTAAGGGAGGCTAACATGTGGGCCAATGATCCCATTCATGGTGCCCTAGGTCATATTCTTACTCTCAGCAATCACATCCGATCTGTTGAAAGAGAGTTAGAACTTGTAAACACCATGCTTGCTCAGTGCTCACATCAAGCAACTACACAAATTGCAACCACAGATATGGTAAGAGTTTTTTTTTTAACAATGATATCTTGATAACAGTTTTATCCATTTCACACTACTGTAAAATAAACTTTATTTTTCATTTTTAACATTGGTGATAAGATTGATATTTATTTATTTTTAATAATGTTGTTATTAAATATTGATTTCTACTCAACCTCAACTTTCTTCTTTGCATGATGTGAATCTCATGTAGGATGTTGCTAGCTCTTCTGACCCAGGACAATCAAGGTATTGCTTTATCATGTTGTGAGATATTCATTTTTTTTTTTTGTTATCTTAATTTATAATATTTTTTTTTATCGATAAAAAATAAAATAAAATTAAGAGGTCTCAATCCTTAAAAAAAGCCACATTCACATGAAGATCAGGAGCAAAACATGTATTTTAAATTTCATGGTTGCTGCAGAATTATGCAGCAAAAAATTGCATAAATCCCTTTTGACAGCAAAGAATGGTTGTCCGTGTGCAACGATTATGCAGTACTATTAATTTATAATATATATGTTTTCAAATTATGCAGTACTGTTGCATCTCATGAGAAAGAGGGTGCTGCGGGTGCTGCTCTAGAGAAAGATGCTGAGGTTCAAGAGAAAGAATAGAGAAAACACTGATTTTAAAATGTGATATTACATTATCAAGTTATTTAGATATTGTACATGAAAGTTTATCTTTAATAAATGTATTTTTGTCATATTCTGATTATAAAGTAATTCAAGTTTTCATGATCTACTGTCATCTCATTGTAATAATTATTTTACCATCATTAACTTTATTTAAGTACCAAATAATCTTACATAACAAATATACAATAATTCAAGTTTTCATATCCAAATTAAAAGCAAAAATGTTGTTTGTTGTATAAATACAAGAATGGAATATTTTGTGTGATGCTGGTAACTATTGTTATTAAATGCCAATATGACATTACACAAAACATTTACCATTATTGAATGTATATTTTGTTCCTCTATCACACTTAGCATTTATAAGTATTATGAATTAATTCAATTTCAATCAATGTTTACGTTTTATCCATACGTTATTTACGTTAAATTTTATCATCATAAATATAAGTCTACTTTGTTTTTAATAGCTCTATTATATTAAGAAAAAATATTTTTTATAATTTATTACACTTAAATTTTAATCAATATTTTTTATATTTCACAAAAATTTTGATAATATATATTTTATATAGGTGTCACAATAAAAAATAGTGATACAGAATCCCCACAATCTAATTTGCACTGAAGATTATAATTAATAAAAAATCTAAATTTAGGAAATATGAAATATAGATTAAAATATATGTATTAATAAACTATTACAAAGTGATTTGAAGATGTGGTGTGCTAGAGAAGATTGCCCAATCATCGGAAAAGAGGTGTGGTCTAGTTGTCATATGTTGATCTTTTGCAAAAGAAGCTTAAGTTGCTCATGTTTAAGTTGGCCCAATGGAACTAGTAGATAGTGGGAGACATTCAAAGTAAGTTGTTCTTCTCTGGACCGGGAAAGTTTCCTCTCACACTCTTGCAGTTTAGGAACTCTTTGATGCAAATGGGTCTAGGTTTTAGGGTCTAAGAGCTTGGTAGACGTGTATGGTATCTGTAAAAGGTTATCTCACACTCAATTAATTTTTCAGTAATTAAGATGATAAATGCATTATTTTAATTTAGATTCATATAGTTGGGTTTATTTAGACTTTAACTATTTTTTTTTTAATTTTGTGTTTTTTAGATTAGTTTGAGAAAAGTGTTTACCTTTACAAATGTGCCAGATATCCAAAAGTTCAAATTGTTTCTTTGAATCAAAACAGAAAACAAAATCTAAAGAGAAGAAGGAGAAAATAAAATATACAATATATCAGAAACATAAATGAAAGCAAATCTTCTGCAAAATACAATAATTATAGAAAGTTAAAAACTTTTAACAAAATCTAAACTACAATATTTTACCAAGATCCTTGGAGTAGAAAAGCCTATAAAAGGACACAAACATCAAGGAAAAAGTGGGGAGTTTCATAAGGTTTTCTTAGTTTCTTTTCTTTTTGTAATTATTTTGTTTTGCCTTCACAAGGAAGGCTAAATCTTTTTGGTGGATTCCTTTGTAATTCCCTATTCAGTTATGAGATTTGATCAATAAAAGTTTCATTTTTTATTTCTCTATAACAGTTGTTTTAATATTCTAATCTTTTGGAAAGCTGGTTTGTGAAAGGTTGTACTTAAACGCATGATTAAGAGTCTTCCTTATCTTAAACTTTGGTTTCTTAGTTATTTCGCACTATTCTAATTAACTTTTTGGTGCATGATTAAAGAGAGAGAAGATAAGCATTCCAATGAAGTATAGGCATGGAACAAAGTGGGTACTGATTAAACCAGTAGACGCATGCTTTACTGATGAGTTTCAATTAAATCAGATCGGCACATGTTCAATCTGGTTTAACACTATTGGAGGATTGAGAAATGATTAATCTTTAGAGAACCTATGAAGAATTCAATGGTGGAAGAACTTGGGGATCAATCAATTTCTATTTATTTTAATCTCTTTTATATTTTCTATACAACTATCTCAACCCCTTTTATCTTTATTGTTATTGCTAATTTTTATTACTTGCAGATAGATTCTAAACACTGATTTACTAATTTTACTATTGAATTCGTTGGGAGACAACTTGAGGTCATCTGACCACTTCTATACTATCATCTCTCTAGCGTTAGACAAGTCTACGCTGGAATCATTTTAATTTGACAGCAAAAAGACAACTATCAATATATTGCAACATATTCCACCTTACATGTTGACAAATTACGATTAGTTGTTTCTTTGAAAACCATGTGAATGTTGTACCCCCCATGTAGAACATATATCTTGTTGTACTTTTTCAATCATCTACATGTCCACATCAATCACAATAAGAGTATCCTACCAACTTAAATTCATTTGTCTTTGAGTAGAGTGACCCAAGTGATTATGTTCCTCGAATGTATCGAATAATTCTTTTGATAGCTTTTAGGTGTGAGCATCTCAGATCCTCCATATATCAACTTACTATACCAAAACTATAAGCAATGTTCGGCCTTGTACATGTGGGATACCGTAGACTCCCTACTATACTCTGGTATTCACTTGCATTCATTTGGCCTCCTCCCTCAAATTTAAAGAGTTTCGTAGCGAGCTTCATTGGTGTTGCTACCGAATTACAATCTTCCATCTTGTTTTTATTCATAATATCCTTCGCTTATGCTTCTTATGACACAAAAATTTCAAAATCTCCTTCTCTAATCTCAAGACCAAGAAAATACTTCATCAATCCTAACTCTGTCATTTCAAATCCTCATGTCATAGTATTTTTAAAATCTTCAACTATCCTTGTATATCCAGTTTACACCTATGGGTTTATATCCATTTGGGAACTCTACTAAGTCCAATGTTTCATTTCTTTCAATTGCTTTTATCTCTTCATCCATTGCAACTTTCCATTTCTTGCCTCTCATTGCTTCCTGAAATGCAATGTTCTTTGAGTTTGCTAATAAGAAAATCAAATGCACTTCATTGGCTGAGTCGTATAGATCTTATAGGCTCCGCATTTTAGGTTGGCCTGAATTTTCTTCTTCTTCATCATAATCTGGGGAAATTATTGGAGTATTTACTGGTGCAACACTCAATGACTAATCTTGTTTTGCCTTCATTTGGTTCTTCAAGTCCTGTGTGCTTTCTTTATTCACTTGTACTTCTTGACTCAAAATCACCTTTTTTCAATTGGACCAAACAACTTAAAAGCCTTCGTCTTCTCGTCATACCTAATAAACACATATTTCTTACTTTTATCATTAAGTTTGGCTTTTCTTTGGTCTGGTACATACGGGTAAGAAACACTACCAAATACTTTAAGGTGTGATACAGTTGGTTTATGACCGCTCCAAAGCTTCTTATAGTGTTTGATTCACCAATTTTGTTTGTGAACATCAGTTTTGAACATACTTATCACATTGCGCTACTTCTGCCCAAAATTCCTTCTGTATGTTTCTTATCATCAATATTTATTGAACCATGTCAAGTATTGTTCAATTTTCCCTTTTCATGATGCCATTTTGTTGAGGTCAATATGGTGTTGTCAAGAATCTTTTGATACCTTATTTCTCACAATAGTTTGAGAAAGTGATTGACATGTGTTCTTTGTCTCTGTTCAATCGTAAAGCCTTGATGTATAAATTAGTTGTCCTCTCCATCATCACCTTGAATGCTTATGACTTTTCTTTCAAGAAATAAACACAAGTCTTCCTTGTATAATCGTCAATGAAAATAATGAAATACTTTTTCTCACTAAAATACTTGGGAGTGACTGGGCTAGATATGTCGATATGAATCAACTCGAGAGGTCTCCTTGCACGATATTTTATCTTCTTTTGAAAATTCGTCCTTGCTTGCTTACCAAGTTCACAACCTTCGCAAAGTTTCTCAATATAGTCCATGTTCGAGAATACATGGACCATTTTCTTGTTTGCTAACTCTTTTAGTCGTTGTAATGTAAGTGTTCAAATTCTAAATGCCCTAACTATGATTTGTCCTTCATGTTAACTTGAAAACACCTCTCTTGTATATTCTTTTAAGTTGAGTTTGAACATTTGAGAGCACTCGTCCATTTTTTTCCTTCAAGTGCAACATGTGATCTTTTATCAAAATTGAACAATCCTTTCCCCAATAATTGTCTCATACAAGGAATATTACTTTTCAAGTTAGGTACAAAAATAAAGATCCTTCATAGTGTCTTATTTACTGTCCTTTTTGGGAAAAACATATTTTCCCCATCCTTTGACTCGAACTGAGTCTCCAAAAGACACATGTTCATCTTTGATTTCTTGTATATCAACAAAAAGGTCTTTGTGCTCGCTAGAGGATTACTAGCACCAATGTTCAACTACCATACCATGTAAGTATTCATAGTGATGTCTTCATTTGCCATCATGAGAATCCATTCATCTTTTGTCTCATATTCCTTGACTAAATTTGCATTTTCTTCCACTCGGTATAGCAATCCTTTGCATAGTGTCCATATTTTCTACAATTATAACATTCAACATTTGGATAATTTGAACGACCACCTCTTCCATGACCGCGACATCGTCCATGTCAGTTTTGCTGGTTTATTTGTTTTTTCTCTTCATTGTTGTTTCCATGACCATGACTTCTGTTGTGACCAAAATCGTGACCTCCACATCCACTCCTTCTTCCTTGGTTATATTACGCATGGATCACCTTGTCTTCCTTAATGGTCATCTTTGTTTGTAAGGCTTCCTCCAATACTTCTTGTTTCTTTTCTTCTTTCATTGTTCATGTGGTTTAAGAGAACTCGCAAGATCATCAATGGTCATTTCTTCCCAATTTCTTGACTCCTCAATTGCACATACAACATTTTCAAAGTCATCAGTCAATGACTGAAGAATTTTCTCCGCAACCCTTGCATCCATGAGAGTTTTTCCATTGCTTTGAGTTTATTGGCTACCATTTGCACACGAGTGATGTAACTAGATACATCTTCTGACTCATTCATCTTCATGGCCTCCAACTCACCTCATAGAGTTGATGATTCATTTCTTTAACGCGGTTGGCACCCTTGAACACCTTTTTCAAAATGTCCCTCACTTCCTTTAAAGTTGGTGATCTACTCAAAAATTGACTCATCAACAACTCAATATAACATGTACAAAGTTGTCTTTCTTTTAACGTTTTGTTTTCTGTGGAATTTTTCGGTTCTTTAAAACCTTCTTGAGCCACTTCCCAAACATCTTAAGATCCAAAAGGATTTTCATTTAAATGCTCCAATTGTCGTAGTTTGTTGTTTTTGCTAATTAAGACAATGATAAATTATTGGTTACTCTGATACTATTTTTGTCAATAGAGAATGTGTTTTTATTTTACCGCATTTTCAAATGGAGAGTACAATATCACTATATAGTATCACAATATAAACTTCTCAATTTCACATTTTTTTTCCAAATAAGTGATATGTTATAAATGTACTATAAATTATATTCAAAACTAGAATTAAAAAAATAATAATAAATAATATATATATATATATATATATATATATATATATATATATATATATATATATATATATATATATATATATATATATATATATATATATATATATACACACACCATGTTAGAATGAAACATGGCTGCAAGCCAATACCAGAATTTTGCAGCCACCACATAGGAAAAGAAAAGGTGTTCCATAATTTCATATACTTTCATAGTCGCTTAAAGTTATTATGTTGCTAAGGATGAAATTGTCTTTAAGAACAAAAGGCTAATAATAAAATATTCAGATCATTTAATTATACCACTTCTATCTTAAAATTCTTTTATAGTTTTTTACATTACTTTCATTTAAAGTATCATTGATTTGTTTTTAAGAAAAATACTGATGGAATTTAACATTTTAAAAGTAGAAGGATTAAGTTGAATTCTATAAACAGTCTCTAAAAAGTTAATTTAGCCTAAAATAAACACAATAAATATTTTAATATTTATTTTAAATCACAAATAAAATAATCGTATAAAATTCAGCCAACAGTTACAATACTGTTTAAGGTTTTAAGAGGCTCACTTTTGGCTCATTGTACACTGTCGTGTAGTATGAGAAAGATTTCAAAAGAATCAAATAGCAAAATGATTCATAAACGTGAATGCTGAATCCAAAACAGAAACATTGAAATTTATGTGATTTCAATAAATGATGATTGGAAGTTAATAATAAGTGTTAGGCAGTTATCAGTTAAGGCTTCTGTTATGTAACTATGTTAGGGTTTCTGTTATTACGGTTATTTCTCTTTCTGTCTCATGCATGCATCTTATTCTATATATTCATGGAACTGAAACAACTCTTAGGAAAAATCAACGAAGAAAGAACGTAGGAATCGAATCCTCTTCTCTGCATTTTCATGGCACAGAAATGCAACACTGGAGGCTCCACAGTGATACACCCGAGGAGGATACCCATTAAACTCGATGGTAAGAACTATTTTTCGTGGAGAGAGCAAGTTGATGCTATCCTCACTTCCCACAATTTGAAGCAGTTCCTTGGAAATCATTCCATTCCCAACAGATACGCAAACGACAGTGATCGTGCAGGTAGTACTGTAACCAAAGAGTATAAGCAATGGTTTCTTCAAGATCAAATGTTGATGCCATGGCTGAAATCGTCCATATCCATTGCCATTTTTCCTTCAGTGCTCCAATGCAGCCATTTATGGGAGGTTTGGGAGAGAGTGCACCAACACATGGGTTCTGACTTAACCTTGGTCAGGCACGTTAGGTCAGAGCTAAAGAACACCAAGAAAAAGGAAACTCAATCAATCTCAGAGTACGTTGACAGCATCAAATATGTTGTTGATTGTTTAGCTGAAATGGGTGAATCTGTGTCTGAGCAAGAACACATTGAGGCCATTTTGGAAGGTTTGCCGGAGGAGTATGATGCCATGGCCTATGTAATATGTACTCGAGATAATCCTTCAATCACTCTTGCTGAGTCCCTTCTGTTACTCAATGAAGCAGAAATTCAGAAACAGAAAATTCCTGGTCATGGTTCTAGCAGGTTTTCGTGATATCTTTTTTGTATCACCATATATAGGTGAATTTTGAATGTTTTCCATTGATTTGTGGTTTGACAAATACTGTAACAAGATTCTGTGGTCTCACTTTACGTGCTGAATAAAAACCGTTTTACTCGTTTGTTGTTGAATTCGGTTTGGTTGTCGACTATGTTGTGTGATTGTTAATGTTGTTTCAATTGATTGTCCACTTGCTGCAACTTCTGAAACCAAAGAAATGGAATAAACTTTTGATATTGCAGAAAAATTAAGTTTAACTTTTTCTTTCATACAGAAAAAAGCTCTTTCATTCGGTTATAGGGATTATAATGATAAAAAGTTTATTGGGAATGGTTCGTCGTTTGACAAATCACCTTAGTGTCTGAGCATTAAGAATGTTTTGTTGTCTGCTTGTATTTCTAAAGCCACTTTCTGTAAAACAAAATTTGAAGATGAATGTGATATCAGAATATGAAGTTCATCTGAATCGATTCACATTTAAATAACAAAAATAAATTATAGAATAATAACAAAAATAACATTTTATTATATATAAAACTATTCACATTTAAATACTAATGACTTCTTAATATAATTTATATTTTTCTTCTAAAAATAGTTACAAAAAATTATTAAATTTTTAAATTTTAATTTTCTACTATATTATATGATTTTATTATATACTCTATTATATAAAACTTAAAAACTAATGTACAAAAGGAGAGATATAACGTTTAGTAAATGTTAAACTGTTTTTGTATAATATTTAGAAATGTTTTCAATTTTCATGCACTTTATATTTTAAAATAAAAATATCAAGTCATTAGTATATGATGGATGTTTAAATAAAAAATATATTCGTAGTCATAATGTTCAACACAAGAGAATATCAATACAGAAAAGTCTTCAAACATTAATAAAGAAGAAACAGTCACATAATATTTCTAGAAAAAAAATTAAGAAGGTTATAAAGATAATAGATCAGTTATATAATATATATTAATTTTATACGTGAATATTTATAATAAAAAGTTATTAAAATAAATTTTTAATAAAAAAATTTATTAAAATGAATTCTTAATAAAAAAAAATTATTTGACAAACGAAATTACAATATTAATTATATTATAATATTATCTGAGTAACAAATCAAATATGAAATATTTTTACATTTTAATTTTATTTATCATATAAAACAATTGATAATAATTTATTTTAAATAGAAGAAAAAATATATTTAATCATAATTTAATAATAATGTCACGTCTCAACCTCAAAGTATTCGCCAACACACAATATTAAGTCAACAACAATAATATATTCAAATGTTTGATATTAAAAATACTTTGAAAGAAAAGTGGAAGACGCAATGTCCACTAATGATAAATTTTTTAAGGTAAGAAACTTACTTTGCCATGTGATTGTAAGAATCATTGAGCACATCCAGGAAGATGATTAAGCTGATCTATCCTCTGTCATAAAGTTTGACAACCTTTTGGTCAACCTCTTGAAGAAGTGTTGTTCATTTGTTGTGATTGGAAATGGCAGAGGAGTTGATTCTGTTGGATGACTGGCTTAGTATGTTTGGCATGAGAGCAAGGATTGCACTGGCAGAGAAGGAGATAAAGTATGAGTACAGGGAAGAGGATCTGAATAACAAGAGCCAACTGCTTCTGCAAATGAACCCAGTTCACAAGAAGATTCCGGTTCTCATCCATAATGGTAAACCCATTTCTGAGTCCATCATTATTGTTGAGTATATTGATGAGGTGTGGAAGGACAAAGCTTCTTTCTTACCCTCAGAACCTTATCAGAGAGCACAGGCCAGGTTCTGGGCTGATTTTGTCAACAAGAAGGTAAGTTTTGGTGCTCATTTTTCAGTTATTTTAGCATCCAATAAGCACCCTTTGATTCAAAGTTTTGTCTTTTGCTTATGTTGTTTACCAACAGTTATTAATGGATTGAACAGCAGCATGCTGGGCAATTCATTTTTAGGACAAACTTAGATCACCCCTTTACTTTTACAACATAACTCTGTGTCAAGTTCTTCATATTTGTAAATTTGAGAATTTAATGAGGAGAATACAGGTAATAATACTGTACAAGTTTTCTTCTTTTCTTATGATGAGATTGAACAGAATGTTACTGCATTCATAATTCTTGAAATTCACCAAATAAATATTATTGGAGATCTAATCAATTAAAGATCAGAATATTTCAGAGTATATAAGTGGATGGAAATCTCATGCTATAAACCCATTTTATAAAGTTGATTTAAGATTAAAGTTTACTTTTCAATTGATACTTTAAGTTACATCACTGCTGAAAGATAATTTACTTGCTAGAAGTAGTTCATTTACATGTGTTAAAATATGCCAGATTGGTGATGTTGGGGGGAGGATATGGGCTGGAAAGAGAGAAGAGATTGAAGCAGCAAAGAAGGAGTTGGTGGAGGGCTTAAAGGAATTGGAGAAGAATCTTGGAGACAAGCCTTACTTTGGAGGTGACACATTTGGATTTGTTGACATTGCTCTCATCCCTTTCTCCACCTGGTTTTATAGTTATGAGGCATTGGGGAACTTCAAAGTGGAGGTAGAGTGTCCTAAGATCATTGCTTGGGCTAAGAGATGCAATGAGAGGGAGAGTGTTTCCAAATCTGTTGCTGATGAGAAGAAGGTCTACGAGTTTGTTGTAGACTTCAGAAAGAGCCAACAGTTGGACTGAAAAGCCACTTTGTGTTAACAAAATAAAGTTGTGTGATGAAGTTGAGCTTCTGCTGATTAGTTCTTAATTTGGCTTCAACACGAACACTGTATGTTAACAAATAAAAGGAACTTTGTTACTGCTTGAACTTTTCTGGAATCTCATATATTAAATGTCAAGTTTAGTTAACAAATTTCTGTGTCTCAGATAATGTCTAATGTCTTGCAAAACCAACACTTAAAAATACAAATTTCCATCATACATGTACCAAATAATGTTCATATATTTTCAGTAATAAAAAATAAGAATAGAATATTTGCACTGCGGTAGGAAAGTTTCTATGTTGTTTGAGGGAAATATAGCCAATTGTACAATGGAACAAATAAAAACCATATATTGTTTTGCAGATTTGTGAGTGCAGAAAGTTGAGAAGTTCAAGAGTGTAAGTAAATATGATTTAGTGGAAGAAAAGTATAAAACTGAAAATACAATTTGATGACTGTAGTAAAATGAATCTATAAAATAGTCATAATGTGATTATAGCCAAATTAAACAACTAATTTCCTACTCTTAAATAACTAATCTATAACTAATATTTATATCTTTTGATAGTCATGCAAGTTGTATGGTGGTACAACACTTCTAGCTTGGATTGACCCTGCAAACGTAAATAAAATAAAATAAAAAATAACAAAATACCAAAAATTAGGGATGAAAATTAGGGGGGATGAAGTGCATTTGGTGGGTAGGCTCGTTAACATATCATCATTTAGGTGGAATATATCAACCTTTTGAATCTGTCAATTTTTATTGACTCGTTCTACCTAAATCACAACTCATCATATCACAAGTGAGGCGAGTCGCGTTAGCATCAACATTTATAAGTGATAAATAGAGATGTTATTCTTCTCATCAAAATTGGTGGTTGTTAAATTTTTATATGAAAAATTATTTACATTAATTTCTTTATATATCATTTCATTCATTAGAGTATTGTTGATATTTATTTTATTTTGTTAGACAATATTAAACTTTATTTAATTAGAATATTAAAGTTTGATTAAAGTTGACCTGTGTTCTTTGCATTTTTATTATTAAAAAAGTTATATCAATTATTACAATTAAATAAACATATCCAAAAAAAAAAAAAAGCTAAAAAAAAAAAAAAATTCAAAAAAATTGAGAAGTGACGATTGAGTTCACTGACCCATCAATTCGTCTTATTCTAAGATAAATTACCAATTTCAAACTATATAATATAAACGGGTCAGTCCAACCCGTTCCACTTTTGGTGGACTAACCATAGATTGAATAAAATTAAGTTATTTTGTCATCTTACTACCAAAAATACAATAACTAAAAGAAACTTAATTGTGTTAACAAAAGATTTCTTTTTAAAATCTTGTTTTAATTTTTATAGCTATTTTCATATCATATAATCTTCTTAATGTTTAGCATAAAATATTTTCAAAATTTTTAATTTTCATCCAAATTTTGTTGTAAATTTTTATTGACTATAGAGTATTATTATTATTATTAACGGATGAAAATATATTTGAAAACTAAGAAGTTAACAATCATTAACTAACACCCTTCAATTTTATTTTATTTTCTCATTTATTATACAAAATAAATAAAAAAAACTGTATTATCATTTCTTGCACTTTTCTTTCTTTTTTAACTTTTATTTTATTATCATAAAATTGATGGTTTTGTTCAATTCCATCAGATATCGACAAGTTTACATTTTCTATTATTACCGTTTCATTTTTTTATATTATTAATTAAATATTTTAAATGAATTGGTCAAGATATATTAATTAGATACGCGCGCTTATTTAATATGTAACTAAACTATTACCATTTTATTTTTACTATTATTATTATCATAGTTTCAATTTGAATAATGACCATTTGATTAAATCATTTTAAATTTAATTTAATGATATCTTATTTAATGATATTAGTTTGGAGATGATTATATTCCTCAAGATTGTATCTTTTCATTTATTAATTATTTCTTTTAATATTTTATCATATTTCATAAGATTTTATTAACATGTAAGTATATATCTATCTATATATAATATCTTTTTCAAGTCATTCATTTCATTCCTGTAGTCAGAAAATAAAAGCTTCAAACTCTTGAACGAAAAGTTAACCTACATCCATATTCTCTTCACTGTGATCAAGGTGGTCTCAAATAAGGAACTCTACAATCAAACGAGTGAGTTTAATCTCATATTTTTCAATCTTTCTAATCCCTTTGTTAGATGATTCTGTCTAGTCTTTGTTTCATGTGCTGTCACAAATTCTGCAATTTGTTTGTGTCATGTTTGAAGTGTTTCTTTGTAGTTCATTACGATCATTTATGCAAAAACTGAAATAAGATAACTTCAGATTCATGGGTTGCATGAAATTGTTCAAATTCTTTGGTCTGCTTGTTTCTTAATTAACTCTCATTCGATCATCCAAATTCTTATTTGATTTATCTTCTTCTCAGAAACACCAATGGAAATGCAGTGGTCAATTGTAGATGATGGTTGTATCATTGATTTGATGGATTTGGGTCACCGCATAAACACCAACAACAACACCAACCCTGGATTTTTAAGATCAACTGAGGATGCTGGTGTTTATATCTTTGATACCATGAACTTGGGTCACAGCAACAACATGCAAAATAATGACAATAGAATTTTAAGATCAACTCATGATGGTGTTTTCATCCATGATTCTATGCAAAACAACCATGATTCTGTCAAAAATCTTGAAAGGTTCAGAATTGAAGAAAAAACAGAAGAGTGTTGTTGCATCTGTCTTGTTGAATTTTCAATTGGATCAAGAGCAATTCGCATGCCCCAACCATGTTCTCATATCTTTCATCAACACTGCATCACAAAATGGCTCAACATCAATCACACATGTCCTTTGTGTCGCAGGAACATCTAGCTACACCATTTTTCAGTATATAATCTTTGTGCTAATTAGGTTTTTCAATGCCCATTTTCAATCACTTTGTCAATTGTACTATCCTATTGTTCTTTGACATTAATAAAGATTTGAGTGGTAGTGTTAAGAATGAGTAAACTTGATCCTTATGCTTTGAAGAACACACAACTATGAAGTATTTTTAGTGTGTTACTGTTTTGATGATAACAAAAAAAATATTATGGAAGGATGAATCTATAATAGTTAAAAATTAATTCCAAAAAATACATCTTGAAACATTATTTTGAATTTTTTATTTAAAGATGTACTTTTATAACATTTCTTGAATGTGTGATCCATACATTTTTGAAAAACATTCTTTTGAAAAATCAATTTTTGTTAGAAAAAACATTCTCATCCTTGTATATAAAGAAGAGTCTCAAAAACAAAGATTCATAAAACAATTACCTAATTTGCTAAGTCTCATACTTCAAAGATCTAATCCAAAATTTATTCAAGCAAATATGTTTAATATTATTATTTACTTCCTTAAAATTAATAAATATATATTAAAAAAATAAACAAGTCAATTTTAATAAGATCCCACTAATAATGTTTAACTATTTGTTCATTATTTTTAAATAAATTATACATATCAATTTTAGATTTGAGTTTTTTTTTAATGAATGTGTACCATGTATAGAACAAAACATTTCCATAATTATTAATTGTTTTATAAAAAATGAGAAATATAATAAATCAAATATATTTGGTAACGATACATATATCAAAATTTAGATTAACAATTGTATCAACCGATAAAAAAAAGTTTATGTTTATCAATAATTAACAATACTATTTTTAAAGTACACTCTTTTCGTTTTAGAAAATTCAAATCGATAAAAAAAATTATATAATTTTTTTTTTATCACTTGGATGTTATAGTGTGAAGCACTCGCATTTCTTTTTTAAACTCAAGAAACTTGTAAAAGCAATTGAACACGATTCCATTTGCGTATAAATTTATTTAACTAATTACTATATTATGAAAAAATATATATTGAAACCAACAATTAATTACCAATTTCTGTGAAACATGTACCAAATAATGTTCATATATTTTCAGTAATTAATGTAAACCTTGGCACAGATCAAGAATAGAATATTTGCGCTGAGGAGCATCTATGCTGTCAAAGGGATTCGAAATTTGTATAATGGAACAAATAAAAACCATATAATGTTTTGGAGATTTGTTTGAGAAGTTCATAACTGTAAGTAAATATGATTTAGTGGAAGAAAAGTATAAAACTGAAAATACAATTTTATGACTGTATTGTAATGAGAAAATGAATCTATGAAAGAGTCATGAAGTATATGTACCTAAATTAAACACTTAATTTTCTTTCTACTCTTAAATAATTAATCTATAACCAATATTTATATATTTGACATCCAGTAACCAGCTTGGATTGACACTATAAATATAAGTAAAATCAAAGAAAAGCAATGAAATCCCAAAAATTAGGGGTGGTGAATTAGGTTTGGTAGACCAATGGCTATGTATCATCATTTGAATAAGACGGGTCAATCTTTTAAATCTAACAATCTATCCTAGTTTAACCTGCATAACTGTCACCTGTTAAATCACAAGTGAGGCGAGGCGAGTGAGTCTGCCAATCTACTCACTTTTATCTATGGTAAACATGGATGTCATATTTTTTAAATTAAAATTGGTGATTGTCAATATTTTATATGTTATTTATACTAATTTCTTTAAATATTATTTGATTCATTAAAGTATTGTTGATAGTTAATTTTTTTTGTTATACGACATTAAATCCTATTTGACTATATTAGAATATTAAAGTTTGATTCAAGTTTACTAATATTTTTTGTATTTTATATTCAAAAAAGTAATATGTTAATACAATCAAGTAAATAGGTTGAAAACAAATAAAAAATTACAAGAAAAAAATTAAAAATTGAAAAATAACGGGTCATTTTGCCAACTTGTCAATTCATTTTATGATGGGACGGATAACCAATTTCAGTCCATATAATCTAGACAGATTAGTGTAGTCTGTCCCATTTTTTGTAGATCAACAAGTCTTATTAAAATGGATTGATTTATTCCGTCTAAAAAACACAATTACTAAAAAAAACACTTACTTTAGTCTTAACAAAAGATTTTACTTAAAATCTTGTTTTCATTTTTATAGTTATTTTCATATCGCATAATCTTCTTACTCTTTAGTATAAAAGATTTTCAAAATTTTAAGTTTTCATCCAACTTTTGTTGAAAAAGTATATATTTTTAAGATTTTAACTTCCTTTGTTAGGTCCCACAATAGATTTTATTCAGATTCCATCATAAGTTTTATTATATTTTTCTTGATTATAGATTACTATTATTATTATTAATAACGGATGAAAATATCTTTAAAAACTAATAAGTTAGCAATCATTAACTAACACCTTTCAATTTAATTTTATCTTCTCATTTATTATATAAATAAAAAAAAGAACTGTATTATCATTTCTTGTACTTTTCTTTCGTTTTTAACTTTTATTTTGTTATCATAAAATTGATCGTTTTGCTAAATTACATTAGATATCCACAAGATTACATTTTCCATCATCACCGTTTTATTTTTTAATATTTTTTATTAAAGATTTTAAATGATTGGTGAAGATATATTAATTAGACGCGCGCCCATTAGCATTTTATTTTTACTATTATTATTATTATTATTATTATTATTATTATTATTATTATTATTATTATTATTATGGTTTGAGTTTGAATAATGACCATTTGATTAAATCATTTTAAATTTAATTTGATGATATCTGATTTAATTATATTGGTTTGGATATGGTTATGTTTTGCAAGATTGTATCTTTTTATTTATTATTTATTTCATTTAATATCTCATTAGATTTTATTAACATGTAAGTATACACCTATCTATATATAGTACCATTTTGGAGTTATTCATTTCATTTTTATAGTGAGAAAAGAAAAGCTTCAAACACTTGAAAGAAAAGTTAACCTCTGGTGGTCTCAAATTAAGGAACTCTACAATCAAACAAGTGAGTATAATCTCATGTTTTTCGATCTTTCTAACCCCTTTGTTGGATGATTTTGTCTTGTTTTTGTTTTATGTGCTGTCACAAATTCTGCAATTTGTTTGTGTCATGTTTGAAGTGTTTTTTTGTTGTTCATTCTGATCATTTATGCAAAAACTGAAACAAGATAACTTAGAGAATTATGCGTTTCGTGAAATTGTTCAGATTCTTTGGTCTGCTTGTTTCTTAATTAACTCTCATTCGATCATCCAAATTCTGACTTGGTTTATCTTCTTCTCAGTAACACACCAATGGAAATGCAGTGGTCAATTGTAGATGATGGCTATATCATTGATTTGATGGATTTGGCTCGCCGCAGCAACACCAACAACAACACTGAATTTTTAAGATCAACTGAAGATGGTGGTGTTTATATCTTTGATTCCATGAACTTGGATCACATCAACAACATGCAGAACAATGGCAGTAGAATTTTAAGATCAACTCAAGATGGTGTTTTCATCTATGATTCTATGCAAAACAACCATGATTCTGTCAAAAATCTTGAAAGGTTCATAATTGAAGAAAAAAGAGAAGAGTCTTGTTGCATATGTCTTGGGGAATTCTCAATTGGATCAAGAGCAATTCGCATGCCCCAACCATGTTCTCATATCTTTCATCAACACTGCATCACAAAATGGCTCAACATCAGTCACACATGTCCTTTGTGTCGCAGGAACATCTAGCTACACCAATTTTCAATCTACAATCTCTGTGTTTAGCTTTTTCAATGCCCTTTTCCAATCACTTTTTCAATTGTAATATCCTATTGTTCTTTGTTGATAATGAAGATTTGAGTTGCAGTATTAAGTGTTTTAATGTGTTACTGTTTTTGTTGTTGGGAAAGCATTTTAGAGCTTTCTAAATGATTTTTCCAAAAGAAGAAAACAAGACTTGATTACTGGAAAAATGTTCTGCAACATCTTAAAAGTTTTGTATATTTTCAAAGGTTTTAAATTATTTTTAAAAAATTATTTCACAATAAAGAAAAGCTTTTATGGAAGGATGAATCTAGTTAAAAATTAATTCCAAAATATATTTTTTCAAACATTATTTGAATTTTTTCATTTAAAGATATATTTTTATAACATTTCTTGAATGTGTGATCCATACACTTTTTAATACATTCTGAAAACATTCTTTTAGAAATACATTTTTTTTAAATCATTTTCATCCCTTTATATAAAGAAGAGTCTCAGAAAGAAAATATAAAGATTCATTAAACAATTACTTAATTTGGCAAAGGCAGACCTAAAATTTGGCAAAAGCAAATATGTTTAGTATTATTATTTATTGTTAAATTTTATTTCCTTAAAATTAATAAATATATATTAAAAACATAAACAAATCAATCTTAATAAGATCTCACTAATAATATCTAATTATTTGTTCATTATTTTTAAATAAATTCTACATATCAAATTTAGATTTGAGTTTTTTTAATGCGCACCGTCTGTAGAACAAAACATTTCCATAATTATTAATTTTTTTATAAAAAAATTGAAAAATATAATAAATCAAATATATTTGGATTAACGATTGTATCAACCGATAAAAGAAGCTTATATTTATCAATAATTAACAATATTGTTTTTCAAAGTGCCCTCTTTTCGTTTTATAAAATTAAAATCTATAAAAAGAATTGTGTATATTTTTTTTATCACTAGGATATTATTGTGAAGCATTCGCAATTATTTTTTAAACTCAAGAACCTCGTAAAAGCAATAGAACACGATTCCATTTGCATATAAATTATTATTTAAATAATTATTATATTATGCACACAAAAAAACACTGAAGATGAATTTTATTTTATAAACATATAATTTAATATTCTTTCATATTAGCTTTTAAAACATTTTGTTCTTTCGAATATGCGCACCAGAAAATACGACATCATGTGTCCGTCGTTTCTCTGAATCGGAACGACAATGCAACAGTGTCGTTTTGCTTTTCCTTTCTTTTGAGATCTGGTTTCGTAGTAGAACAATTGGAAGAGGAAGTGGGCAAAATTGAAGATAAGAATCAGTGACAGAGAGATAAAGAACGAGGTAAAATCCTAAAGTTTATTCTTCTGTCATTCCTCACTTCACTTCTTGTAAATCCTTTTCAAGCTCAAATTTTTGTTTTATTAGTTTGTCCCCTTTTAAATTTTTCATCTTTATAGTATAATTCACATGGGTTTTGGTCCTGGGTCCTGTTTCTATTCTCCTTTCCTGATTTTCGATTTCCTAAAAAAAATTAGGGACTTTTTAGCCAGTCATGGTAATTGTAGTCTCTACCTGCGTTCATTCAATACCGTTGAGGAAAATGTTATTTTGGGCTCTGACAAATTATAGTTTTTGGACTATAAACTATAGTTGCGCTCAATTCAACATATAATACCAGTTCTCATTTTCTATTCACTAATTTTTGGACTGTTTTCGTGGAAAAATCAGTCTAACCATGTCATAGGTTAAAAACTGTTTGTAAATTGGTTGGTTAAAAACTGATTTTTGTGTAAACTGGTCAAAAACCAGTTTTGATTTGCTTATTGAATCATATTAGTGGTTTGCATTGCTTTAACATTGATAGATCCCCATTAGTTAATTAGTTATATTAGTAATTAGTTAGTTGGGTTACTTGGCAAAAGCAAAACAGGGTTTATGTTAAAAGGAAGGGGAATGAGCTTGCAGCTAATTAAATGCCTTAATCTTAAATGTGTTGCCATGAAATTCTCTAGTAACGAATTTTGAAAATGACAATAATCACCCGTTTGCAGTAAATGACATGCATGCGTTTGATAGTTTTGGTTTCTTATTCTCCAAAGCTGAAATCAAATGATCTAACTACTCATTAAATTTTTCTGCCTTTTAGAACATATTTATCTACTGCCAAAGGCCTGAAGTTGAACCAATGGATTGTTCAGCTGCAAGAAAGACTCAAAAGGCTGACCGAGAAAAGTTAAGGAGGGATCGACTCAATGAACAGTTTGTAGAACTGGGTAACGTTTTAGGTAAATCAAGTTTCACCTTTTCACATTGGAAATTAATTGATACAGGTATTTCTGTAGAACTGGTAGGAGAATTTACATAAAGAAGTTCTGTTCTGATTACAATTGAAAATTACTGATGTACTTTTTTTCCTTAAAGTACATTAATGCTGCAGTTGTCAGTTTTTCTTTTGAAAAAGGGAATTTTCTTTTGGTTTTTTGTATTTGTATAGATTTAGTTTAGTTTTTTAATTAACTGATTGTAGTTTTGATTATTTTAAACCACATGTAGCATGCAGCGGAGTTTAACTAGAGGATTTACAAATGCTGATAATATGTATCAAATATCTGTTATTTGTTTGCAATGTATTCATGTGTTTTCCATTTAATTTTAATGACCGATAAAACAATAAATCTCTTAAATCACTCTCTGCTGTGGAGATTCTGAAATGCAGACCCTGACAGGCCCAAAAATGACAAAGCAACCATTCTAGGTGATACAATTCAATTGCTGAAGGACCTTACTTCTCAAGTTAGTAAACTCAAAGAAGAATATGCTACACTAAATGAAGAATCTCGTGAGGTAACTTTTTTCTTTGATGAATTGCCTGTCTCTTGATACTTTTAGGACTATCATAATGAAAATAATTTAAATTTCATTCAATTTTTAGCTGACTCAGGAGAAAAATGATCTCAGAGAAGAAAAGGCTTCTCTTAAATCGGATATCGATAACTTGAATAATCAGTATCAGCAGCAGCTCAGGACTATGTTTCCATGGACTGCAATGGATCATTCAGTTGTGATGGCTCCCCCATCATACCCCTTTCCAATGCCAATGGCAGTACCTCCTGGTCCAATTCCCATGCAGCCATTCCCCTACTTTGCTAATCAACATCCTGCAGTCATCTCCAATCCCCATTCAACTTTTGTTCCTTATTTAGCCCCCAATACCATTGTTGAACAACAATCCACACAGTACGTTTCGCCTCCACTTCATCCAGGCAGTCGGTCCAATGTGTCTGAAAAACAAGAGTCCAAAAGCAAATCATTCAGGGAGAGCAAGGCCGAAAAGAATGAGGATTCTAATGATGTCACTACGGACCTTCAGTTGAAGACTCCTGGGTCTTCTGGAGATCAGGTTAGTGTTGTTTTCCAAGGAAACTTTGCAACCGATAAATAGCTGTGATCATGGTTCTCAGTTGCAGTTGCAAATGCAATTGCATATGCAGTGCAATGGCGGATTCAAGCCGTCCCATTGGGAAATTATTTTATGAATGCACCAAAGAAAAATTTAATAATTTTGCAATTACTCTTATTATTAATATGCCTTTAACAATCATCCATAAAACTACTTCCTAGCACACCACCATGAGGTGCCTCTTGCACTCCTCCAGTATGCCACACAACAATACGAATTCCACCAATGATTCCAGTATATTGAAATTAGAATGTTTGGTTTTTCTTGTGATAGAAGTGAAATAGAACAATCTTTAAGGTTTTGTTGTGACTCCATTGCAACTATGTTGTGAGCATGTTGCGGCTCATTGTTTGACTGAAATCCATCGTTGCAGGAGGCATTGCAACAGCAATTTATCATCTGATTCAGGTTTTGTTTGTGTGCCATGTTTTGCAGGATTTATCATCCGGACAAAGAAAATCTGGGAAGTTGTCAAGAAGGGAAAGCAGCTGCTGCTCGGGAGGGAATTCATTAGGTAGGTCTTCTTCTCATAGCGCTCAGGATAGCTCATCAAGCAGTACAGTTGCAAGCAGAAAGGATAATGAATGAGAAAGTACGCAATTTAGTGAAGCTCTTGTGCATTTGAAGCCACTATGAAGATTTTCGTGCATCTGCTGCAACTCTGGAGGGTACAAGTCATTCTGTTCTTATCCCAAAATAAAAGTCACTTCTGTTACCTCTTCCTAAGTAAGAATTTGGTCTGAGTAGGTTTAAATGATACATAGTTTAAGCTTAAACTTCCCCTTCTGAGGGAAAACTTGAAATTTCAGCTTGAAAATCTCCACGTTGAGCAGTGGGGCTAGCTAACCTATAGGTTTGTAAATTCTTTCATGGTGGTTAGAATTTCATGATTCGATACAATTCAACAAGCTAACCATTTGTATCTTGCGATGAATTGCCAGTGACTATGAATTGTACAATGCTTAATTGACTAACTGATATCAATGCAATTTCATATAATTAGTAGAAATCACTCAAGTCTGGAACTCATTATTTTCTTTTGGTAATTCTCAATGAAAAAACGCACACATTTTATCATTCCATTGTTTTGTTCATTCTTGTGAAGCCGGGGTTTTAACGGTTATTTTACTCGCTTTGTATTTCATTTAACTATTTCATTGCTTTATTTTTATACTTGCAGAATCGAGATTCCTCACAATTGCTCCCTCATAATATGAACCTTATTTGGCTCCATGAACCTCACAATATTATTGGCTCCTAAAGGTAAAGAAAAAGTGGAAGAAGAAGTAGAGTTGAGAACAGTATATTGTCCAATCTCTGCAGTGTGACTGCACTTGGGATGAACTACCGAATCGATTGGATAACCTGTACTTCACCACAAACAATCTTAAAAAGACCCACATCTATGAAAAAAAATGCATTCTTTTCAAAACATTTTTGTATTATTGAGTGAATAATTTTAGATTATGAGCTTGGGTTATTTAGTAAAAATTAGTATCATTTCACCTATCAATTTTATACTGTGACAATGGATAATGAGGTCTTCTGCATAGATGCAAAAGGGAAGAAAAATCTTGCAACAATAGCAGTTAACGAGCCTACTAAATGCTATTTCAGTCCTACGGTTAGATTCTTGAATGGCTTTTTCTTTCTGCACCCCCATTATTACTGCACCCCATACTAAAAAAAGACAATAAAATATACTCCCTCACTGCTTCCGTCATCGCTGCTGCACTCGGCTCTCCACTGCACTCTGAGAGCAAGAAGAGAGAGGGAGCTTGTTTCAGAAAACTTGTTCTGGAAGTTATCACATATGTTCCGAAAAACTAGTTTTGGAAGCTTTATTCTGGAAGACTCATTCTGTAATGCATTTCATGTGTTATGGGGAACTTGTTCTAAATAGTTCGTTCTGAAAATTTCATTATGAAAATGTTGTTCCAAAAGGTATAATGTATGTTAGGGAAAGTTTGTTCCATAAATTATTGATTTTTATCTTTTTAGAAATAAATTAATTAATGTGATATTGCATTTTTAAAATTATTACTCTCTTCCTTGAATGTACTTCTAAACTGTTTATATCAATGTTAATGTATAAAGGTAATACTTTGATACCATTTTTTCACATAATTATTTTACCATTTTACTTTTAGCATGATAAAATTCATCTATTAATAGTAGGTAATAATAAGAAAATAAAACTGAATTAAAACATACATATGGAAAATATCTGGTTTAGATGAATTGACTAATCTTGTTAGGAAAGAAAAGTAAGTTTCACTTTTCTTTCTGAAACTGCAGGGTCATGGGAAGAAGTAAGTTAAAGATTCAGTTTGATAAGAAGGCCCCTTTTTAAGTCTTTGGGTGTGTAGAAATGTGGAAATGATAATCCATTGTTCTCATCCTTGTTCATCAAGAAAACAGTGTGGCAGGCAACGCTTGCAAGCACAAATGTTGAGTACAAAACAAAAGGAAAAGATATTATTAATCAGATAAAAGTGACACTCAAAGAATATATGCCAAAACCACTCAAATACAGCAGCAACAGAAGCTCATCAACTCTTATATTAACCATTGAGGACAACACACAAGTAGCGTGCTTATGATGTTCTGCAGAGATCACTGAGTGAGAAACCAATAAGATAGTGAAAATGGGGTGGTTCTCTCCCAAAAAGAGGAGTGCAGAGGGATACACGGTGCAGAACATGGGCACTGTTTCCACTTCTCCAAATTTTCATTTGGTTGTGATATTTGGCATTGTGTTTAGCCTGTTGTGGCTCTCAAATTACACAGCCATTTACTTGCAGTTTCTCCTCATGTTGTCTCCCATACTTGTAATACTCTTCTTGATTTCATACTCCACTACCTGTGGAAGGCTCAACTTTAGCTTCATGCGTTTGAAGAATGTGGCATCTCATGGAATGTAGTCATCTTGCTGCTGATACTTCTGTGGCTTCCTTTCAATGTTCATTTCATTCTTAGTGGTTTCTTCATCCTCTTTTCAGACATGATTAAGTATTGGAGTGTTAGAGCTTTATTTCAGCCTATGCTGGAAATTTTATTATTTTTTCACATGAAGCTTTAGGTTCTTTCATGTGAGAACGTTTTACTAATGAATAGTCAAAATTAAGCATATTTACATGTTTAGCTAACCTCGTATTATAATGTTCAAATGACATTGATTACTTCTTGAGAAACAGAGGTATATTAACCATATAGAAGTAGTTATGTCTTCAAATTATAATTATAGGTTCTTAGGTAAACAAATAAGTCAAGTGAAACTTTCAAAAGTAAATTGAGATCAAGTTTTAAAATATATATATATTTAATTATAATCTTTGGAGTATTTTTGTTTTGGTCCTCAAATTTAAAAAGCTTTTTTTCTCAAGAATTGAAAGGAAAAATTAGCCCTTAAACATTACATTTAAGGGATTATAAATAATTTAAAACCCTACATAACTAAACTTTCTATCTCTACTGCTAAAGCATAAGTTGTAAACCCTTAAAAAACTTATTTTAATATCTTAACTTTATTATTTAAGAACTAAAATCATATTTTATTCTATTTTGAAGAACTAAAAAGATTTTTTTTTAGTTTGAGATACTAAATTCATAATTATTCCAAATTTCAGATATTAAAAATACAATTAATGTATATATATATATATATATATAACACCAATAACACATTAAACTTGAGTTTTAAGCTCAAGAAATAAGTACAACATATTTAAATAAATTCTTTTTAATCTATTTTCACTCTTAATTTCAGAAGTACCTTAAACACATTTATTATTCATTCATGCACCATCATCTATGAATTTAAGATACTCAGAGATAAACATGATTTAGACTCAATCATTTTAACATATTTTATTAGCACAAAGGTATCATGTATTAGATTTGTTAAATATAGGCTGTAGATGTGTGGTATGTGTTAAAAGAAAACGGTCACATATGTAATATTCTAAAAAACTAAAAGATGCATGTATAATAAAAAACATTTTTAATAATTAATTATTAATTGATGATGATTTTAAAGGAAGGAAGTGCATGTGTGATTGCAGCTCATCTTAGAAGGTGTTGTTGTAATTAACTCTCTTTTTTTCACTTTGCAGTATCCTTGACACCAAAACGGCTTCAATTATCATCGTCCTTTCTATCAAAATAACTAAATTTAACACCGTTATATTAAAAATGGATGTTATGAAAAATCAAAATCTAATCAAGAAAATACCAAAATAATTCATCTAAGAGATTTTTTTACAAGATAGATTATATGTAACATATTTCTAATTAATGAAAAAAAAATCTTTTTTTTTCTTTTTTTCTCTCCAGAAGACTTTACTTAAATTAAACAAAAAATAACAGAAAATCATATATAGTTAACAAGAAACATCTTAAAAAATGTTGAGTAAAATCTCTCAGCTGACCTCAACATCTCTCTCATAAAAGATAGTCATGCATAAAGATCAAAGACAGAAATTGGATTTGGACCCCAAAACTGTTGAAGGGAGCTAAGAGGTTTTCTTGGGTGGAGCCATGTTCAAAAGAAGGAAAACAACTGCTTTCACAGTACAAAGCTTGAACACCGATAAGGTGACTAGATATAACAGCAAGCCTGCAAAGAAGTAAAGCCTCATAAGCTTGATTATTACTACAAATGATCAAATTAAGACACCACTTTGCACAATAAGAACAGAAAATTTAGAATTTGAAAAGAAAACTTGCCAGTTTGAAAATGAGATAGATCATTGACATCATACTTCCCTGCTCTCCAAAGTTTAGAATCCAGGATAGCCTACACAAGAGTTCCATGCAATGATAATTGTATTTAGAAAGAGAACACTTTTCTTATCCTATACTTGTGTAACAATACAAATAAATCACCAAAGCACATGAGATAACTTTGTGTTGACCCTCAATAGTCCAAATTTAAAAATGTAGGTACAAGTAACTTTCTTTCTGTCTGAAGGAAACTAAAACCAAAACACCACCCAGGAGTTATTAGACACCAAGAATGTGTTTGTTTCAAGTCTTACAAAATTATTCCCATAACATTTTCATATTTGGTAAAAGTTATAAAATTTATTTAGAAAAATTAATCATTCCCGGAAAGGAATTTGTATTACACATGCTTCCCGTTCTTTCTATCCCCAAGTAGAATAAATTCATGTAAGTTATAAAAATTATTCAGAAACTATTTTCATTGGGAATGTAAGTTATTTTCTAAAATAACTTCCCACTCTCACTTTATCATACCATTTTCTAATTTTTTTACTTAGAATAAATGTAAAAACATTCCAAAGAATTGCACATACTTACCAAACATCTTTATAGGAATCATATTCCTTGTAAAAGTAATCGCAGGAATATCATTAAGTACGTGAAATAGATACCCCAAAATTTGAAACACTGGTTGAACAAAACTTGTTTGAATCCCCATGCAATGATGAAGATGACTAATATTAACAAGAATAAGAATGATTCACCAAAAAAACAAGAACCGCCTAGAATTGACATTAGTTCCTGACTTCACGAAGCACTTAGAAATTAGTTTCAAATAAGATGTTTACTTCTTAATTGGCACGTTCCTTTCTTTATAGTTAATGAGGTTTTTCTTATAAAATCTCCGGTGAAACACTAACATATTTACCTTCAGCAGCAAATGTTTCACTGCAAGAGAAGCAATCAAGAGAACCATTGCAATGGAGGATACAACGGCATAAAATCTCAATAAACCAGACCGGCTGCGTCTTCGACCTGTCACAAAATTGAGAGATAGCTTACTTAAAAGGTTCAGATAAAAAGCTCAATATGATACAAAGGAAACAAAAAATAACTCTGGCTTTAGCCATATAACAACCTATGTTCCCAATGATTAGTGAAACAACACTAACAAAAACAGATGAATAGGCAACTGTATTTGGAGTATCTGCTTCTATTCCTGGTAAATATGCCAATATTGCTCCTATTAATAGCAACGCAGCCTGCAGGGACCAATTTCAAATTTTAAAATAGATGTCAACAGTAAGAGAATACATATTCTACAGGAATAGTTACAGAATCAGCATTTCTAATCACAAACTATCAATAGACAAAAAATGTATTGCATGCCTATGAACTAGGATTTAGAAAGTTGAGAATGAGATTATAAAACTTCAGGCTCACAAGCACTACAACTTCATAACATGAATCCTTTACAAAATATAAAAACACTCATTATTCATTATGAACTGTGTAGTTTGAATAGCCACCCAAAAATAGTTCAACCGGATTAGTGCATGAGTACACATAAAAGTTATCCCTTTCATTAATGAAAGTATACGGCTATCAAGTATTCAAGTTAATAAAATTGCTTTGACAATTTTGTCAAGTGTAGTCCACTGTAGGAAATACATGTCCTGTAGAGATGTACCTCAAGACTCAAAGCAAGGCCAACTTTTTTAAATGTTTTCCAGAAATTTCAGTAGGAAAGCCTTCTAAGTAAAGATCTCATACAACATCATGTTACCCCGGCAAGAAACCCATTACATTGAGCTGCCATATCCTTTTCCTAATTGTATCTAACAAATACCCAAAATCACCATAAGCCACAATATAAAAGTTGGAATCCGATTCAGGAGCAAGGGACATCAGCTCAGTTCAATCACCTGCTCCCATCAATGGATTAGCCTTTTTGTACATTACTACGTGTTTGATAAAAATACTGAGAACAGTTTAAAACTATTAGATTTAATGGGCTTAGGCCCATATCTTTGTATTTTTCTTATTCATAAAAGCATAATCCTATGTGCTCAATACACACAAGAGAGACAGCTTATGTCTCTCTTTCTCTTTTCTCTTTTCTTTTAATATGGTATCAAAGTCTATCCAAATGAGGTTTATTGCACCTATTGTGTTATCTGCTATCGGACCACTCATAAATATTTAGTATGAGATGTACATGACTCAATGTTGGGAGGTTTGTAGATCTTACATCGACTTGAAATGATTGTTGAACCTGCGGTCTGCAGTTTGATTCACTGGTACAGATCGGGGATGTTATGCACGTTGGTTTTTGCAAAAGGTTTGGTGCATTGGTGACTGTATGTGGAAACTTTTGAGAGATAGTCTGGGGGTTTTAGTGGGTAATTCTACTCCTTTTTCATAATAATTAATTTGTTAATTTCATAAAAATAGCACAAAAGCAATTTGTACTAAATCACAGAGTTGTTACTCATTTAAACTAAATACACTAAACTGGTCCAAAATTCATTTAAAAATCTACAATCAATAACCAATTAAAAAATTATCACAGAACATATAATACCATTGACATAGAATTCCAATAATTATAAAAGAAAAAAATAAACAAAATCCTAGATACCTCGGTGATAAAGTGCAGAGAGAGGCGTTTCTTCCCCTTTGCAACTAGTTGATACCCTAAATGGTATAACATCAAAACAACAAAAACCAATGAGAATATTAATAAAACAAGATATTGCTAAAAGCTCAGCTATAGAATAAATTAAGTGTAACTGTATTAAAATAATCATAAATTAATAAAATAAAATAAAGAGAGATTAAGGAAAAGATGAAGCTAACTTGAATCAACAACCATACGGAAGGAGTAATCGGAGCCATCAGTTCCAGAGGGCCTTCCAGAAGCCAATTTTCTATTCTGCATCTTTGTTTTCACACCTTGTATTGCAGATCACCCTACTTCCTTATCAAGCTGAACCAATTATAGCAGCAAGAAAATTAGAGAATTTGTCAGGAATTTGAGGAAGGCATAGCTGGTTTCAATAGTTAGAATATTAGTGTAGTGAGTCAGAGGGGCGAGTTAGTAACATAAATAGTTAGGAGAACTTATGGGTGGGCATTGATTTGTAAAAAAAAATTCACGTTTGTTTCAATTCAATTCTGAAGAACGAAAGGCCCTAATTTGAGCGAGAAGAAGAAAATGGCTGCCCGCATAAATGTGAAGAAAAGCAGTGAATTCTCAAGAAATTAGGTAATATAATATAATAATAATAATAAACTAATATATTTATATAATAATAATATAAATGTATTTATAAATAATAATAAAAGAAAATAAATTAATAATATAAATATAAAAATTATAAAATAAAATAATAATAATATACATAAAATTTAAAATATTAATAATATATAAAAAAGTAATAAAATTATAAATAGTAATAGTAATTGAAATAAAATTTAAAATAAAAAAAAAATTACAAACAATAATAATAAAAATAAATATAAATTACAAATCTAATAATAATTAAAATAAGTTTATTAAATAATAATATTAACAATAATCTTTTGTTTTTTATCTGTATCTATGATAAAAATAAAAATATTAAAAGGAATAAAAATATTTAATATTATTAATAAAAATAAATACTAATAATTAATAATAATGATAATAATAATAAATTATTTCTAATAAACAAAAATAAATATACAAAATTTTAATTACTAAAAATCATTTTTCCTTTTTAAAGATTAAGATAAATTTATAAATTTTCATTCTTATATTTTAAAAATTAAAAAATTTTCTCACACACATCACTCACCAATTTTAATAAACTTTCTCCACAAATTCACTCTATATATATATCTTAATCCAAACAACTTAACCTTCCTCACACTTTTTTCTCAAATCACTTCAAATTCACTCTCTCAAATCCTCACCTTTCTCCTCCCTAATCCAAACACACCATTAGGGTAACATCTTCCAAGACTATCCATTTATCCCTATGTTGTGTTAATAACGTGATAAATCAGAATTACATATAACAAACTGTCCGCAGCTCAAGATAGAGATCAACGTTTTGCTTTATTGTCATGGTATGATAGATCATATCTGATTTAGAG
The DNA here is from genome assembly GCA_013389735.1 of Phaseolus lunatus. NCBI lineage: Eukaryota > Viridiplantae > Streptophyta > Magnoliopsida > Fabales > Fabaceae > Phaseolus > Phaseolus lunatus. The sequence goes on along the minus strand of CM023867.1, from coordinate 44,213,675 downwards.
GCAAACCTTGCAGCCAACAATCCTAATTTACTGTGGCTTATCTGTTAATTGATATTATAGATTTGGTTTCATTGCTATGCCACGTTAGTTTTATATTGTTTTCAACTCTTGTTAGTTTTGCAGCATAAGTTAGTTGTGTTGGAGCATGCTATGAATTGAATAACCATCGATGACATTTAAATTATTCAATTAATTCCGAGGACATCTACTAAAACTTGGCATAAGCAGCTCAAAATTGAATATCGTTGGCCTCTGTAGAAGACTTTGGATAGCCACTATACTCAAGTTTGATATGCAAGGAAGAACAAACCATCTTGAACTTGACCCTGAGGCTATCCATGATCTCTTGCACTTGTACATTTTCCGGATCCATGAGAGGGTATTTCTCAATCAACTCCTCCATCTGGCCAATAACTGTTTTGGCCCGTGAAGAGAAACAAGTGGGATCAAGCCGGATTGCCGAAGTCCAAATGTCAACACAACCCCTATAGAAACCAAGCTCCTCTCCAATCTCAAAACCAACCTTCAGGCCAACCTGTCTGGCTTCTTCCTTGCCCTCGACAAGGCCGTGACTGTGGCCTTCATCATAGCCTTCCTTGTAATGGGTGTCCTCCAAGTTCAACGAGGAATCAAACAAGTCATCCATGGTCTGCCCCAACACAAAAATTGCTACAAAACTGACAAGGAGTTGTTGAGACCAAACTAAAGATAGTATAGCAACAACACTAAAACCACTCCCAATTACCATCCTCAATCATGTGTTGAAAACCACAATGCAGGAGGCACTCCATTAATAAATGAATGATGTACGATAGAAACAACATGGATCAACAATGAGAAGAAAAAAAGGAGGCCAAAACATAGTGTCAACAACATTTACAGGAAATAATGGAAAAAAAAAATTCTACACCCTAATTGCTCACAAATCAAGCCCAAATGCAAAAAACATGAAATTTATTAAGAAACACGGCAACACAAATAGAAAAAACAGTGAAACTTATGTTTCCGGCGGATGTTCATATAACTACTGATCCAAACTTCATTTTCCATTGGATCTTCTCGAGAAGGAGAATAGTTACTCTAAACAGCAAAAGAAACGCAACAAAACTGAAGAAAACGTATAAAACTACCTGCTGGTGATTGCAGCTCTGCAGATTCCAGTGGCTGAAGAGAGAAGAAGTGAGAGCTAGGGTTTGGTTTGGGTGAGATCGAATTCACCTGTTCTTTCTATGTTTCAATTATTATGCCACATAAATGTTTTAACAGTCAAATTTCTCCATCTTTTTTTTTCTTTAATTTTAGTACTGTTTTAGGAAAAATCATATCAAAAATTTCATGTGATAATTATTTAAACTTACCAATACTGATATTATATTTTCTTTATATTTTTTTCTCATATTCTTATTTTTCTAAATTAGATGTTATTATAAAAAGGCTTTACCAAACACAACTTAATGGCCTGGCAAACATGGCCTAATCAAAATGCTTCGAAAAGAAATGGGAAAAGAGTGTTGTTATCTCTTTCTATTCAACAGGGGACATTCAAATTCTCAATGTCTACTTTGGAAAATGAAAGCAGATGTGTCCATAAAATGGCCATTTCATTGATAGATTAGATAGAGGAAGTGTTAGTACCAAGGTTATCAAACTCGCGACTTGGAGCCCTTGTCAACGAGTTCCCTCGTGTTTTCGCAGTCTCAAATCTCCGCGCCTAGTCTCCACTGTGCCTCGCCTCGCCTCCACCGTGTCTCGCCTCGCCGCACTTCTTCGCTCCTCGTTGCAGCCCCGTTCAGGTCTGCGATTAGGTTGGGTTGTGCTGTTGCAGTGCGCGGCTGTGGATTTGAGGGTTGGGAAATTTTAATTTTAGAGTTTGTTTATAGGGGAAGATTGGGGGTGCGTGGCTGTGGGTTGAGGGGTTAGAAAATTTTACCTTAGGTTTGTTGATAGGGGGAGATTGGGAATTATCCTAAAAGTGATTTTTAAATTTGGTACCGATAATTTGACAACAATTTGACAACTACCTTATTTTGCGCCAGAATACAACTGGCTGAGTTGATATTTTAATAACAAAGAATTACACAGTGGGGTCCACTTGCTTAGTTGAGAAATTAAAAAAATCCAGCCTTTGAAAGGCTGGGTTTCGTGAAGGAGGGCATTGCCATTTTAAGGGTTTATTTTGAACCTTGCTGATTTCTAAGGAAGCGGAAGCATAAGGCAGATTCACTGTCTGGAAAGTATACTAGTAATGGTTGTGATGATCCTCAGGGTAGCATCCTCAGGTAGTATCTCCAGCTTCTGGAAATGGAGCAATTCAACGTGGAAATTCAGATTTTAATGCTGAAGATGTAAGTATTATGTCTTTTGATCGAGTTGACAGCCTTTAGTTAGCAGATTGGATTAGTTTTATTAGTAGAATTTACTCTTTTTTTTATAGAATTAATAATAGATTTTGTCCTAGAAGTGAATTTTTTGCTGAGTTCTAGTTGATATTTTCTTTAGACTCGGTCTGTGCAAGGAAGATAGTGGTAAGTATGGATATTTTAGTTTATGATCATGGAGACAGCTTTATAGTGTACTGGACCCTGGTGTTAAGTTTTATCATTGTTGAGTAAATTAAGAGAACAAAGTTACTAGCTATTAAAAGATAGTAACTCTTGCATTGTCTCACCAAATGCAGTATTAATGATGTGGGGTGTACATACATAATTGTCCTAAATTGGACATATCTGCTCATTCTGGTTCTATTATTGTATACATATTTCACTGGTTTCTCTCTTCAAATGATTAATTAAGATTCACTTATTCTGGATGCAGGCTATTAATAGTTTGAAGAATGTTGATTCCACTGTTTTACTTCAGTTTCTTCACCCAATTCTTAACATGCTACTTCATCTTATTGGCAATGGTGGAGAAACACTCCAGGTTTGCATATGAATTAGTTCTATTTTTGGGTTATAATATTTGTTAAAAGTGGCTTGGAGCTGCATTTACTGTTATAGTATCCCTTTATATTTAATTGGCTAATTCTCTCTCCTTTCATTACACATGTGATTTGCTTCTTTTATGATATTTACCTTTCCACTATTGTTTTCAGGTTGCTGCATTACGGGCCATGGTTAATATTGTAACCAGGTATATCTTTTTGCTATATTTGATCCAAGTGAAATGAATTGCATTTGATGTTTGTAAACAAACTAAGGGGCTGTTCGGTTTGAAAAAAATATTCCATGTTTTCACTTTTAGCAACAGCTCTTGGTATTTTCATATATATATATATATATATATATATGTATGTATGTATGTATGTATATGTATATATCTTTTATTTGTTTTAGAAGCTTTTGTTCTTTGATTTGTACTTAGAATTTTTGCTTTAGGCTTAACTTAGTACTACTAAACAAGCTTGTAAGCTGAGAACTACTGAGGCCTTATAAGCTCTATTTAAGTTATATAGGGGAGACCACAATTACAGTGGCTTTCCAACAGAGTTGCTATATCATAGTTTTATTTGCTTAATGACTACGCTTTGAGTACAAAGCTTGTACATTATTTCCTTAATCGCAGCACACCTTTGCTTTTGGAGGTATTAAGAACTTCAAATACAGTTTATGGGGCTACCAATGGATAGGTTGACCTGAAAGATTGAGTGAAGTGTTGTACAGTGCAACTGCTGGGATTTTGGTCTCAAGGATGGGTTTTGTACAGTGCAAAAGTAGTATGATATGCTTGGTTCTCCTCTCTTGGGTACCTGTACTTTGGGTGCTTATAGTAGTGTACAATAAAAAATCTGAAATGCCGAGTTAGCTGTCCTCCTTAGCTTTCCTGTTCAACAATGAGACTAACATTGCATACATGATACATATACTTAATCACCTTTCTATTCAAGATGTGCTCCCTAATTTTTAATTTTTTATTTGTTTAATTTTTAGTGTTTGGATGAATTTCATGCTATCGTAAGATGTTACCTAACAAAATCAGCTAATCAGCATTAGTATGATTTCTCAAATATATGTTTCTTTTCACCCTTCAAGGTAGTGAATAAATTTGGTTTATATTGCAGGCCAAAGGGTATCGTGTTGGACCTGTGTACGATGATGTTTTGGCTATGGCTTGGTTTATTCTGGAGTTAATTGTTAAATCAATGGCATTGGAGAAGACTCGCCTCTTCTATCACAGACTTCCAATAGGTACCTCTTAAAGCTTGTTTGATCAATGTAGGGTCTTCTATAAAATTTTAACCCTTTTCAATTCTCCAAATAATTTATTTCTAATATTTATACTGCTATGAAGAATATTGGTATAATTAGAACTGGGGAAACAAACATGAATTTAAGGACTAGATCTTACTATCCTGACTTTAAAAACTGTATGACTTTTTGTTAGTCCGGACTGTTTGAAAATTTTTAAAATAGGTAAACTAGGTCGCGAGCTGTTGTAGGTAATTGTGATGGGACCAAACTACATTGGTGTAATTTTACCAATTGCTAAACCATTGAAAAAAATTTATTAGATAAAAGATAATTAAGATAGAAAATTACGAGATGAAAGTGTAAATTGTATTTCTAAGAAGCCAAGTTATGATGAAAATATAATATATGCAGATAATTATAGCTCACTGTGTATCCTAACTAACTAAACTGACTTCGTCTGACAAACAGTTAAGTAACAGCTTGACTTTTTACTGTACAATACAAATCAAAATTATACAATACTCTGATATTGGATAATTTTTTCTCGAAGCACAGTTTAATTAGAAGTTTCTCTCGGAAAGATTATATTTACAAAAAATATTTTAATTAAATTTTGTGTGTCTACATTAACATTAGTGTAACATATACTTTTAAAACACGGGAGAATGAATTTTTTTACTGCCGTTTTATTGTTTACTTTTTGGCAAAATTTGTTGCAAATAAGTGGAGTATAAATCATCCATTGGATTAATAAAAACCACATTATATATAACGCAATGCTCCTGTCTCTCTCCGTTTAGATTTTAGGTACTGAACTTTGATTTTTTCTTGGTCTTTCTCTACCTCTGTCTGTTGGGCCTTCATCTGAACAACTCTTCTTTTGATCCCATCTGTTATTCTTTCATGCATATTGATTTTCGAATCACATTTATTATTTTATTACACTTCTCTTTCTACTCTATATGTCCATATCTGGTTTTCTTTGCACCCTGAAGTTCGTCAACTTTTGAAAACCGAGGTCTACATGTATCTGTCTCATCATATGGGCCTGTGGTCAAACACTTTCATATTACCTTTTTGTAACAAATGGACTTTACAGTAGAGAAGTGAACATACTTATTTATCTTTAATAGATACAATTATGCAACTAAATGGTTTAGTATTATCTAGTTTGGTTGTCCCTGTTGCTGTTTATGTGCATTAGATTAATGACATCAAAATTTAGATTTAGAACTACACTATTTCTTAACTGGCTTAGCTTCTGGCTTGAATGTTGATCTTCGTTCTTTCTTTCCTTTATTTTGAAAAGGTGAAGATATCCCACCAATGCAGTTGAAGGATGATGTATTCAGATGCATAATGCAGTTGTATGATTGTCTTCTTACTGAAGTGCATGAGCGCTGTAAGAAGGGTTTAAGCTTGGCAAAACGCTTGGATTGCATTCCAGTAGTTGAAGAAGAGTATATGCCCTAGTAAGGCTTGCGTTATTTGTTTTGGTCTTATAGTGTATCATGAAAAGATAGTTAGTAGGAAAATTGTTTGTGTTTGTAATTATGTTCATTATATTAGTATCTTGTCTGTGGTATACTTGAGACACCATTTAAAGTGAATAATTCTGTTTTCTAATTTTGTGATTGTAATGGTTGCTTGTGCATTCTAAATATTGTTTTGGTTGGGAAGTGTTTTCTCTTGTATTTCGGTGTTCTTTTCCTTAATTTTTGCCTTGCTTTAATTCTGCTATTTAATGCAAACTTAATTGTGTGTGCCAGGTATCGTTATATCTTGACAAGTTCTCCGGTGTATGTCAATCAGTTCTTCATGAATGCAAACTTACCTTTTTACAAATAGTATGTGATCAAGATCTTTTTGTGGTCAGTTTTTGAACTACTATTATACATTATGTACACCTATCAATATCATAGTAGTTAGTATCTTACGATTCACGATACGTATTGTACGAAACGATACGGTTTCACCCTCCTACTATACGAATCGTTTGAAGAATCTTTTTCGTCCCTGAATCGTAGTGTATCGTGCAATCGCATGAAGAATCACTGAATCACAAAACGATTCCGTATTACATGAATCAGTGTGAATTCCGTATTGCGTGAGGCAGGAAAGTAAGAGGAGGAGAGGAGGAGAAAACAGTAGGAGTGATTTTTTTCTGTTTTCTATTTTAAAAAATGAGTAAATAAAAAAAGATAGACAAAATTTGTTTAATAACATGTATGCACCACATTATTTTTTTTAGAGGTTGTTTTGGTGAAATTGTGTATATATATATATATATATATATATATATATATATATATATATATATATATAAGTATATTAAATTTTTTAATGTTTATGAATCTTACGATTCACGAAACGATTCACGATTCATAATATCAGCTCTCTGATACATTATTTGTATCTTGATTCAACTACCATGATCAATACTGTTTATTGATTATATAAGTTCTAGTATACCTATGATAGTATACCTATGATGAGCGCTCTGATTGGACATGGTTTTCTTTCAATGTCACATGTTGATACTTTATTGAACTGGAAGGTGATAATAAATAAAACTTATTGTTTATTGATTATATAAGTTTTAGTATACCTATGATGAGCGCTCTGATTGGACATGGTTTTCTTTCAATGTCACATGTTGATACTTTATTGAACTGGAAGGTGATAATAAACAAAACTTATTGGAACATATGGATTAACATGTGTTTACTTGTGATATATTAATTTAATGATGTAAGTGTGCTCAGGGGAACTCTGAAATTTTATACTTCAATTCTATTGGTATAGGAACTACCTTTCTTCTGTATTAATACAAGAACTCTTTGTTACTTGGGATCATGAAGATGTCTTTACGAGCTAAGGTGAGTTTATTTAGATAGGGTGAAATCTTGATTATCATCTGCCTGACCAAAGTTCTATCATTTCTGATTCATCGCATATTTATTTGGTATAACCTTGTCTATACAATATGTAGGCAGCAAGAATCTTGGTAGTGCTTTTGTGCAAACATGAGTTTGATGTGAGATACCAGAAGCCTGAGGATAAGTTGTATATTGCTCAACTATATTTTCCACTTCTCGGACAGGTGTATAAAATTAAATTAATTATTATTTGCTTACATTTATTATTGTAGTTGAAATATTTGTGTGGAGTTTTGTATTTCCCTGTTCAATTGCCATTCATGTGGATTCCCTTGTCATAGTTGAGAAATCTTCCCCTCTTCAGTTATTAAGCTCAATCCATTTCTAATAATATGGTTGATATACTAACTACTACATACCCTTTTACTTTTTGGTTTTGTTCCTACAAGTACTGTGTTGCAATCAGATATCTTGGGAAGAAGAAACTTGATTCTTCATCAATACTTATCTCGTTTACAACAATGTACCAAACATTATATTTTTAAAAAACATAAGAAAATATTAATGTAATGCATAAATACCAAATCTAATCTATAACTAGTATTAGTAATATTTTCAAAATATTAAAAAAAAGTTAACTTGAGAACATAAACAAATCTGCTGAAAGTGTTTTTATATAATTTAGTCTAAAAGTTTATTTAGTGAAGAAAAATATTAAATGTCAACTCATTAGACCAATTTTGAACCAAGACAACATCTGGCCAACTTTTGGGCACACAACGTGGGATTTTCGCAATTTTAGGTGCATCATTTAGCATGCAGGGACACTGTATTTATTTGGGACAAAGAGACCAAATTCACAGGATTTCTGTTTTTACTTTATCATCAATTTTTATAAAAAACTTATATATATTTCCATTTTAGAATGAAAATGAATTTCAAAGAAACCTTATCCACTTTGAGCACTTTACCTTTGTTTATCATATTATACATGTTTCCTATTTAACTTTTTTGTTTTCATTATTTTAAAATAGACCTAACATTCTATACAAATAAAGACTACATGAATTTAGATATAACTTATAGCTTTATTTTATGACTTCTGTTTAAGATGTTTTATCTATTTTTAGTTAAAATTATTTACATTGAAAAATCTATATTAATTGTATCCGAACTTTACTATTCCGTGCAAAATTATTATCACGATTAGAAAATGTGAATTCACGGTTCACCATTTAGCTTTTAATAACATTCCCTATCACTAGTTTCATTATTTTCCTACGTATACATGAACACAAGAAAAGTTAATAACCAAAAAATTGCTAATATACATCGTACGAGGTTGCTTGGTGGGAAATTCACAGTATATACCATAATTTTTCACATTTAAATTAGAAGTTATGATAGGTTCATAACACTCATTTTATATCATAATATTACAACCGCCATTACATCTTATTAAATAATTTAATTTATAGTTTAAATATTTCATTATTAAAAAGTTATAATCCATACGTTAAAGGTAGAATATCTACAAATGAATGGCAAAATATTGGCTTGGCATTAAATTAGAAAATGTTGCATCATCCACGTTTACAACTTTGAATCATTTAATGGTATATTTAAGAAGTAAAACAAAATTTCAACTAAGGAATAAAGCTATATCGATAAAATTAATGCTGAAATAATAACTAAATAAAACCAATGCTCAACAAACTAAAACCTTCTGCATGTTCTTAATATCAGGTTTGCCAAAACAACATTCCCGAAAGAAAAATCAATGCATTTGACAACCATCTTTGTGAGGTAGATGAAGTCCCAAAAATGAAGCTGGCCTCAGAAATGATGCGAAAGGAAAAGGAGCTGTTCTCTTCCAAGCTTTAGAGGATGGAAATAGAACCAACTTATAATTTACATACAATTTTCCTAACAGCTATAACTCCAATGCAAACAAAATTTATGACTCGATGGTTGGGTCCAATTCAGCGGAAAGAAGCGATTCAGATGGAATCTTAATAGGTGAATCCTGGTCAGATGTGTCACTATCAGAAGCCGGAATATCTTCTTCTGCATTGTGGTTAGGAGTTTGGTCAGTCGCCTCCCCCTTCAACTCATTCTCACTATATAAATCCTTTTGAACAGGGACACTTATTTGCTGCTGTGACGAAAGAACATCTGCGATAGCCTTAATAGCAGCAGATGCTTCATTGCCATCAACTGCATCATCTATGTCAACCCCATTAACATTAGGTTCCTCAGACTCTTCTTCCTGCTTAGGAGGAGGCACAAAAAACGGAATTCTACCCCTCTGCCAGTCATGAAGTACCATCTTTGCTCCAGTCATCAGGTCAGGTTCACCACCCTGAAACAACCAATATAGGAAACAGTCACACAGAAGTACGATATCCTATCTCGCTCAGAGAGATAAACTAAAACAGAAGTCTCATTCCATTGGATGGGGTCAGTTAAAAGGATCACAAGACACCATTCAGTTCAGTAGCGGAGCAAAAAGGTTCAAGAAAAAACACCAAGCAGGTTGGATAAAAGAATCAAACAATTCCACAATATCATGTCATAATTATAATCTATTGACGAAAACAGACCATTTAAATCTATATCCTTCTTGATGATTTGGCCGACACGTTTTCTGGGTTTCCCTCTACCTCTAACTATTGAACTACCCTTCATCTGATTTACACTTCTTAATGGGTCTTCTACTCTCCACATGCACAAAAATTTGAATGCAAGATTGCAGGTTTTACAGCCTCTCTGTAAACTTCCCCCCTAAAACTTGGCAAACTGCTGTCTTTGTGGGGTGGGGGGGGGGGGGGGGGGGGGGGGAATTAATTACATCTCTCTCGTTTTATACTATAGAAACAGACTATGAAGAGATGAAACGTGTTCCTTCGGTTCATTATTGGCTTTTGACTCTCAATAGGCATCCCATACTAAGAAGAGTATGCACATATCTAGTCTTGGCCGAATTGAGCAGAGCCAAAACTTAGATATTAAACTAAGAATTCAGATTAACTAAAAAAGAATACCTTCAGAAGTTTGCCACTTGATTTGCAAAGCTGCAGTAAGAAGTCATTTTCGTCATCCCTGGTGGCAACAAAATAATCTTATGAGATGAGATGCCAGAACAGAAAAACAGGGTGAAAAGTTGCAATGATATAATACTGTCAGTCTTTGTTTGCCTATAATTTTGCTGGTATGCCATGGCATAAAAATGTTCTCTATCAACTACTACACAGCTCCTATTAGAGATAAAGAATGATCATTCGATTGGCAAACTTAGGATAATTTCATCAAACGAACACATGAATACAAAAGGAGACACTTAGTTAACCAGGTCGACACTATAAAGTTCAGGAGACAGAGCCATACCACTCTTTTATTTTATATGCTCTCTCCAAATGTGCTTTCTTCACACGTTTCAAAACCTCACCTATATGGTCTGCAGCATCTTTCAAATTAGTTACACGCACCTGAAAGTAACATGTATTAGCATGACTGTATAGATTAATAATAATAATAATATAATTACCAACTGCAGCAAAATTAATTCCACTACTACAACCAAAACAAGTATGAGTCCTGAAAATGACAATAGAATATCACGTGAGCAAATAAAAGATATGATGGTTCAGGAGATGCCAGGTTGAAACTAACTTCATCTCACTCAAGTATACTATCATATATCACCAATGGATAGCCACCATTCTGACAAATCCACAAGGGAGAAACAAAATTGACCACCATCATATTTTAATGACATCAAAGTTTTTTAACAGAATAACTACTGTGTCCTTACCGGGATATAACACCAAATTAACTAGTCATTCAGCCTTTCAAAATAAAAGAATAGTTTCCTAGACTATGATCCAACAAATCAAAACAAATAAAATAAAACAACCAAACAAAATAGATGATATCACAGGAGACAATTAGGTTGATTAGATTGCATTAAACCATATCCCTAAACAGTTGCTCAAACTATTAGCAAATTACAACAATGAAACTTTTCCACAATTGCTGAAATTGCCTACAAGGATTAAAGGACTACATCTATTAATTAAATTAACACTAATTAAATTACCACTAAAAAAATAGTCTAAAACAAAACATTCTTCATAAAAGCACATTGACAACCAAAATTAGAGAAAGCAGAAGGTAACATACCACACCCTTTAACACAACATCTGTTTCAGAATCCTTGTTGTGGTACACTACACCTGGACAATCAATCAAAAAGATTCTCTTGGTAAGCGTTATATACTGCCAGACTTTCGTTTCCCCTGGAATTGGAGCAACCTTGCAGACCTTTTATAACATATAATTGGATACATGTTAGTCAATTTGTTAAAGTGATTATTCCACAACAATAATTTAAAACTAAACAAGATTAGTGATTCTATGCGTGCATTCATGTCCACATAAATGCATAAACAACAGCTTAAGCAAAAAATGAGAAGCATTAAAGGAGATAGAATTATTACATTCTTTGTACGCAAAGTATTGATTACTGATGACTTCCCAACATTTGGATATCCAACAAATCCAACAGATATTGCTTGCTTATCCCGTTTCAAACGTGCAAATTGTCTAAGTACAGATAGAAGAGAACCCTACGCACAATAATGACAAATAAGAAAATAGCACATAGCAGGAGATGCAGAATAGCTATATCAAGTTTCAGTTATATTTCTTTCATAAATTAACAAAATTGGCACATAAAGCAAACAAATAAAATGAAGATCAAGTGTATCAGAAATACTTTTCCAAAGGACTTGTTAATGTTTGCATGGAATGCCAGAGTTGGAAATTCTTTAGACAAAACTCTAAGCCATCCTTTTGTTGCCCAGGCAGGAACTAGATCACACTGAAAGGGGGGAAATAAAATTAAGTTTGCTTTAAGTCACATAATAGCAATATAGGGCACTTAAAATTTTAGAGTAATGTTAAAAACAAATCATGTTGTCACTAACCTTGTTCAATAAAAGCACCATGTGTTTGTGCTTACAATTTTCCTTCAAATGCTTCTCTAAATGGTAACATCTTGTGCCTTGTGGATCCCTCGCATCTAGAACCTGCATTAGGATACATAAAGTATTCAAACTTTGAGGAAGAGAAGATGGATCTGTTGGACAACTTCAAGGACTTGTGTTCAAAGAAATCTGACCTACCATAGACCCTTTATCTAAACAAAGCACAAAAGGAACACAAAAAACAAAGTTGCTTTAAAAATGGAAAATATTAACCAAGACATTTTTCATATTTGAAATAAGACCTAAGAGTGACCTTACACTGACAGAGACACATATCAGAAATGCCTATCATAGAGCACATTTTTTCTGTGGCACAATCATATCTAATTGAATTGAAACAAACACATGCACACCATTGCAGAAACATAGACACGAGAAAATCTAAAGAAAAAGGAGATGCTACCTGCACAACAACATCTGACGAATCTATCACTTTGTAAAGCTCGCCCCATATGCGTTTACTTTGACCCTTTTCGAACATGGTATGTCGCACTAAATCTCTAAATCCATCCCTATCATCAGCTTCTCCAGATGCACTAGAACCACACTTCTGTTCAAAAACATCTGCAAAATACCATAGCAAAGAAGGAATGACAATAATCTCACACTAAGTACAGCACAATTAATTTATAGAAAAAAACTACAGATCACATAAAACAAGAATTCCCACAAAATAAACAAAAAATTTACTGTTCAGTTTCAATTAAGTGAATCTGTTAAGTGCACCATCATAAAACAAGTAATAGACCAAGGGGTGCTTGGATAAGAAACAGAATCTCAATTTAATAATATAACTTCTTCAGCTATTATTTCTAACTTCTACAAAAACATTTCCCATCTCCTGTTTTCTTAAGTGATCTGGTGAAATGTAGGACAGATAACTTTTAGAATAGTAAACTACTTTAGAAAATGAGTTAACAAGACATAAATAAATGAACTTCTTTGTTCTTGAGACTTATTCGGAGAAACTTATGTAACCTTTATGAATTCTTTCACTCAAAAATAGTTTTTCTCAAAACATACACACCAGCAAACAGGTTCTAAACTTTTAAAGATAACAACACAACCCCCGTTGCTCATCCAACCTACAAATTCACAGAGAAACCATCCTTTTACCTTGAGAACCATCAGCTTTCTTCAGCAAGGACTCGTAGTCAGCAGCCAAGAGGCTGGGGCGCTTTCTTTTGGTCTTAGGTCCAAAAGCATCTTGAAAAGGCTCTCTATCAAGCAGATGAACTCTAACTTGCTACATTCAAAATCCATAAACCATTACTAAATTCATTATCATTTTTTTTAAAAAACGCACACAACTCATTCACCAAAAAACACAGAGCCTAACAAACAAACCTTCTGGTGATCATTGAGCAATGACAGCGGCAGTTTCTTCTCTTTAAGAATCACATTGTAATTACTCGACATGCGACTCTGCAGCTCTTCCCGGAAGAACTCGAGCTCCTTCTGATTCACAACACGCGTATTCCCTGAGGATTGTAATATTCGCAAGTTCAAGTTGATGAAACGAGAAATATTATTTTTAAATTAAGCATTTAAGTGATTGTTGTTACGAAATTGGACATACCAAACCATCGGCGATCAGGTTGAATACGTGTGCTGGGAAGATCCTTGGACTGAAACTCGTTGGAGAGGACTTTGCCTTTTCGGTCACGAACGGGCCTGGTCTTGTACATCTTGAGGCGGCGCACGGTGGCGGCGGAGCGCCTCTCCTTCTTCGAGTCATTGCTGCGGTTAACGTCGAGAGAGTGCTTCGGTTTGCCAGAGACGTTCACCTTCTTCTCTTGCTTCTTTGCCATTGCAGACCAGAGAGATGAGTTGGTTTCTTACCTTGTCAGTATCTACAGCAGTTTGGATATGACCTGGAATAGAGGATAGAATATGTAGTATGGTTTAGAGGTAGCAAAGTTACTTTTGATTAACATGATTTTGATCTCACTCTTATCCTGTAACTCTTCCTCTATAAATCTCTGTATTAGTTTTGTATTTTAGCCTTCAAACAGAAGTATTGTTATTGATATTGTACATTGCGACATGTGTAAATCTAGAGAATCAATTAATAGAAGAATGATGAAGTATGCTACAACCACACTTTACATAACCATAGTAAGAATGATACTAATAATTTCATACTTCATGATCTGTTAAATTGTTAAATTGAATGTAGCAGGCTCTTGGTTCAACGGTGAAAGCAAGTGTGAATGATTAAACTAAATATCCTGAAATAGTTGTTTTAGGTTGAAGTTATTCCACTCCCAATTACCATCCTCAATCATGTGTTAAAAACCACAATGCAGATAGAAACAACATGGATCAACAATGAGAAGAAAAAAAAGAGGCCAAAACATAGAGTCAAAAACATTTACAGGAAATAGTGGGAAAAAAAATCTACACCATAATTGCTCACAAATCAAGCCCAAATGCAAAAAACATTAAATTTATTAAGAAACACAGCAACACAAATAGAAAAGGCGGATGTTCATATAACTACTGATTCAAACTTCATTTTCCATTGGATCTTCTCGAGAAGGAGAATAGTTACTCGGCAGCGGTAGCGTTCGCGAGCAGCGGTAGCGTTCGCGAGCAGCGGTAGCGTTCGCGAGCGGCCGTGGCGTCGCTAGCGGTGGCCGTGGCGTCGCGAGTGACGGCGATGGAGTTCTGCGGTGCGGTGTTCTCTTTAGGGTTTTTTATTCTTACTCTTTCTTCTGATTGTTCACTCCTCACACTACAAAAATACTCATTGGGCCGCACTGGGTAAAAACATTGGCAATTGCTTCCTGCAGCACCATATTGCTGATTTTTCTATTCGAAAATTATTTTTAATTTTTTTTCCGGATTTTTATTTTTAGAACACAATGATCTCTTTAAAAACTTTTTTTTTTTAGAATATATTATTTTTAATTCTAGATTTTTATTTTCAGAATGAAAGGTATTTTCGAAAATTAAAAAAATACGTATTTTGCAGATTTAAAATGGTTGGGTGTAAGTAGAATTTGCTCCGTTACAGGACGAATCAGCTCGGAGACGGCTTCCGAGGCAGCGATCCAGCGAGCTCCGCGGCGACGCAGTACGATCCGCTCTGGCGCCAATCCACCGTCCGAGTCAACTCGTTTTTGCCTCCAAACTCGCTGAATCGTACGTTTTTGCGAGTTTATTCGCGATTTTAACTACATTGTTCTCGAGAAGAAGAACAGTTACTCTGAACAACAAAATAAACGCAATAAAACTGAAGAAAACGTATAAAACTACCTACTGGTGATTGCTGCTCTGCAGATTCCGGCGGCTGAAGAGGGAAGAAGTGAGAGCTAGGGTTTGGTTTGGGTGAGATCCAATTCACCTGTTCTTTCTATGTTTCAGTTACTATGCCACATAGATGTTTAAAAGTCAAATTTCTCCATTTTTTTCTCTTTAATTTAAGTTCTGTTTTTGGAAAAATCATAACAAAAGTTTCATAATATATATATATATATATTTTTTTTTTAAACTTACCAAAACTTACATTATATTTTCTTTCTAATTTTTTTCTTATCCTCATTTTTTCTAAATTATATGTTATTATAAAAAGGCTTTACCAAACACAACCTTAAAATTTAACTAAAATTCTTAAAAAATTATACTAACCTTTAGGAGAAACACGATTGATTAGAACTTAAACAAAATAAAATTGTAGAGATTAAAGTTTTATAAATTATTTTTATAAAAATAATAAGCTATTTAAATATTATATATTAACATTGTCAAAAATATCATCATCTTCAAATTATAAATTGTCTTCTAAAAATAATGTAATTACTATATTTTATGAAAATACTTAATATATAAGAAATTAAATAACTATAAGCATATTATTAACTTATTAATATATTTACAGGTTATATTAAAATTGATTAATAATTATTAAGTTTCTTAAGTACATTTGTGCTAATTCTATTAATTCATTTTTCAACATTTGTTAAATCAGTCATCTTAATTATGTTTTTTATCTTAATTATTTAATTACTGTCCTGTTTGTTATTGAAAAATTATAATAATCATCAAAATATAATTATTCTTTTATTTTAAAAAAATATTTGCAATTAATAATCTTTATTAATATGAAGTAAGTTTTAGTAGATGAAAATAGAAATAATAGAAGAGGATAATAAAATAACTTGAAAAGCTCGTAAGATAAATTAGATTAAAAAAATTACAATCTAGATTAAAATTTGGAGTTTTGTATATAAAAAATAATAAAATTTGAAAATAAGAAGAAATTCATCTTTCTAAGAAACATAAAATATAAAATATATAAAAAAAAAACATTTCTCTTATATTACCAAAATTTTAGAATTTATCATAATTAAATATATATTATTTCAAACACGCGTTTTAATTAACTTATTTTACTTATTCTTTTAAATTTGTTTGTAAGTTTTATATATTAGATGAGATGTTACTTTATGACAATTCATACTCAATACAAATATCTTTTTTAAAGATGTCGGTCAATTAAATATTTTTTTATTGTATAAATTCATGTGTGGTTTATAATAGATTAAAATATGGAGTTTTGTATATAAAAAATAATAAAATCTGAAAATAAGAATAAATTCATCTTTTTAAGAAACATAAAATATAAAATATATAAAAAAAAACATTTCTCTTATATTACCAAAATTTTAGAATTTATCATAATTAAATATATATTATTTCAAACACGCAACTTATGATATAATTACCTTATTCTACTTATTTTTTTAAATTTGTTTGTAAGTTTTATATATTAGATGAGATGTTACTTTGTGACAATGCATACTCAATACAAATATCTTTTTTAAAGACGTTTGTCAATGTTTTGCTTATTAGATATTTTTAATTATATAGATTCATGTGTCGTCTATAATGTTATTATGCATTAATAGTAAAAAGAACTTTAATAATTGTGATTTTTTTATTAAAATATCTTATTTTATATACTTGTTTTACATTAAAAATTTATATTCAATAATTTGCACTTACATTTCTTGTTTATATTGTGAATTACGATGATTCTACTATGTACGTAAGTAATTACGAAAAAAGTTACAAAACATATGGAGGATACTTAAGACTTTAGTTTGTCTTTTCTTTTATAAACACATGTATGTATATATGAACTTGTGAGTTTAACTTGTATTTTGAAATACATTATGTTTTTTATACACCCTTTGGATTTATAGTATAATGTTTGGAATATATGTTACAACCTTTTTTTTATTGCACCTCCATTATTAACTTCACCTCGTACTAATATAAAAAGACAAAATACCCTCCACACTACTTTTGTAATTGTGATTGTCGTTGTTGCACATTTTTTTTTTCACTACCTCTTTGAGAGGAAGAATAAGAATCAGAAAGTATTATCAATATTCTGAAAAACTTGTTTTGGAAAATTTGTTCTAAAATGTATTTAATGTGTTTCAAGAAACATGTTATGAAAATCTTATTCCAAAAATTCCATTATAAAAATTTAAAAAAACTTGTTACGAAACATTTATAGAATAGACAATGCAAAGTGTAAAATTACCATTTTTAAATTCTAAGGATATAGTTATAAATTAGGGGGGTGCATGAAAAAAAAATCTCAGATAATATTCAAAAACGTTGGGCTACTAGTAATGGTGTGCAAAGAGCAACTATTTTTTGCACCACATGGTTTCTATGCTCACTCTCGTAAGGGGGTGTTGAAAAGATTTAAAATGCCCATATTTAAGGACTAGTTTTCATATGCGAATAAAAGTGATAGAAAATAGAGAATATTTATGTTGAAAGTTAAGTTTATCACATTGACAAAAGATAATAAATAATCTTTAATTCAGACATCATTAATAAACTATTATATTATACAAAGAAAACATTAATAAAGTATTATAAAATTAAGCTACATATATATATATATATATATATATATAAAGTTCTGTATAAGATGTTTTTTTTATAATCAAAGTTTGAATAAAAACTAACTACTTTTAATAATAAATATCAAGGACCTTATTAAAATAAGTTAAAAACAGCTTACAAATATCCTCATAACCTGTTTCAGTAAATTTGTTTTTAATACCTATATAAGTAGGATCATAAATTCACATAAATTGTAAATAAATTCTTCAAGCAAATTCATTTAAACTCTTACTAATTTGGTTGAGATTATAAATTTCACAAAATCTAGAAACTAACTATTTAATTTAACTAATTATTTTTAATTTTTAAAATTAATTTTTATTTAATAATCTTTTAATAATGATATACGTGATTATTATGACAATATTATGTAATTAATTCACATTTTATACAAAATCATGAAGTGAAAGCAAGTGTTGTAGATAATAAAAGTAACCATTGTCAACATCCCACAACCACTTACATCATTTGTGAGATCTGATTTTTGTCTTGTGTTAGAAAATGAAACTAAATTGTTTTCTAAGTAAAAAGACAGTGTTGCATTGGTTTGGTGAGAATATTTGCTTTAAGTTCACTATCTAGGGTTTCAAATATATGTGGTTTTCAAAAACCATTAAAAGTAAACAATTTATAATGCTATTAGCTTCCTTTTAATGGACAAAACTTCATCCTCACAAATGCCATATCTTGTTTCTAAAGCTTGCTATGTTCTAACAAATTTTGCAAAATTTTCACTCTCTTCTTCAAAAGTATTCAAAAGAAACACCAATTGTTAGATGAAAGTGGTGTAAAACTAAAAAATTATTAAATAAAAACTAATTTTATAAGACAAAAAATAATTAGTTGTTATATTAACTAAATTAGATATTATTTTAAAGATTAAAAAAATTATTGGTTTTTAATTTAATTTCTATTATTAATAAATGATTTTTAAATTGATATATAATTAGCTATCAATATTTTTACTACCAAATTTATAATCTAAATAATTGGTAGTTAAAACTTTGGTAGCTAATTATATAACAATTTAGAAACTATTTAACAATAATATACTCTAATTTAGAAATTAATTTTTTTTAATTTTTAAAATAGTTTATAATTTAATTAATATAACAACTAATTATTTTTTGTCTCTAAAATTGATTTTTATTTAATGATTTTTTTAGTATTTTTTATAATATTATAAAATAAAAAGAAAATTATCAGCCTATAAAGCAAAGTTAAGCATATATAAACTTATATTTTTTTGTATGAAGTGGTCCAAATCTTGTGAATACAGCAAAGGAAAAGGAATAAGAAATTGGCTTTCCCCACTTTTTCCAGCTTAATTGGCGAGAAGCTTTTTGTAACTCAACTCATATCACCATACAACATTTAACACTCATAAAGGGTCCACTTCCCTCTTCATCTTCTCTAATTATTATATAACTTTACACAACATCTTTTCTCCCACCCATTCAACATCACACTTCCAAACACAACCTATAATATTCAAACATTCAAATTATATCACCTCAATACTTAATTGCTAGTTCAAACAATGTGCCATTCATTTAGATGATAAGAAAACCCTTGTCACATGTCACTACAATTATATTTTGTTAATTTTGATTACACTATAGTATAGATCCAATAATCCAGTTAATTAGGTGTAAGTCAATAATAATTTAAATATATTTTATTATTTTAACATTTTGAGATATGTTTTAAACATCAAATTTTAACGAAACATATATTTTAAAACAGATAATATCTATCTCAAATGTAATAATTGATTCTAATAATATTATTTCAATATATTTGGATTAAAATATCTTCAAATAAAAAATTACATAAATAGAGTTATATAAAAATTAAAAAAATCATATTTTTTTAATTTAAATAAATAGTTTTATAAGATTTGATTTTATCCATTATCACAATAAACACGTATATGTAAATTGATGAAATTATAGGGGAGGAAATAATTTATGAAAATACAATTAATGTTATTTTAAGTTTTGAAATTTGCATTTGAATAGAAGTATTTTTTTTCCAAAAATTAGATAATCAAAAGGAAGCATTTATTAAAATTTTATTTTACTAATATAAAAAATCAAATATTTAATTATTATTAAAATATTATTCTGAATTGTCTCAACACTAATGTAATGCGGTGCATTTTTAATTTAAAAACAATAAATCAAAATATTATAAATAAATAAAATCATTTCAGTTTCCAATCATTTATATCATATTTCACCTATTTAAAGTAACATAATTTCCCACTCCATTTTTTTCATTTTTTTACTCTATCAATTTCCATCACACAATACAAATAAACTATTAGTTATATAAAAATAATATTTTATTAAAATATATACATTATAATGTATATATATATATCAAAAAATTATTTTTTAAATGATTTTACATGAATTAAATTTTTAAAAAATATTTAACTTCTATTATTTTATTTATAATTATTATTTTTAACTTTTTTTAAAAAATGTGCATCAAAATCCTACATTGAACTATCAGTAGGATCAAGCTAGTTCTACAAGTTATATTACACCTAAAACATAGATAAGTTTGAAGGATACAATTTTTTCCTACTCTTGAAAAAACTAGGTTATCCAAAATTGACTAAAATTAGTAAACCTAAGATCAAATAAAAGGGGAAAAAGTTCATATTATTATCATCTTCTTGAGTTTGACACAAGACACAAATACATTAATTTAACCTAGGGTTGTTGACTTGTTAGTTCAATGTGATGTGAACATTATGTCACCCCACTATCATATATTACCCACCTACACCATAAAGGTACATATAACCCACTCCATAAAAACTAGCAAGGTGGATGAAAGCAATATGCAATTATGACTCATGCTCCTTCATCTTCTTCTTTTTTTTTCATTAAATTGTGTATTATAATGTATGCATGTATTATATTAACTATTCACATTCAAGTCAAAGATTTAAACCAATATCAAAGTTATTTGGGATTAATGAAAACAATTTGAAAAATATTTTTTTCTAAACTAAGACATATCAATTAGAGATTAGGAAATCATAGAAATATCTAGTTTTATTAAATAATCAATTTATCTTTTTTCTAGAAAACATAATGTTTGACCACATCTACAAAGAATGGATTATTGTGTGTGGCTTGTTATTAAAAATAAAACCATTTGAAATCGTAACTGGCTACAATCAATTAAAAAAAAATCAATGTGAAATAAGAAAAGAAACGATTAAATAAAATTAATATTTTAGTTTTTAACACTACTAAAAAGAATAAAGGCGTGTATTTTTTTAAAAAAATAGAGTTTTACATTTAAATTGATTTAAAAGTAAATTTTCTGGAATATATATTCATCAAGAATATATATATATATATATATATATATATATATATGTAAAGTTATTTTTGTTACTATTATTTAATATTAATTTAATTGGACATAAATTTATTTTAACGACAACAAAAATACATAAAAGTATTAAAAGATACATATTTTTTTTATAAATAATTTCAAAGTTGATTTTAAAATATTACATTTTATATAATTAAATAAAAATTAATAATAAATATATATTACTTAAAAGCTTTTATATATTGTTCAATAATAATTTTAAAAGATAAAATGAAGCACCCCAGTATATATATATATATATATATATATATATATATATATATATAATTTTAACAAAACACTATTGGTACTTTTTAATTGATTTCCAACTATAATACTTAATAAAACAACCATGCATGCATGATTACTAGAATTTAATTCGGAATTAAAATACTAAGTTTGCTTAAGTTGAATATTTAGTTATATCAAAATATTAATAATACATTCCTTTTGATTCAAGACAGAGTGATAAACCATAAAATAATACACCCCTTTTTCAATCATTCAGAAGCTGTACCTTTCCTTCAAATCTTTCGTAGCTGCTTAGGTTATACAGAACAGAAAAAAAGTAAAATAAAAAACTGGTTTCAAAAGATGGCTTCCACCATGATTGCTTTTCTTAGAAGCAAAAATAGCTGCTGAAAAAAAAAGGTTGATAAATAAAGTAAAAAAAAAAACTAAAAAAACTATTTCTAAGGATTTTGTTTTTGTATCAAAGATTGTTTGGGTTGTTCTCACGTTTTCTTTCATTAAGTAATTTTCATTGTAAAATTTTATTCCATTAAGTTATATCTTGGTTACAATGGTTATGGTATTAAGTTTTAATTTTTTTTATATCGGTATGATTATATCATTTTTTTTAAATTCAATTTTAGCTTATTTTGCAATTGAAAAAACTACAAGACTTTAATTTAGTAACATCTTTTTCTGAATTTAAAAAAAAAAACATTTTAAGGTAACTCTTTATTCTTACAACCAACATTTCATTTGAAACTAAATCTTAAATTTATATTATTTCAAAATATACATGTGTGTGTTTACTTTGAGTGTCTAAGTTATGATTCTATATAAAATGTTTCTGAAAAAGAATTACAAGCAGTTTGAATCAATGATTCTAATCAATGATTCTGAAAAAAAAAAACTATAATATAATAAGGATATAAGAACAACTATAAATGAAATTTAAAATAGACTTTAGTAAATATGATACATCATTAGGTGTGACATACAACAATGAGAAGAATATAAAATATGAATTTAAGGTCAAGAAAGGAAAATATGGAGAAGACTTAGGAGATGGAGCATGTAAAGCATGATACTTAAGGTTGAATTACCATTTTCATTTTTAAGATAGATAAGCGATAAGGGATAAGATGGTTACACATAAGCTAAATCATGTACAAATTCAAAAAAAATACGCAATAAAGTTTAAATGAAATGTTAATTATAAATGTAGATCCTTATAAGAGGTGATTGAAAATACAAAGCAAAGAGAAGGGAAAAAGTTTAAAATTCAAAAGTGAAATCTTCTTTGATTCTCCACAAGATATAATGCGGATAAGTGTGTTCCATGTTTGAACTACGAATAAGTTGTTTGAATACTTAACTATATTACTTGGACAACTAATAAAATGTTTGAACGACTAAACTCTTTGTTCATGTTAAAAGATCTTTTGGACCTCATCACAGTGTCAACTCTTAATCACTTTAGTGACCTAACTTTTGTTGAACGATAAGAACTATAAAGAAGATATATTTCTCACTAAAACATCAAACACAACTTAGACGAGAAATATTATCACTTTAGCAACCCAGTAAATGTTTGGTAGTAATGCTTTGCACATAAGCTAGTAGTCATTGTTTTAGCATTGTTTGAGCGACAACTTAATGCTCAAGTTGCAAAAAATAGACAATCATAAACTTGAAAATTTGCACAAATTGATGTTATAATCAAAATTCATCAATTATAACAATCTCAACTCATTTATACCACTAAGATACACATACTCTGCATTTAGTTACCTAAGATAATCAAACGCTTCAAAATACATCTCCCTAACGCGTAATATAAAATAAAAAAAGACACAACAACTCCTAAAAAATTAAGAAAACACCATAAAATAAACTAAATCACTCATAAAAAGATAAACCAATTTATATGATAATTTTGTCAAAGGTCAAAAATGGGTTATGAAAAAATTCAAATAATTAAAAACCAAAATCATTATCTAGTAATTTTATTGTGATAAATATAACATTAAAGATGACAAGCAAATATTTTACTATACATACTAATATCGATGTATATGGTTTACTTACTTTTAATTAATTATATGGTTAAAAAACTAAACTTAAAAAAAAAAAAACTAAACTTTAAAAAGTATATATGACCTTTGTTTTAAAAGAGAAAACAATCTACACATATTAGGTTGGTGGGATTTTATTTTGTCACTCAATTAAAAATTATCATGTATAATTAATAAAAAAAGTCAACACTACACCTTTTAACATAAATTTTGCCGAGTTTCATTATTAACTATATTTAATTAAATTTAATGAATTTTTTCAGAAAAAAGTATGTTATTTCTTTTTAAAATACTAGAGAAGGTTAGATAATAAATCAGTCTATTTGGGGTTATTTTTTCAAAAATGTTCTCTGATAAAATAAGTAGAACTATACTATATATATATATATATTAAAATAGATAGTTTTCTGGATTTTCTTAAAGTGAATACTCCTTTTTTTCTCAGATTAAATTGGTTATACTAAATTAGTAGAAATACAATACACGTTACGTAATAAAAATAAACTGATATCACAATAGAGTAAACAAGTTAAAAAGTTATTGTAATAGGAATAAAATGATAAAAAAATGGGTAAATCAAAATCAAAAATCAAAATCAGTTACGAATATTATAAAGTCGAACTTATAAAAAAGAATTATTTAAAAACTCATGTTTATCGTATAACAATATTTTATTAAACTGTGATGTATTTTTGCTTGAAATTTTTGAAACAGTAGAGCACAGCAGAGCAGAATAATGAAGCTGGGAAAAAAATAATAGAAAGAGACATTGGGTCCGACACCTCTCTGCTGTGTACATATGAACCCTCTTTGGCGTTTTCTCTCTTTGGACTTCTTTTGACTTCATTTCACTCTCTCTCTCTCTCTCTTTCTTCTTCTTCTTCTCCTCTCTGCATTTCAACAACCTTTTTCATTTTGCTTCTCTCCCTCTCATATTTGCAATGCTTCTTCGCCTTCTTCCAGATCCAGCTAATGCTCCACATTGCGCACTGTCTCTCTAACCTCTGATCCTGAAGCGACACCGTCTACCCTCGTTTATCGCACAGAAAACCTAGATCTACGATGCTCCACCTCCGGCAGCGCCGCGACGCCACGCCGGCCACCACGAGGTGGCGCAACACGGTAGGTAACCGTTGAAGCGACTCCTAGCCGAAACGCTGCGGTTTTTGGAAGTGACACGTGGTTTGGTTGTTGTGCAGTTTGAGGAGAATCTGGAGCAGTGGCCGCACCTCAACGAACTGGTCCATTGCTATACCACGGATTGGGTCAAGGATGAGAACAAGTACGGACACTATGACTCCGTTGGAACGCCGTCGTTTCATAACCAGATATATGAAGGCCCTGATACTGACATTGAGACCGGTATTTATTTCTCTCTCTCTCTCTCGCTTTTCAATTTTTTTTTTCATTATATATAATTATTTACTGCCTTTTATAATCTTATTAGCTTCTGCATTGTGCGATTTTTGTTTTTGTATTTTTGGAAATAATGAAATGGGTTTTAAATGTGAGTGTGCTTAATTAATGGGATAATGCTAATTATAGCATGTGATATGGACGGAGACTGGTTTTGTTTCTCTTTTGTTACTTTTGGCTTCTGCTCCTCTTCTTCACTCATTGTATCAGTTTACGATTTGTTTTGATAATATTCTCCATGAGGAAAAAATGAAACAAGTTTCTCTAGTGCGTAACTTAAAAAAGTATGCTTATGGGGAAATTAACACCAGAAAAAATCTACCAACTATAATTTTATGCATAATATAATTTTAGCTTAAAGAAAAATCTTTTTTAATTTATTTTCTCTAAAAAGTAAGTACTTGCGTATAAGTTTATCGTATCATACCTTATGCATTGTGCTATTTGTTGTTTTTATCCTTGTTAAAATTGTGAAACGGGTTATATGGAAACGTGGTTAGTTACTGGGATTATGCTTACAATAGTATGTGAAACTTGCACCGGTATTTATTTCTCTTGTATTTTTTTTTGTTTTTTTTTGCTTCTTGTTTATCATATCAGCTTCTGTATTCTGCGTCGTAACACTATCGATATCATGTGGGTGGGTTTAGGGTTGTGTTTATTTGCAATTAGTGTTTTTTAGTAATGCATTTTGAGTCTGTTGGTACGAGCTTCTTCTTCTTAAGAACTTTTAGAAGAGAAAAATAGGAAAAAAAATTGAAACTAGCTTCTCCATAAGCTAAAATTAGCTTATGCCAAGTTAATTTGTTGAATCACTTTCGTATAGCTTCTTTATATTTTTATTATTAACTTGTGCATAAACTAGTTTTAGCTTATAGAGAAATTTTTTGTTGTTCTTGTTCTTATTTCCTTTCCTCCGTAACACTAGCTTCTGCATTTTGAAATTTTATGTTTTCATTTTTCTAAATTATGAAATGGGTATGTTTAGTCACCTTGACATTGATGCAGAGTATTCACCATCTGTTTGATGATTAATCTTTGTTGAGAAACCTAATCACCTTTTATGAGGTCGTCTCCTCTCCCAACTATGTTTTTTCTACAAAGCTCAAATCAGTGATACCTTGATTAATAGATGCAAGTCCAGTTCCATTTGGACCAACAAAATTTTGTTTATGAAATGGGGGTTTTAGTGTGAACTGGCTAATACTAATAATGGCAGATGACAATGGCACTGGTACTTCCCTTTTCTTTTTTCTGCTGTTTCTTCTTCATCATGCCAAATTTTGCATTCTGCATCATAACACAATGGATAGCATATGGGTGATTATTAGTGATTGCAGGAAGTGTTTTCTTGAACAAAATTATTGGTTTATGCAGAAATGCGGCTTGCTGGGGCAAGGCGAACTAAGGGTGATGATATTAGTGAAGATGACACACCAAGTACTTCGGGAAGGCAGTTTCCGGAAGGGATGGATGGTGATTTGCTGCACGATGTTCCGAAGGTTGATGATGGTTTAGTTCCTTGTTGTTATTCTGCTGGAGATTCTCTGCTAGTTTACAATTCAAGCTTGTAGAAACATGATTGATACTGATTTTGGATTTAATTATTTATTTACTTGAATGCGCAGCATATTGGTCAATCTCCCCTTCCTGCGTATGAACCTGCATTTGATTGGGAAAATGAGAGGGCATTGATATTTGGACAAAGGATACCGGAAACTCCTATATCGCAGTATGGCATTCGTGAGATGTATTTTCTGAGTAGAGTATATTTTGATCTTCTTTTGCTGTTGTTTTTGGCCCAACTAAGTTTTTCTTTGTCATTCCTTTTCTGATTGGCATCTCAGTGGAATGAAGATATCTGTAAAAGTTCAGTCTTTACAATTTCAAGCAGGATTGGTTGGTGAGTGTTATGTTGTTCATATTGGTGGGATAAGGTGGTAGACATATTGCTTCATCTCTTTGTGCAGCTGTCAATGATATGCCATTTAATTTTAGTGTTTATGCTGAGAGTGGGTTCAAGTGCCTGACACAGTGCTCTGTTTTTGTTCTATTGATTTGTAGAGCCCTTTTATGGTACAATTTGCTTATACAATAGGGAGAGAAGAGAAAAGTTGTCAGAAGACTTTTACTTTCATGTCTTACCGACAGAAATGCAGGATGTAAGCTATTCAAATTAATTTTTGTGGATTTTTAGTATATGAAATCAATGGGTGATTTTGAAGTGACCATGATTTACCCCCTTCCCCCGTTTTTAACAATTGCCAGGCCAAAAATACATATGAACCTCGTGCAGTCTTTTACTTAGATGCACCATCTGCTTCAGTTTGTTTGTTAATCCAGTTAGAGAAGCACACTACTGAAGATGGCGGGGTTACTGCTTCTGTTTATTCACGTAAAGATCCAGTATGTATTGCCATTTTCCTCCTTTGTTGTCTTTTTTGTGCTTTAGCTAAGAATTTTGAGCAGAGCATCCACTATTATGTGTGTACGTAAAGTATGTAGGAGCAGCCTTTGGACCCCAAAAGGGGTGTGTCATCAATTTATTAAAGATTGGCAATTCATTAAAGTGAAATCTCAATTCTTGAATAGCAAACCATGGTACTCTCTTTAAAAGAAGACCTCGAGTAAAATGACTTGAGCTTTAAAAGGCTATAGTTCATACTTACTGCTTAATATGAAGCCCAAGACTTCTTCAATTTAAATCCAAACTAATCTTGATAATGACATTTTGTATTTTTTTTAAAGCTGTTTCATTTCGTCATAAATGAACTGCATGGATGACTTCTCATTTGAATTGGCCAGTAAAGCACTTTTATTGGAGGATTAGTGTTCCTTTAGGAAAGCCCAATAGTTTTCCCAAACCTGTTATCCACGACCATATTTTCCACTGACTTCCATCCATCCTAAAAAGGTGGCAAAGCAAGCTACAAGTCTCCAAATCTCCCCCTGTAAGGCGTTGCAATGGAGAAAGGGAGAAGTCCTTTAATTGGTATATGTTGTAGTTTTTTTTGTCTTTTTGGTATTGTCTCATGATTTGGTATTTTCTTCACAAAGTCCTCCAACATAAACTCAATAGCCTTGAAAAGTATTCAATATACCCTTTTCCTGTTCTCAATGAACATCTCTTCAGCAGGTTTATAGTTTGCTGCATTGTGTGTCAATAAAAGGACTATGTTTTGTCAACCAATCTTTTCAACAATGCCATTAACTATCTTCAAAGATTATGCTTGCTGTTTCTTATAGGTGAGATGTATCGATAGATTTTGAGAAGACAGTTCTCTTAGATAATGTTTGGTTATTCAATGGTGAGCAAAATAGAATGGAAGTCCATTATGTTGTTTGGATACTTTATGTGGTAAAAGTTATAGCATGAACTTTTGTTCTAGCCGATATAAAAACGAACTTCTGTTCTAATTTCGCCTATGCTTTTTCATCGCTCCTTCTCCAAATCTCCATCTTCATCTCTACTTAGTTTACCTTGTTGGAAAGTTGAGTGTATAGATTGTGGGTTGCTCCTATTGCAAAAACAACCAGCAATAGTTGTGACTTATTGCTCCTCTATTTTATTTGTCACTGAATGGGGTATTTGGGAATAATATGTGAAACAAAGGGGGAACTTAAATGTTAAAAAGGTTCATTTGGATGGTCTGAATAAATTCATAGGGGAAGGAATTATTGGAACGATGGAAGAGAGGGCTTACTTATTAGCAAATGGCCTATATTGTAGAGGCTGGGTGCCTTCAACTGTGGGAGGAAGAAGCATGTACTCTTAGAGGGAGGAAAACACAATTGAAGGACTAATTTTCTTGCAAATCAACTGAACCCCCAAAATTGGGGTGGGGGATGGGAATAGGTTTCAAAGCATAGCAATTCAAGTACAGGGTTTCTACTGTGCGCCCATGGATAAATGATAATAAGATAAGAAAAGGAAGTTAATATTGGGAAAGAGAGTGTTTATTATATCAAAAACTCAAAAGGTAATTCAATACATTATTTTTTAGGCTATTCAAGCATTTAATAGGTGGTTATATTTAAAACTTTTTAAGACTGTCTGAGGGAGCACAATACATAGTCCCATTTATGTAATCTAAAGAATGGTACACATTACAACTTGATTTCATTCCTCTCCATTCTCCATTCCTTCAATCTAAATAAAGCCTTTGAGCCGTTCACTGAGAAATTTAATATGGTCTTCCTTTCCTTAATATTCTTCACCCCGTCGGTCATGATGTTGCTTTCTGGTTTCTTCCAATAAGCTATATTTTCTTCAATAGCTTCCATGGTCAAATTCATTTGTTGATTCTAATATTTGGACTCTCATCTCAGGGTAGGATGGTGGCTTAAGTCCTGTGCCATATCTTGCAATCAATTCCAAGTTGTCATGGAATTCATCACTCCTTGCCACATTGAATGGTATGATATGGCATTGTGGAGAAGAGAAGCAATTTCTTGACATGCTTCCTCTGTCGAATTCTTCTGAAAAATGTGGTTTAATGTAGATTGATTGCTTACTCTTCTGGTCATAAAAGTTTTGCTATAGCTCAACCATCTCATTCCCTTTTCTTTTTTCACCAACCTCTTACATACTCACCATTGGTGTTTGATTTCCTAATTAATCTCTTGTGCTTACCATTGCCCACATTTCTTTCTTTACTTCATCAGAAGCAAATTTGCATGCTACAACCACCTTTGTTTCCTTACTTTGTGGCCTTTGATACTTCGTTTGATGAACCCATTCGTTATTTATTATATTGAAACAACGTCTGCATTTATTTATTTTTCTTGCATCTCTGGCGATTGAAATATGGTTCCATCTCACTCCTATGTCCAAGAGATTCTTGTGAACTACAGAACCCCAACTCAGCATCACATGGGTTGCCTATCACCACCATAAGCTGCTTTAGCACTCCCTTTATGCCTAGCACTGAAACAGAGAAGGCAGGAGAAGATACAAGCAGAACAAAAAAGAGAAATCCAGTTTGAATCATCACAGCAGCGTAATTTTTAGAAGTTGCTTTAATGGAAAGCATCTGACACAACACATAGAGAAGGTCAAAGTACAGGCAGGTGAGGGAGCAGCCTAGCGAAACAGGCAGAGTCATAGCAGGAAAGACAAATCGAACCTTGAGAAGCTGCAGGTTGGAACAAGAAGACATGTGGTTCTTGTGTGAGGCAAGTCAATGTAGGAGGAAATAGGATCAGATTTCCTTTTCTTTCCTCCAGTAGTGGGCTTTCTAATCAGCACACTAGATCAACTAATCCTCTACAACCAGTTTAAATTGGTTATTTATATTATTAATGGTATCAAGATTATAGGAATGACAATGTATGATTTCACAAGTTGAAGATATTGACCATCCTCCTTGGGGATCTGCACTTTATTTAGGGAAACTGTGAAAAGGGTAAGGAGAAGAGTGTTAAGGGAGAGCAGGAGTGTAATTTCCTTAACCTGGGACTTGAAGATGCAGTGAAACTATATGCCGCAGCAGGAAAACAGATAAAAAATGAATGTGAGCCTAGGCACTTGAACTAGGCTTTTAATTAAGAACATTAATATGCTTTTCTTCATTCTCCTTTCATCTTCTACTTTTGGTCTTGGACAATTAAAAAAATGGAGGAAAGATGTTATCTTTTTTTATTTAATTTTTTTGGACTGGTGCTCATAGGATGCTAGTAACAAAATTTAAATTATTAGTTGAAAAGGGAGCAGGGTGTAAACTGCATTTTCTGGATTATACTTTCATATTTCTCTCTCTAGAAATCAATATGTTCCATGAATTTTTTCTTGTTTATTTAGGTGTATATTTCACAGGGTGACTCTTGTTTGTGTGTGAAATGATTCATTGAATGGGCTTTTAACATTCACCTCACTTGGACAGGTGCACTTGACTGAGAGAGAGAAGCAAAAACTGCAGGTGTGGTCTAAAATCATGCCTTACAAAGAGTCCTTCGCATGGACCATTGTATCATTATTTGATAGCAGTATTGGTGCAGCTTCAGTAGGGCCTGCTTCCCCAAGCAGCCCTCTTGCTCCAAGTGTATCTGGTTCAAGTTCTCATGAAGGTGTTTTTGAGACTAGTGCAAAAATGTCTTTAGACGGAAAGTTGAGTTACTCTAATGGAAATTCTGTGGTAGTTGAGGTTTCAACCTTAAATAAAGTCAAAGAATGCTATACGGAGGAATCACTTCAGGTGTGCGTTTCAGGTTTCCTGTCTTTGTTTTTGTTCTTCAAGAATAAATTTTCTTACTTAATTTGCTGAAGAAAATAGATATTTGGTGAATTGCTTGTGTTTGTAGGCACCCTGCAGCTCTCTATTATTTATAATTATTCAGATTGAAGTACATTATAGTAAAAATAGAAAATATAACACTCTAGGATAATGATAAGCCACTATACCCAGATGTTAATTACCCTATAAATTAGTATAGAAACAGTTTCCAGCAGCAGTAAATGTATAACTTGTGAATATAAATAGTACTGATGGATCTGAACAGTCATATAACCTCCTTTTAACTGCTAGTCAAGATCCATTTCCAATGACTGACTATCATGAGGTGCGATATTACAATTATTCAGCATGCATTAAATATTATTTATTTATTGAATCTTCCTCTTATAGGTTTTCATTATTTATTGTTTCATTGGTTTTGTTGATAGTACAATTATTTAGTATGCTTTAAATATTTATTTATTTGCTCCTCTTATTTGGGTTTTGTTTTTCTGCTCCTCCATTAGATTAAAATGTTAATTTGTGATTGCATTGTCCTCTATGATCAGTTGCTTGTTTTATTCCATATATGTAATTCAAATTTGTTTTTGTTATAATTATAGAAGTAGCAGGTCCTATATAATCAAGAATATCTAGGTTATACATGTTTTATTAGGAGCATTTTTATTTGTCATGTCTTTACTACTAGAGGATATCGAATCTCTATTTATTGACTTGGTTCCTTTTTGTCAATATAAATAAACCATTCGTGCTATTTGAGAAACACAGTTTCAGCTCAATGTCTATCTCTCTCTCTCTCTTTCATATAGTTTAACAGTTTTAATTGGTCTTATTTTTTGGGTTTCTTAAGGTTGTCTAAAAGTCTAGGTTTGGTCTATATGACACTGCTGTGCCACTTATATTATTAAGTCTCAACTTTTGGTAACTGTGCATTTTTCTTTTCTCGAGAAGGCAGACTTCTATAATTGCCACAATTAAAATAGTAGTGCTAAACTCTAATCTGTTCTTTGTGTCTGGTATTTCATGAAAAATCTCTAGGATCCTAAACGCAAGGTGCACAAACCTGTCAAAGGTGTTTTGAGGCTGGAAATTGAGAAGCACCAGATTTCCCAAGCTGATCTGGAGAATGTGTCTGAAAGTGGTAGTATAACCAATGATTCGGTTGACCCAGGGGATCGTGTTGCAGATTCACTGTCTGGAAAGTATACTAGTAATGGTTGTGATGATCCTCAGGGTAGCATCCTCAGGGTAGTATCTCCAGCTTCTGGAAATGGAGCAATTCAACATGGAAATTCAGATTTTAATGCTGAAGATGTAAGTATTATGTCTTTTGATTGAGTTGACAGCCTTTAGTTAGCAGATTGGTTTAGTTTTATTAGTAGAATTTACTTTTTTTTATAGAATTAATAATAGATTTTGTCCTAAAAGTGATTTTTTTACTGAGTTCTGGTTGATATTTTCTTTAGACTTGGTCTTTGCAAGGAAGATAGTGGTAAGTATGGATATTTTAGTTTATGATCATGGAGACAGCTTATAGTGTACTGGACCCTGGTGTTAAGTTTTATCATTGTTGAGTAAAACTGGTCTTTCTTTCTTGGTTGTCACTTCTCATGTTGTTCACTTCACTAGGGATCTTTTAATCTTACAGGTCTATGTTGTATTTGGTTAAGACAGTAATGTCAACAGTGATTGATTTTGCTATGGGGGTGATTATACTGTGGTTTTGTGTAATTCTATTTATATATGCCAGGCCCCTCCTAATGTGCTTTACATTGATTAACATATAGTTCCATGGATTTGACTTCCGCACTACAACAAGAAACGAGCCTTTTTTGCAACTTTTTCACTGCCTGTATGTGTATCCGTTGACACTGAGTTTGGGTAGGAAAAGGAATTTGTTTATTCGGGTTGAACTCAGGGAGGATGATGGTGATATCCGTAGGCAGCCATTAGAGGTAATGTCCTTTATTTTGTTTTCTTAAGGAATTTTATTGCGCCTTCTAAACTTTCATCTTATTTTGTTTTTTGTGCGTAACTTAATCTGGTCAGGCAATATATCCTAGAGATCCAGGTGTGGATGCATCTCTTCAGAAGTGGAGTCACACCCAAATTGCCGTTGGAGCTAGGGTTGCTTGCTACCATGATGAAATTAAACTTTCCCTCCCTGCTATGTGGACACCAACGCACCACCTTCTATTTACTTTATTTCATGTTGATCTGCAAACAAAATTAGAAGCTCCGAAGCCAGTAAATTCATTCACGCTTTCCACTCAATTTATTGTTTTTTCACTGCTTTCATTTTACCACTTGTGTCTGGGGCTGAATATTGATTGTTCGGAATTATAATTATTTACAGGTAGTAATTGGATATGCAGCACTTCCTTTATCTTCCCATGCCCAGTATGTTTCCTTAATTTGGTCTTTTTTCCTATGGTTAGGCTTAAATGTTAATATTAACCAATGATAGTTCTTGGCTGGTTGCTGTTGCTTAGTGAAACTAAAATGTACTGGTTACCACACCATAGAGTTCTCTATAACTACTCAAATTACACTTGAACTAGTAGGGAAACAAGAAATAGTTTTATTGACAGCCATCACACTGATTGCATTCTCAGCTCTTCTATTTGTAGGAATCAACATCTCTAAAATAAGGAAATAAAATATGCTGAAATAAATAGAAAGATTCTAAAGATATTTTTGTCATAATAAACATTGTTTACAATAGTTATCATAGTGATGATGGCAAGGCTGTATCTAAAATTTTACATCTGATGAGGTAGAAATATTTACTTATTTTTGTATTCTTGTGGTACGTCTGATGTTATACATATTAACTAATAATTCAAACTGGTCATATGAAAATTTGTTCAGCCTATAGCATATTTGCATGAGCAATTAGTTGATCATAAGCACCAATTTGAATGTGAGGCAATGAAAGCTATGTTGTATGTATGCTAACCAAAATACAAAGCTTGCGGGATTGTTTACAGAAGAAACATAAGAAAAGTCTTATTGCATTGGAAATCTTTATTTGCTACATCGTTTATGATAATGTATCTTATTGGTATGGTTTCACTCTCGATGATACTCAATATTTTTTGCCAATGTGATTCTTCATTTATGTTTTCTCCATGTCGTATTTTTCTTTTATATTGTACGAACTAGTTTTGGTCTTGAAAGCATGGTGCATAGTTGGTTCTGTACTTTGTGGCCAAAAAGTTTTATTTTCTTTTCCATCATTTTACTTGACAGTCTTTTCAGGAGAAGTACTACCATAAAAATTGTCACCAAACATGCACTTATACTCCTAACTTGGTATATGACAGCTTGTACTTTTATTGTTCCATACAGGCTGCGGTCTGAAATAAATCTTCCAATAATGAGAGAATTGGTTCCTCATTATCTCCAGGATGCAGGACGGGTGTGTTTATTACTGTACACCTATATGTTAATTAACTTTCATGTGTTACTTTTTGTTCCTTTTCTCTTTGGGTTCTGTGAACCAATGGTATGTTTGGATGAATGATAGGAAAGGTTTGCTTTGTTTAAGAGTTGTATAAAAGGGTGAAGAAAGTGAGTGTTCCTCATGTAATTGTTCAAAACCTCCCCTTATAAGTTATACCTACTTATGACTGGAAAATAGAAAAATGTCTAATAGAGTCAATGATTTTGTTGCTAATCCTTTCATTTATATGTAGCATACATCAGTAGTGAAAACAAATCTAACAAGTTAACTCTTTTACATAAGTTTAGCAATCCTGACATAACTGTTAGGTTAGGACCCAATTGCAATGTATAGGAGGTGGGTCCTAAACTTCCGTATTGGAAGTATGGAATTCTAATGTTGAGTTTACAAGGCCTTGCATGCTCCCACTACGATGACATTTTAAATTTTCACAATTTTGAGGATATTAAATATTCCCAAGACAAGAAATAAAACTTATTAGAATGCTGCTTCATCCATTAGTAAACTTATAATATGGTTGTCTAATTTTTGTAAATTCGTAATGATGGTTACTGGTCTTGTGAATTGTATTGTATTGCACTTGATTTTATGTGGCTCTAGATTGCTTTCCATTATGTTTGAATTTTGAACTCTAAACTCATTTTAAATTATGAGTTCTTATTTATGATAGGAGAGATTGGATTATTTGGAAGATGGGAAGAGTGTCTTTAGATTGCGTTTACGACTATGTTCTTCGTTATACCCTATCAATGAGCGTATTAGAGATTTC
Organism: Phaseolus lunatus; assembly: GCA_013389735.1. Lineage (NCBI taxonomy): Eukaryota > Viridiplantae > Streptophyta > Magnoliopsida > Fabales > Fabaceae > Phaseolus > Phaseolus lunatus. The sequence continues at coordinate 44,178,038 of CM023867.1, read as the reverse complement.
TTTCTTGAGTATGATCGGCACACTCTTCGAACAAGTCCACCGTGGGGTTCTGAACTTCTGGAGGTATCATTCATGTCTAGCTCTTTTTTTTTTGAATTTTGGTGTTTTTGTTTATTCTGGATTTGTGTGTATGTATATGTTATATGTTGTACTCATTTTTGGGGGCTACTTTTTTGCTTTCATTCTTTAACTGGACAGAGGACATATTGGATCCTTTTTGACTGTGTATGAATACTAGCTACGTGCTTGATTTTAATGTCTCATTGCACTTTCTTTTTATAAATAATTGTTTTCAGTAGCGCAGAAATGAAAAAAATTGTTGATGGAAACCATAAATTAGCTCTCTCTCTGCTTTTCACTGTTTTCCACTCATATGTTGGTAAAAACTTTATTGGTTTTTTACAGCTTATTGGAGATCCTACATTGATTTATGATATGACTAAAATAGAGTGTACAAGTGAAGGGGTACCCTCATCTTACATTTTTAAGGTGGTATTAGAGCCCATCCTATAATTATTAAAAGGGCCACCTGCCATATTATTATAAATGCACCAAGCTCAATAGTGATGGGTGTGAGGGGATGCATTGGTAAAAACTTAAGTCTCATATTGACTAGAGATAAAGTCTGACAATAATAGGAAAGTGAAAGGTTAAAAAATAATTGCTCTTGATGGTATCTCAATTCTCCATTGACCATCTCTCAGGTTTCTTTACACCTAACGTCTTTCCAAACTGTTCCAACCGGACCCTTTTAATGAATTATAAATATTTCAATATAACAATGAAAAGATAAAATGTCTACCTATAATAATGACAAGATAAACAGGTCAGCATTCCTAACCTTTCAATTGAAACTGAAGATAACTTCATCATCTTTGGTATCACATATCCCAATAGAGGAGTAAAAAAAAAAGGACAAAATCATTGCAGTAATTTTTTTTTTCTGTTTTATTACATTTAATTCTACCTTTTCTAAAGGAATGAAATTTTATCACCTTTTAAAGCCCATGTTTCTATTATGTACGTTTCATAAAAAGCAAGCAAGCATAGGATAACTTGTGGTACTATTTACACACCAAAGGGCTTGAAGCATGGTGAGGATTCATTCCTCGTCTTCTAATGTGGAAAATCATCCTTTTCTTGCTAGAATGGGGTTAGCAACCTCTTAGTTATTTGTAAACAGACTGTTGACTGTCTGATGATGCTCTTGATACTGTGTGTTTTCTTTCATATTGTATACATATTTCACCGGTTTCTCTCTTCAAATGATTAAGATTCACTTATTCTGGATGCAGGCTATTAATAGTTTGAAGAATGTTGATTCCACTGCTTTACTTCAGTTTCTTCACCCAATTCTTAACATGCTACTTCATCTTATTGGCAATGGTGGAGAAACACTCCAGGTTTGCACATGAGTTAGTTCTATTTTTTGGTTACAATATTTGTTAAAAGTCGCTTGGAGCTGAATTTACTGTTATAGTATCCCTTTATATTTAATTGGCTAATTCTCTCTCTCTCTCCTTTCATTACACATGTGGTTTGCTTCTTTTATGATATTTACCTTTCCACTATTGTTTTCAGGTTGCTGCATTTCGGGCCATGGTTAATATTGTAACCAGGTATGTCTTTTAGCTATATTTGATCCAAGTGAAATGATTGCATTCGATGTTTGAAAACAAACTAAGGGGCTGTTTGGTTTGAAAAAATGTTCCATGTTTTCACTTTTAGCAATAGCTCTTGGTATTTTCATACACACACACACACACACACACATATATATATATATATATATATCTTTCATTTGTTTTAGAAGCTTTTGTTCTTTGATTTGTACTTAGAATTTTTGCTTTAGGCTTAAATTAGTACTACTAAACAAGCTTGTAAGCTGAGAACTACTGAGGCCTTATAAGCTCTATTTAAGTTATATAGGGGAGACCACAATTACGGTGGCTTTCCAACAGAGTTACTATACCATAGTTTTATTTGCTTAATGACTACGCTTTGAGTACAAAGCTTGTACATTATTTCCTTAATTGCAGCACACCTTTGCTTATGGAGGTATTAAGAACTTCAAATACAGTTTGTTGATTAAATCTGCTTGAAGGACAGATACCTGGAATGGCAGAATTTCTGGCAACCAGAAAGTATTTGTTATCTTTATTATTACTTGTATTGTAGTTAATGGGACTTGGTTTCACATGCAATTAGTAAATAGTGTGCAATCTGTCTCACTGTGTAGCCAGATATGCAAAATGGAAAATAAGAAGGGAAAAAGACACATGAATTCATAGGCATTAAATCTTTGATTTGACCATTGTTTATATCCTTTTAACGTGTTGGTAAATTTACTTAGATTTTGCATCTGTTGTTTGTAATATGTGAGTTTAATGTAGGGTGCAGCAGGAGTCAGTTGATGATGCTGAAAGAAATCATTTTCTAGTCAACTATGTTGATTGTGCTTTTGATGATTTTGGTGGTCGTCAACCGCCTGTGTACCCTGGACTGTCCACTGTTTGGGGAAGCTTGGCACGAAGTAAGGTACTGGCATGCTCTTTTTTTTATTGGCAGTACTGGTGTGTTCATTAGCATTTATTTATTCCTCTACCCCTTGTTGGTTGTTGTTGAATAGGTGATATTGTTTTGTTGTACAAATTATATAAAATCTGTTTTTTGGTAGCTTTAGGTTAAGGAATATAGGTTGAAGCCTTCGTCTTAGAGATATATTTTACTCATCCTTTTATATATATAAACATACATTAGCTCATAGCATACTTGCGATTTTTGGCCATCTCTAAATTCAAGTGGTCAATAAATTCTATTACGACAGCTGGAGTTAGTTTCTTAGGCTTCAGTTTTAGCTTGCAGTAGAAGCTATCTGTGTGTGTAAATAGTTGAGCCTTTTAGCTCACTCTTTGTATCAACATTTTCAATTTGACAGTTTAAAAAATCACATTAGATTTGGTCTCTAGATTCTTTACTGGGGGTTTGAAATTCTTAGGATGACATAGAATTCAGAGAATTGAAATAACTTGATTTCATTGAAAGGGACAGTAGTTGATATGAGCTTTATATTGCTGAGCTTGTAGTTAACTAACTGACATACTATCTTTCAGTTAGTTAGATTACAGCTCTCAGCCTAAACTGATAATTTACTGTAAAACAAAGAGCAAATACAAAGAGTAAACCTTGATACCCTAATATACATCTCTATTCACTAATAAAAGTTGGTGTAAACTTTCCAGATAATGTTTTTAAGCACCAAGTATTTAAATATATTTTGTTACAGAAGCACTGTCAGGTCTAGTGTTGTTTGTATGTGCAGCTACTCTTTAGAAGTTCTTTACAATGGACCAAATACTTCCCTTTTCCAATCAATTTATTTACATTATAGGTAGAAACGGTTTATAACAGCTGTCACACAAGATTTTTGAGTTTAGTCATAACCAAGAGAAAGCAGATGTTTAAATTATTATATGAATTAACACATTAAAACCAGGAAATTCTTCCCAGTAAGTTGATTTTCTGTTTATTACTATTTTTTCAATAAAATGTCTTTAATTATAGAGGGAATGGCTTATAGGGACTTGGGTATTATGGGTTATCTAAGTCTCACATTGACAGCTGACATTGAAGCGAGGGTTCTCCTGGTGTGGTTGCTTATCATTGGTGTCAGAGTTGGTTTGCCATTGTCATGGAAGGGGCTACCAATGGATAGGTTGACCTGAAAGGCTGAGTGAAGTGTTGTACAGTGCAACTGCTGGGATTTTTGGTTCTCAAGGATGGGTTTTGTACAGTGCAAAAGTTCCATATTGAGTAGTATGATATGCTTGCTTCTCCTCTCTTTGGTACCTGTACTTTGGGTGCTTATAGTAGTGTACAATAAAAAATCTGAAATGCCGAGTTAGCTGTCCTCCTTAGCTTTCCTGTTCAACAATGAGACAAACATTGCATACATGATACATATACTTAATCACCTTTCTATTCAAGATGTGATCCCTAATTTTTAATTTTTGATTTGTTTAATTTTTAGTGTTTGGATGAATTTCATGCTATCGTAAGATGTTACCTAACAAAATCAGCTAATTAGCATTAGTATGATTTCTCAAATATATGTTTCTTTTCACCCTTCAAGGTAGTGAATAAATTTGGCTTCTATTGCAGGCCAAAGGGTATCGTGTTGGACCCGTGTACGATGATGTTTTGGCTATGGCTTGGTTTTTTCTGGAGTTAATTGTTAAATCAATGGCATTGGAGAAGACTCGCCTCTTCTATCACAGCCTTCCAATAGGTACCTTTTAAAGCTTGTTTGATAAATCTAGGGTCTTTTATAAAATTTTAATTCGTTTCAATTCTCCAAATAATTTATTTCTAATATTTATACTGCTATGAAGAATATTGGTATAATTAGAACTGGGGAAACAAACATGAATTTAAGGACTAGATCTTTCTATCCTGGCTTTAAAAACTGTATGGCTTTTTGTTAGTCCGGACTGTTTGAAATATTTTAAAATAGGTAAACTAGGTCGCGATCTATTTAATAGGTAATTGTGATGGGACCAAACTACATTGGTGTAATTTTACCAATTGCTAAACCATTCAATAAATTTTTATTGGATAAAAGATAATTTAGATAGAAAATTACGAGATGAAAGTGTAAATTGTATTTCTAAGAAGCCAAGTTATGATGAAAATATAATATATGCAGATAATTATAGCTCACTGTGTATCCTAACTAACTAAACTAACTTCATCTAACAATCAGTTAAGTAACAGCTTGACTTTTTACTGTACAATACGAATCAAAATTATACAATACTCTGATATTGGATAATTTTTTCTCGAAGAACAGTTTAATGAGAAGTTTCTCTTGGAAAGATTATATTTACAAAAAATATTTTAATTAAATTTTGTGTGTGTACATTAACATTAGTGTAACATATACTTTTAAAACACAGGAGAATGAATTTTTTGACTGCCGTTTTATTGTTTACTTTTTGGCAAAATTTGTTGCAAATAAGCATAGAGTATAAATCATCCATTGGATTAATAAAAGCCACATTATATATAAGCAATGCTCCCGTCTCTCTCCGTTTAGATTTTAGGTACTGAACTTTGATTTTTTCTTGGTCTTTCTCTACCTCTGTCTGTTGGGCCTTCATCTGAACAACTCTTCCTTTGATCCCATCTGTTATTCTTTCATGCATATTGATTTTCGAATCACATTTATTATTTTATTACACTTCCTCTTTCTACTCTATATGTCCATATTTGGTTTTCTTGGCACCTTGAAGTTAGTCAACTTTTGGAAACTGAGGCCTTCATGTATCTGCCTCATCATATGGGCCTGTGGTCAAACACTTTCATATTACCTTTTTGTAACAAATGGACTTTACAGTAGAGAAGTGAACATACTTATTTATCTTTAATAGATACAATTATGCAACTAAATGGTTTAGTATTATCTAGTTTGGTTGTCCCTGTTGCTGTTTATGTGTATTAGATTCACTAGAAAGGTTTTGTTTGCTAGTCAAATTAATGACATCAAAATTTAGATCTACACTATTTCATAATTGGCTTAGCTTCTGGCTTGAAGGTTGATCTTCGTTCTTTCTTTCCTTTATTTTGAAAAGGTGAAGATATCCCACCAATGCAGTTGAAGGATGGTGTATTCAGATGCATAATGCAGTTGTATGATTGTCTTCTTACTGAAGTGCATGAGCGCTGTAAGAAGGGTTTAAGCTTGGCAAAACGCTTGAATAGTAGTTTGGCTTTCTTTTGTTATGATCTTTTATCCATCATTGAGCCACGACAGGTTTTCGAGCTGGTATGTGTTTATGTCTTTGCTCCCCATGTTTGTATATATTTGCATTTTATTTTTTTCTTTACTTTTAGGAATAGCTTATGCATATTGTTAGATATTATTAGATATTATTAGATATTATGAGATATTATAGTTATTGTTTTATATTTCATATTTATGTAATGGGCTTAGCCCGTATGTTTATTTTTCTTATATAAACATAACCCTATGTGTTCAATATACATAAGGGATTTACCCTATTCTTTCTTTTCCTTTAATACATATCAACTATAAAATAAGACTTCTATTTCTTACTAACATAAGACACTCCCTTTTCAGTCTGTGTTGCTGTACACTGTTTTTCTTGAACTTATTCTAAATTACATGATCAACTATAATGATCAGCTTGCAGACATTCTAACTAAGTCTTGAAGTCTTTGAGGGCCTAATATTGGGTTATATTTTCCAAGCTTGGTACATAAAATTTATATGCTCTAACTTGAGGGGGATTGTTTAATAATTTTGTATTATTTGTTGTATAGCTTTTAAAAAGCTTTCCTTTTTGGATGTATCTAGTTTTAGAGTCATATCTGTAGCATTTCCCTTGTATTCCACTTGTTCTGTCTTTTTATTATGTGTGTGTGTACATATATATCAGTGTTATAACAAATCAGCTAGGGCGGTGCCATGGTGTGAAAATTTGTGGTGGAGTTGTAGCTTGCCACCGCAACATGGCAATGGTAATGCGGGTTTTCCATGGTAGCCCATCGTGGTCACTTTGGGTGTCGCGGACTGAGATGGAGGAAATTGAATCATAGAATGCCAAGAAAGTCCAGAGAATATTATCAAATTTGTGACCCCTTTTGAGAGGAGGAAGAAGTCTGGAGTCAGTGCAACCTGACTCAGACTCGAAGCAAAAAACCTTAATTTTTAAAAAGTAGGTATTCGTCCTTTATAACCCAACCTAAGCCCAATAAATAAAAAAAACAAAAACGTGGGTTGAGTCATAAACCTGAGCCAAACCATGTCCAGAATTAAAAGAACCTGCCCTTAAATGAACGTAGTGGCAGACCTATTTTCTAATTAAAGTCTTAACTTGATGATGTTTTATTTTAATTTTATTGTTATTTGAATTTTTAGACTTACTATTAATAGGTTGTCTTTCATTATTTTTTGAACAAGAATAATATTTCTTGTTGTAAAAAGGGGATAATTAGAATGGAAATATCCTGATATCAGTATTTAGGAAAAATATACCTAGAATCTACACATTCATTCCACCATATTTTATTTCCTATTTTAAGAGAATGTAATTGTTGCAAACAGAGCACTTGAGAATCTAATTGGCATGATTGTAACTAATACAATATTTCTTTATTCCCTCTCATTATTCTAGTTTTCTGCATTTTTATTATCTACTTATATATTGAATTTCTTTTTGTCTGATGATAGATTTCAGCAAAGAGTTTTGGGTTTCTATTAGCCTATGCTTATTTTGTCACAAATGATCAAAGACTGAGTTTGTTTACCAAATTATTAAGATGTCTTTTGATAGGTTTTCTTTGTTACAAGTTTGACACATACGAATTGCATTCCTGTTGTTGAAGAAGAGTGTATGCCCTAGTAAGGCTTGCGTTATTTGTTTTGGTCTTATACATACTGTGTATCATGAAAAGATAGTTAGTAGGAAAATTGTTTGTGTTTGTAATTATGTTTATTATATTAGTATCTTGTCTGTGGTATACTTGAGACACCATTTAAAGTGAATACTTCTGTTTTCTAATTTTGTGATTGTAATGGTTGCTTGTGCATGCTAAATATTGTTTTGGTTGGGAAGTGTTTTCTCTTGTATTTCGGTGTTCTTTTCCTGAATTTTTGCCTTGCTTTAATTCTGCTATTTAATGCAAACTTAATTGTGTGTGCCAGGTATCGTTATATCTTGACAAGTTCTCCGGTGTATGTCAATCAGTTCTTCATGAATGCAAACTTACCTTTTTACAAATAGTATGTGATCAAGATCTTTTTGTCGAAATGCCTGGAAGGGACCCTTCAGATAGGTACTTTATGATGTTTTATCCTTGACACAGGTAGTAACTTCACAAAAGTCATAAAGCATGTGGTCAGATTTTTTAATCAGTTTTTGAACTACTATTATACATTATGTACACCTATCAATACTGTTTATTGATTATATAAGTTTTAGTATATCTATGATGAGCTGTCTGATTGGACATGTTTTTCTTTCAATGCCACGTGTTGATACTTTATTGAACTGGAAGGTGGTAATAAATAAAACTTATTGGAACATATGGAATAGTATCTGTGTTTACTTGTGATATATTAATGTACTGGTGTAAGTGTGCTCAGGGGAAACTCTGAAATTTTATACTTTAATTCTATTGGTATAGGAACTACCTTTCTTCTGTATTAATACAAGAACTCTTTGTTACTTGGGATCATGAAGATGTTTCTTTACGAGCTAAGGTGAGTTTATTTAGATAGGGTGAAATCTTGATTATCATCTGCCTGACCAAAGTTCTATCATTTCTGATTCATCACATACTTATTTGGTATAACCTTGTCTATCCAATATGTAGGCAGCAAGAATCTTGGTAGTGCTTTTGTGCAAACATGAGTTTGATGTGAGATACCAGAAGCCTGAGGATAAGTTGTATATTGCTCAACTATATTTTCCACTTGTTGGACAGGTGTATAAAATTAAATTAATTATTATTTGCTTACATTTATTATTATAGTTGAAATATTTGTGTGGAGTTTTGTATTTCCCTGTTCAATTGCTATTCATGTGGATTCCCATGTCATAGTTGAGAAATCTTCCCCTCTTCAGTTATTAAGCTCAATCCATTTCTAATAATATGGTAGATATACTAACTACTACATACCCTTTTACTTTTTGGTTTTGTTCCTACAAGTACTGTGTTGCAATCAGATATCTTGGGAAGAAGAAACTTGATTCTTCATCAATACTTATCTCATGTGATAGTAGTGTGTAATTGGAATTAGAGTGGTTTGGAGTTGAAGTGAAATTGTGACTAGTGGGAACCATATGATGTTGGGCACAATTGTTTGATTAGTTAATTTTTTTTTTAATATCACGTACCGATTGAATGTGATCCTGTGTTTACCTAGTCGTGTTTTCAATTTTTTAAACTGTTTCTTGGTGTGCAATTTTTCTAATGTATTTTTATGGTATTTTCAGATATTAGATGAAATGCCTGTTTTCTACAACCTCAATGCTGTTGAAAAGCGGGAAGTTTCAATTGTAATTTTGCAAATAGTTCGAAACCTTGATGATGTATCCCTTGTCAAGGCATGGCAGCAAAGCATTGCCCGGACTAGATTGTTTTTCAAGCTCATGGAGGAATGCTTGCTTCTTTTTGAGGTTACACTTTTTGCTGCAAATTGTCAGTTGTCCAAATCATGTGATTTTTTATTGATTAATTTTAAATTTTGACATTGTTGAGTATTTGTGCTAATTGGGACAATGTTGCTTTATTTGTCCTCTAATCTTGTTTTTGTCAATTGTCATAGTTGTTCTGATAACTGTCTTGTTTTACAGCACAAAAAACCTGCTGATGGCATGTTACTTGGCTCCAGTTCTCGCAATCCAGTAGGGGAGGCACCTGCTTCCCCTAAGTACTCTGACAGACTTTCTCCTGCAATCAACAACTATCTGTCTGAGGCCTCAAGGCAGGAAGTCAGGGTGAGCCAACTTCTGTAGAGCTGATTAGCCAGTACTTATACAGAGTTCTAATATGTTTTTCTGCTGTTTGATACCTTTCTACCACATATAATTGCTTTTTTGGCTTAAGTACTGGATGTAGATGTCTGCATTTTGTGCATCTCATTCCTTAAGTTTTCTGGCAGCCCCAGGGAACACCAGATAACGGGTATTTATGGCAGAGAGTAAATTCCCAATTAAGCTCCCCTAGCCAGCCATACTCTTTGAGAGAGGCTCTTGCTCAAGCACAGTCTTCTAGGATTGGAGCATCTGCTCAAGCACTTCGAGAATCTTTACATCCACTTTTAAGACAGAAATTGGTACACTTTTCCTTCTGTAGTTAAATTTTAATTTGTTAATGGTTTATGATTTAAGCTCATTGTTATTTTAGTTTATGGGTCAAAGCTTCGCATGCTGTTATGCACAATTCAAATTAATCGTCAGCTGCAATGGCTACTGAACTTGGATATATTTACTGTTCATTTGGAAAGAATTTCCACCAACTTGCGTGTGTTTCTCGTTTTTTCTTTTCACTTTTGGTAACTAACTCTACATTTTCTTATGGTATGGACATGTACGTATTGTAGGAACTTTGGGAGGAAAATTTGAGTGCCTCAGTCAGTCTTCAGGTTTTGGAGGTGACTGAAAAATTCTCCATGATGGCTGCATCCCACAGCATTGCCACTGATTATGGAAAACTCGATTGCATAACTGTTGTGTTCATGAGCTTTTTATCCAGAAATCAGCCTTTGACATTTTGGAAAGCATTTTTTCCTGTATTTAACAGTGTTTTTGATTTACACGGGGCAACTTTGATGGCAAGGGAAAATGATCGTTTTTTAAAGCAAGTCACTTTCCATCTCCTCCGGCTTGCAGTTTTCCGAAATGAACACATTAGGCAAAGGGCAGTTGTTGGGCTTCAAATACTTGTGAGGGTATATTTTCTTCTATTTAAACTTTAAGGATTGTTAGTTCCTTTGGTTCCATATCCTATTAATCAAATTCTTGTTTTTGGTTTCTCCAATTTGTGCAGAGTTCATTTCATAACTTTGTGCAAACGGCAAGATTGAGAGTCATGTTGATTATCACATTATCAGAGCTAATGTCTGATGTGCAAGTGACTCAGATGAGATCTGATGGAAGCCTAGAAGAAAGTGGCGAAGCACGGCGACTTAGGAGGTCTTTAGATGAAATGAAGGATGAAACTAAAAATTCGTACCTGTTGAAGGAGTGTGGATTATCTGAGAATGCACTTGTGACCATACCAGAAAAAATTACAGAGAACAGATGGTCCTGGTCTGAGGTGAAATATCTCTCTGATAGCCTTCTTTTGGCCCTTGATGGCAGCTTGGAGCATGCGCTATTGGTGAGTTTGAATTATTGATGCATCATTATAGGCTTAAATTGCAGTGAGATCTATTATTCAGAATTGCCATTTACTTTGGTATAACAAATTTGAACTGTGTTTTGTGCTATAAATTGTATTAGAATTACTGAGTCTGCTCTTTCTCTGATATTCATGGTAGATTCTTTTTGTAATGGATGATGATGAATATTTAATTTAGGGCCAGTTTATTTATCCTTATTTTCCAAAAGTAGTGATCATTTTAAGGTCTGAATTCACTTAGTCCTTTATGTTTGGTGTTTTTGCGTTTTGGCATGTGAAGTTTTAAAAGTCTCAATCTGGTACTTTAATTTTTGGAAGGTTGCTTTTGGTCCTTTTTAACAAGAACATTATATAGGTTAACTGAGTTGACTCACATGTCCAACCTATTTAACAATTTATTTAGAAATGACCATGATGAACCTATTAAAAAACATGAAGTACCGTAATGAACCTTGCAACAAATTTAAGGTACTTAGTTGAGACGGTTAAAACTCAGTTCATAGACATGTCAGCCAACTACATACGAGATTGAAACTTTTAAAGCTTAACATACCGAAATGTAAAATCACCATTAAGGACTGAAAGTATTATTTAGCCTTAATTTAGTAAAGTAGGCAGATTTCTACTTTTTTATGTGTATATCTAATTTGCTTATTTTAAAAGTATTCAGTTTTTTTGCTTATTTTAATAAACAAGTGCTATATGCTTCTCAAATAAGAATTTTTTTAAATTGATTATTTTTAGTGCACTTATTTTAAGTTTTGTTGAAGATTAACACATCAACTAGGAATAAGGTCAAATTATAAAAGTAGGATACAAGTCTCACTTTGCAAGCCAATGTTGTAATCCTATCTTACCTACCGGTTTTGTAAGGTGAGGTTTGTCTCTACATATATACATATATATATATATATATATATATATTCTAAATTGACTAGGAATAGAGGCAATCCTCACCTTATAACTCTGTTTTGTAAGGTGAGGTTTGTCTCACTTATATACTATAAATTGACCCTTATCTCTAATCGATATAGGATCTTGAACAAGTTTAAACAAATTGACCTTTAATATAAGGTTTTTTCTTGTATCAAAAGTCAATTTATCTCACCATGTAAGCATTTTAAATATAAAATGATCCTATTTCTTCATTGAATGTCCAAACTTAGTTTTTCATATATATGAATAAATGTGAAATTTATGAATATAAAGCCATTACTTTTGCCTTTACCTGGCTTTTGAGAGAGATAGTGATGACATGGTATTAAAGCCTATGGTGCTCTCAAAATTCTTACTAAAATTGAAATTAAAGACAAGGTAGCTGGGCTTGTGCATTATCCATTTCTAGCTTAAAGGATTCTTGGAGGAGACATCCGGTTAGAGATCTTATAAAATTATAAACCGTTCATGTAGGTGTAAGATTTTCAGGGGATGGTTCGTTGCTTTGATATGTACTAGTTAAGGGAAAATACCAGAGAGGCTAAGAAAAAGGAGCCATTGAAATAAACTAACTAAATTAAATCCCCATTGAAAATCAGCCAAACACATGGAGAAAACAGAAAAAGGAGTCACCCTCTGAGGAAGCAGGCCACAAAAACACCTGTTTTGGTAACTTATAGTTACCGACTTTGTATCAGGATTGATTGTCATGGACAAATAATTTGTCTAAAATGTCTGTTTCAGGCCCCCATGATGACTATGGATAGATATGCCGCCGCTGAAAGCTTCTATAAACTGGCCATGGCATTTGCCCCAGTCCCTGATCTTCACATAATGTGGCTGCTTCATCTATGTGATGCACATCAGGAAATGCAATCTTGGGCAGAAGCTGCTCAGTGTGCTGTTGCAGTTGCTGGTGTTGTAATGCAGGTAAAGGCATTAATTTATATATACATGATTTGTACAACTTATTTCCCGAAAATGCATAAATTATATTGATGGACAATATCTAACACTCGGAAATTATTACTGTCAACATGATCTATAAATATTAATGTGTTTTATTGAGGATTTTCAATTATTGATTCTTGGATGTTTTATTCATTGCGTAAAATGTGACCAGACCAGTTATGCTTTGAATTATAATGCTTGTTCTTCCTATCTAAAGACAAATTAAGTTGCAATTTGCTCGTGTCCTTGAACCAATGTTACTTTGTTTATAGATAGGCTGCCCCCTTCTAGCTGATGTTTATTCCCATTTTAGAACATTCGTTTTCTTCGTGTTTTATACTTGATTGTTCAATGGTTTTATCAGACAATTAAAGACTAGGTCAAAGCTGGCGATAATAGTGCTAAATAACCCAATACTTATATTTATACTTTGTTAATTATCTACAATGATAAGATTATTAATTATTTTAGCATTGCGAAATATAAATTTAAGGAAACCAAATTGTATAATTCTTTTGACTCTTAAAATACTATTGATATATTTATATTTTAACTAATGTAATGGTCATCCTTTCCATTTTAGGTACGATTATCATTTTTACTTTATGCCATGGGAGGAGGGCAAGTGTAGAGCTGTTATATGGTAATACTATTTTTCTTACACCATATTTAAATTTTAATGCAGGCCCTTGTTGCCAGAAATGATGGTGTATGGAGCAAAGACCATGTTGCTGCTCTTCGGAAGATTTGTCCTATGGTCAGCAATGAGATCACCTCTGAAGCATCTGCTGCTGAAGTTGAGGGATATGGGGCTTCGAAACTGACTGTTGACTCTGCTGTGAAATACTTGCAGCTTGCTAATAAGCTCTTCTCACAAGCTGAGCTTTTTCATTTCTGTGCAAGCATTCTTGAACTTGTAATCCCAGTTTCCAAAAGTAGGAGGGCTTATGGACAGCTGGCTAAATGTCACACGTCACTTACAAATATCTATGAATCAATTCTTGAACAGGAATCTAGTCCAATTCCTTTTACAGATGCAACATACTACAGGGTTGGATTTTATGGTGATAGATTTGGGAAACTTGATAAAAAGGAGTATGTATATCGTGAGCCTCGTGATGTACGTCTAGGTGACATAATGGAAAAACTTAGTCACATATACGAGTCTAGAATGGATGGTAATCACACTTTGCGTATTATTCAGGATTCTAGACAAGTGAAGGCAGAGGAGTTACAGCCTGGTGTGTGTTACCTTCAGATTACTGCTGTTGATCCAGTCATGGAAGATGAAGATTTGGGAAGTAGGAGAGAAAGAATTTTCTCTCTCTCTACTGGAAGTGTTCGAGCCCGGGTATTTGACCGATTCTTGTTTGACACCCCATTTACCAAAAATGGAAAGAATCAAGGTGGATTGGAAGATCAATGGAAAAGACGCACTGTTCTTCAGACTGAGGGTTCCTTTCCAGCTTTAGTAAATAGACTATTGGTAATCAAATCCGAGTCCCTCGAATTCTCTCCTGTAGAAAATGCAATCGGAATGATTGAAACACGAACAGCTGCCTTAAGAAATGAGCTTGAAGAGCCTCGAAGTTCTGAGGGTGATCAACTTCCAAGACTCCAGAGTCTACAAAGAATTCTTCAAGGCAGTGTTGCAGTCCAAGTATGTTTTATTATTGGTAGTCACATGTAGTATGTTTTCTGCTGTTTTTATTCTTGAAAAAAAGTATGGTTACAAGTATTCTTGATTCTAGAATCCGGACTGGACCGGCTTGACCGGCTTGACTGTAAAACCAGTGATCCGGTTTAGTACTTGGTCCAAATAAACTACTGAACTGGCCTTCACAAAGCATAAAACCTGTTCACATTGCATTGATAAAAAAAATGCTGAAACAGATTTATTAAAAAAATGAAAAGTCAACCAGAGTATTTGTCATTTTCTCTTTTATTTTAGTTGTAAACTTGTTATTGTGATTTGTTAATAGATATTATTGTGTATTGTTTTGAAACTTGGACCCAAATATTATATGTTTAATTTGTACATTTGTGTCTGCTTATGTTTAAAATCTATGCAATGATGGTTATTTAAATTTTTAGTGTTATGAAGTTATAATAACATGGTTTTTATTTTATTGGTCGGTCTGTTTACAAAAAGCACAGTTTTGTATTTCTGGTAATCCCTAATATTGGTTTGTTGTTGAGTTAAAACCCAGATTTGAACATACATGCATAATTTTTGGTTTTTCTAATGTGACAGACCCTTCGATTTTGTACAGGTGAACAGTGGAGTCTTGAGTGTTTGCACAGCCTTCTTGTCTGGGGAGCCTGCAACAAGGTTGCGGTCACAGGAACTGCAACAACTTATAGCAGCCCTTCTTGAGTTCATGGCTGTTTGTAAACGTGCCATCCGCGTACACTTCAGATTGATTGGCGATGAAGATCAGGATTTCCATACACAGCTTGTTAATGGTTTCCAGTCACTAACAGCAGAGTTATCACATTACATTCCTGCCATTCTCTCAGAGCTATGACGACAATGGCACAAGTGTTTAATATTGCTTCCATGTGTTGGTATAGTTTTTTTCTATTGCATGCAAAGATGTGTAATTGCATTTGCATCATGGTTCGTATATTTAGCATTATGCGAACCAGGTGATTCAGGAAAACACGATTCATCCTGTTTGTGTATGATGAAGTTTGTTTCTAGTTTCCCCAGTTTCCCCATTTTAGTTTGTGGTGCGGGGAATGCCATTTGTGTAATATCTTAATTGTTTAAGTTGTTTAGCCATACACTTATTCTCAATCTCTACTATTTTCTCTACATCACAATCATTCCTACCGCATTTAATTCACAAATCAACAAAAACCTATTACTAATTCCTTTGCTAAATCATTGCTGCAACTATGAACTTCAAATGTGAATACATGTTTCTAAACTATGTGATAGAAAACTAAATTAATCTTTTCATATTTCCTCCAAGTCATCTTCATCATATATTATACCTTTAGTTTATGTTATTCAGTACATTAAAACACATAAAATTTAATTAAGTGTACTAAGATATAATGATTAATTTTAACTGTATATTATAATAATAATAATAATCAATAAATGGTTAGAGTAATGAAAGTATTATATAGGATTCACATTTTACATATAGAATAAAATATGAATTAATTCCCTTGCTTAAAGTAATTGGCTAAATAAAATTTAAATGTCAGATCTAGTTTCTCCTTTTTATTGTTTAAAATTGTATATATTAGTAGAATTACCTTAAGTGTTATTTTCTTTCTGTAACATCCCGCCAAAATAAACCATACATACATGTATAATGAAAATAAAGGTAAACAAATAATATTGAAGAGTACATGATAATATATATATATATATATATATATATATATATATATATATATATATATAAGTAATGAAGTTGCTCCTCTTAGGGAGTTTAATACATAACCAGTCAAATGTTTTCAAAATTTAACGAAATTCAATCAAATACAACAAGACCGGCGGTCTCCATACATGAACCGGTGATCTGGTAACAGAAGGCCCCAAAACAGGCGATCTGCTAGCAGGACATAAATCCGGCGACCACCACCAAGAGATAGAAACCGGCGATCTCTTCCTCGGCGACCACTCACTAAGGAGCTCTACTTCCTGGAAGATCATCTGCTCCCGTGTAAGTTATACACGATCATCACAGTTTTAAGAGAAAAACAGCCAACGAGCAGAACACGCAGGGTAAGCTAGATATTTTAAAGAGAGTTTAAATAAGGATAATTAAAATAAAATCAAGGTAAACAATTTCAAGATATTCACGTAAAGCTATCAAGTTTCTCATACCCTTCACCTGATCGCCCAGAAATCACACATTTCACAATATTTTCCAGAGTCATTCTATTTCACAACTGTATCAAGTGTCTATCAATTTCAAGTTCCTCATTTCACATGTCAGACCACCACTGACTCAGCACACAAGACACTTGACACTACTTCCGGAAGACTCGTGCATTGACTAGACTCAGAGATCCGCACCTGTCATACTAAACCGCTGTAATGTTTACCAGCTATGCGCATCAACACAATCTCGATCTCAAGTTCATCATTCTCACAGTATGACAGGGTTAATCCATAGAACAGGCCGAGCTCGTCTTTTTCACACGAGACACCCATTCATATGAACCTCCTTCGACTCTCAACGCCTGAATAACTTCATCTATGTGAATTCATTATCTCAGGAGAGTCAGGATAATCTCATTATAGACATCACCGATCAATGCACGTCCTACACGATCTTACACGGTATTTTCTTTCCTGAAAATACTATGCCTTGATCCACATTCACAACATTCAACATATCATACCACACTTAAATGAATGATTTCAATCACAGCAAAACTCACCCCAAGGTTCATATTTTCGAATATCTCATTTAAATCTCAAACAGTTTCAAAACAACACCGAAACAGGGGAGTTCGTAAAACAACGCCAAAACCGGCGATCTTGTTCAAAAACAAGGTGTTTCGAAGTCTGTATTTAAAACCGGCGACCACGTCGCCCAAACACATAGAACAGAGCATTCATGAAGATGAAAACGAAAACCGGCGACCACGTCGCCCTCACTTCAGAAATAGCTAATCTATGGCTTGTATTGAAAATGAAGGCTAGCTTCCCTTACCTGGACTTGCGCAAAACACCAGGAGCTCCGAAACCCAACGAAGCTTGAACAACGCCTTGGCTCTGTTTTTGCGTCTGGTTGAAGGACTTGCAGAGAACCTCCCAGGTGCTCTAATGGTGCTGCCTCTCGTCGTACTCTTGTGTGAAGATGCTAGAATCGCAGCGCGAAGGAGATAACTGGAGGAGAATGGAGGTAACTCACTCTTTCTCTCTTTGAACACTGCAACGTTTTCTTCTCTCAACAGTGGATTTTTGCATCTTAAACCAACTTATCCACAAAAGCAGCTGCCACCACCCACTCTGCAGAGAAGTCTGAGCGTACGTTTCCCAGAACAGTACGACCACGTTTGTCTCTTTGCGCATGCCAACCACTCCCTGAACAGTACTACTGAGCGTGCCTCTGCGCAGGCTAACACTCTGAGGTCACTATTCTGAACCACCCTTTTTGTCTACGTGGCGCGCGTGCAGGACGTTCCATGCTGGAAGTCTGGGTCCCACCTTCTCTGTGTGTAACTCGACATCGCGCGATAACCTTTCGCCGATGACTACTAGCGCGAAGACTCTCCACCGATGACCTCTCGCGCGAAGACAATCCACTGATGTCCTCTCGCGCGAAGACTATCCACCGATGACCTCTCGCGCGAAGACTATCCACTGAGGACCTCTCGCGCGAAGACAATCCACCGATGACCTCTCGCGCGAAGGCAATCCACCGATGACCTCTTCCTAGCGAACGACCGATGTCTCCCCCTGATGATGCCCGCATGCATCGTGCCCTGGCGATGCCTGCATGCCTCGCGCCCTGGCGACGACGTGTAGTCTAGGCGACCGACGATTATGTATTAACAAAGAACTCTTATAGTCTTCTAAACTACACTTTCCTTCCTTTTTATTTTAAATAAAAACATACTTAGAATTCATTTAAAATAAATCCTTTTTATTCTAATAAATTTTTCAGGTCCTTACACTTTCCCTATCATGTAAATATTTTTTTATAAAGAATAGATGAGAAAGTTGCAGATAAATGAAAAACAAATATTTTACTATTTTAAAGTTATATAGATTATAAATAGATTATAAATACAGTATAAAATGAATTTATTCTTTATATTTTTAAAAACATTTTACTTTTCTAAACCTAGAAAATATTTAACTTTTCTTTTTTTATATTATTATAAAAGAGTTGTAATGTTGGGATGTTGATTGATTTTGATTGAGAAATATGAATGGTAGAATGTTCTGATTCTTAAAAACCTTTTTTGTCCGAGTCACGTTATATCTTATTATAGAAAAGTTTATCACATAATTTTGATTAAATGTTAAAAATAAAAAAATATAAAATATGATCATACTTTGTTTTGTAAAACGCAAGTGTTTGTACAAACAATAACTCACGTAAAATATAAGTTTTAATTTTTTTTTGGTCAGACGATACAACATTATTTTGTGTTCTTCTTATGTCTGATAAACATTGTGATGTTCAAACGATATGTCTACTCATACTATAAGATAGGAAATGATCTTTTTACTCAATCTATATTGTAGAAAATATCTATTTCTTATATCACACAAAGAAGATTCATAAAAGCTTTCATCTCATCAACGATCTCTTGGAACTTGACTTAAAGTTGTTGTGCTTCAACCACTCCCAACTGCTTGCTTGTCAACTTGGAAAACCCTATTCCTTAAGTTCAACTAAAGACACTTTATCCAAAAAGAGATAAGTACATCCAACTATCAGGATGTTGCTTAAAGAAGATAAAAGTGTTTAATGCATCTTCTATATCAAATCTCATTAGACACAAGAAAGACGTTCCAATGAGTGTGAAGCCATAAAAGGATGCAATGACTCTTTTCTTCTACACCTAAATAAAGACTTTCATAAAGAAAAAGAGCAAAAGAGTTTATTTTTGCAAAACAGACAAAACATTGTCAAAAACTTTTTGTGCCCTAATATAACTTTATAAGAACATTGTTGTGTTCATTTAGCAAATCAGAAGAGAGTGCTTAATCTTGTAAATGTCGAAAGATGCAATTCCTCTCTAATGACCAACCTCTTGATCTTTTGATCACAACCCATACAATTCCTTTGTCATAGCCATGAACGATTTGTTGTCAAATACTCATGTTATCCAAGAGTGACTTATTGTTAAATAATACTCATACCGGTTAGTCAAGAATGACTACGAGTCGAAATAGTACTTATTTTATCTTGTAGCGATAGTTTGTAGAATGAAATTCAATTAGTTGATTGGAAACTGGATGTAGTTTGTGCTATTAGATGAACCAATATAAAAACATCTAGAGTTGATTATGTTAAGCATGTTATAGAGGGTTCAATAAAAAAAATACAATAATGGTGTAATTTTACACCAAAATAAAGTGAATGGGCAATTGCAGAAAAAATGATATATATGACAAAGTTGTTACTATCGAGAATGATTTCAATTTTTTAAAATAATAACTAAAAGTCATCGTCAATGGGTACGATTTCAATTTTTCTTCTAAAGTTGCCTCCACGAGTACGACTTCTACTCAAAATTTTACATAAAAGTCGCATGCATGCATGCCAACTTTGATTAAGCGCGTAATCTACTTTTTTTTTTTTTTTTTCTAATTGAAGTTGTCATAGGGGATGACGACTCATTTTAAATAAAATATGCTAAATTCATACTTTCTAGGTTGATTTTATGCATTCAATATGATTAATTTATTCCCTTGAGATCATAAATATATGACCATAAAGCTTGTTTACTATTTTCATACATTAGAATTACTTATTCCTCATATTTGCTAGATAAATGGTTGTTAATTATGTGTGGTTTCTCATCTTCCCCATCTTCCCCCTCAAGGAAGACATATTTGAGATGTGATGAAAGAGTTTTTATCTCAAACTTTTTCTCCTCAACCTTTTATATTGCGAGCTCTTCAATATTTTCTTAGTACTTTGGGATTTCTTTGTAATTATAAAGATTTTGGATGCACTCAATAATTTGTTGTTCTTCCAACTTAGTGATTGCCTCAAACTCATACACTAAGGCCATCTTAAGGGATCAAAACTTATTGTGAACAAAATTTATTGTCTCACTATCATGTCTACTTTGAAGTATTTTCCCATGTCTCTTGGATGTCTCATGGCATAAAAAAATCATATATACATTATAACAAAAAGATTAGAAACAAAATAATATACTTCGCATGGACAACATTTAATCAAATATTACATTAAAATTTGTGAAAGGATGTTTATATACATTATTCTTTATAGATATATACATACACTATACTTTATTTTATTTTATGTTTTATATGATTTTGTTTGTTATATAAAAATGAAATAATCAAATATACATTATATTGAAGTTATATTGCAATAAAAGATTTAATGGTATCTGACGATGATAGTTATGTTTTTCTTTTTAAATTTACTTCTTCCAACTACCCTTAGTTAGTCTCTTTTGTATTTTTTATTTTTTTTTATTATATTTTATTCTTTTATATTCATATCCTTATAAATTTTGTATTGTAATTTAAAAATGAAAAAGGAAAATAAGTTGTGTGTATAATATTCTATATTATACTACCTAATTATTATGTTAATTATGTTCTATTTAGTATTGAGAAACAATTCTTCTTGTATAATATCAATTTAAATTTAATTTGTATATGATTTATCTTTGAAATGACGAGAATATGAAAATCATCTTAAATTAAAGGGGATGTGAATAAAAAAATATTTCAAAAATTTATTTTTTGAATTATATTTTTTGGATTTAAATTTTTAGAACACTTTTCTGAATTCTGGAAATCTTATTTTGTGTTCCAGATTTCCTTTTTTTGGAAAGATATTTTTTTTGCATTTTGAATCTACTTTTCCAAAATAAAATTTTATTTTTTGAATTATATTTTTTAAATTATGAAATTTTCAAATTTAAAATAGAGGATAATTTTGAAAAAATTGAAAGTAATAGAGTGCAAGTTCAAATTGTAAGGAGTTAGTTAGGAAGAATTTGTGAACAATTAATTGTAATATCTTCAATCTCAATTTTATCTCTACATATGATTATTGTTCTATCTTTCATATATTACTTTCAATATTTGTATGACTATTTTTCTATCTACATTTGAAAGAGTTGTAATTTAATTTACTTAACTAGTAGTGAAAACATTTAGACTATACTATTAGATATATATTCGAAATGGAAATAGAAAATGGATAAACCTCGTAAACCCCCAAATCCCCAAGTGAAGCGCAGAAGCTAGCAATGGAACTCTCCGTTACGCACAATCCCAATCCTCTTCACTTTTTCTCATCACCACCACTCTCTCTAAACCCTAACGTTTTCACGCTCACACCACCGCGTCCCCGCAGAAAGCTTCGCTTTCGAGTTTCGGCCACCGCCGAGCCCGATGGGGCCTCGTGGTCGCAGTCCCTGCGGCGTGGGTCGCGGCGGTTCTGGCTCAAGTTTGGGGAAATGGTGAAGAAAGAGACGGGTCTCGACTTCGAAAACAGCAGCGTGAAGAAGGTTGGCGGGGTTATGAGCGGAGATGAGTTGCGAAGGTTTGGGACTCAGTGGGTGTCTCAATTTGTCGATTGGAACCGGTGGGAACGCTGGAAGGTAATGCTTTCAATTGACATGCGTTGGGATTATGCTGTTAATTTGGTGCTTATGTTTCTTTTTTTGTATTTTTCATGTTGTGACCTGTGGGTATTAGTGATTTGTGTTTATGGTTTTATTGGAGACGCATTTGTAGATAGGAAGAGAAGTGAGTGAAAATGGAAAACTTTTGGTTAAAACCAAAGAGAGTGTTGACTGTTGACTGAGAGCAAACTACATTTATCCATAAAAGGGGCTTTACCTATATTTGTTATTATTCCATATATTTTTTTTAATATAAATAAACTAAAGCAACGTTGCTTTTTCTTGTTGCAGAATATCAAGGACTGGGAACCTATGCGAATTGGCACATTTGTTCTTTACATGTTTGTTGTCACAGTTGCTTGTAGAGGAGTATATGTAGCTGTTCAAACACCTTTCCTAAATCGCCAGAAAAAAGAATTAACAGAAGCTTACATGGAAGCGTTAATTCCTGAACCATCCCCTACTAACATCCGAAGGTAAGTTAATTTCCTCCTTTATTATTACATGCTTGCGGTACACGTGCTCTTGTTATATATACTTTTGGCTTATCTAAATCTTATTGTCATAATTGTCTTAGAAGTATAATTGTCATAATTCTCTTAGAAGTATGTTGTCAAGCTTTTCATAGAAGAAACTTCTTGACCAGTTAAAATTTGATCTTTAACATGATCAAAATCTAGCATCATTGTATGGAGGATCATAACCTTATAAATCTTATCTAACTTGTTTTTGATCTCATCTAATGAATCAAGCTCCAAGAACATATTCAATTCTTTAACTTCTGATTGAGCTTCAACAATAAAAGACATCATATCATTATTAGTTTGTTTGAGAGAGACCAATCAATTAGTAGAATCATAGACGCTTTGGGTATCCTTTGCAAAGATATTTTGGGCCTTTTTCTGGAAAGAGTTACAGGGCTCGAGTGATCTTTGCCATGGCTGCTATTCGTCATTTTACCCTCCAACAATTGGATATCAAGAATGTCTTTTTTTATGGTAATCTTGAGGCGGAAATCTAGATGGAGCAACCTCCTGTGTTTGTTCTCAGGGGTAGTGTGGGTTAGTTTGTTAATTGCGTCGATCTTCTTATGTCTTAAATATGTCCTCATGCTTGGTTTGACAAATTCAGCCACATTGTACAATCTTTTGAGTTGAAACGTAGTGAAACTTGATCATTTAGTCTTTTCTTGTCATACCTCTCTAGAGAAATGTGTGTATATTGATGATATAATCATTACAGGTAATGATTCCACTAGAATTTCTCTAATGAAAAAACATTTGTGCAATGATTTTCAGACCAAAAATCGTGGATGTCATAAGTATCTTGAAGTAGCTCAATCAAAATAAAGTTTTTGTTATTTGGTAGAGATAGTATGCCTTAGATATTCTAAGGGAAACATTTGTGATTGATTTTAAACCCATGGATAGTACAATTTATCCAAATTAGAACTTAATGGCAGAGTAGAGTAGCCATTCTCGAATCCAAAAAGATATAGAAGACTTGTTGAGAAACTCATTTATCTTACTATTATTAGACTTGACTTATCTTTTGTAGTTGGAATGGTTTGTCAGTTTTTGCAAGCTCCTTGTCTTGAGCACTAGAGTGCTTCATTCACATACTCAAATACCTCTTAAGGGCTCCATGACAAGGGTTGCTCTATGAAGACAAGAAAATACAGATATTTGGGTGTTGTGATGCGGATTGGGCATGCTACTATGTTTTCTTTGAAGGCAATGGAAAAGCAAGAAACGTGGTTGGTTGATCTAGTGCTGAAGCTGAATATAGGGCAATGACATTACTTACATGTGAACCTTTGAGGGTAAAACAATTCCTTTAGAGATGAAATTTTGTGGGATACATGTATTGTGGCAACTATTCATATCACTTCCATTTCCGTATTTCATGGGAGAACTAGGGAGAAGTTGTCCATGGACAATTGCAAGGTTATCAAACTCGCTGTGAACCCGTTCGAGTTTACGAGTCTGGTTTTGCTTGGCGAGTCAACTCATTTTTTTTGCAGACTTGGTGTATACTCGAACAGACCCGGTGAACTCGGTGCAAACTCGCGAGTTTGTGGCCGAGTCAACGAGTCCTGAAAAAAAGCCCAAAACGATTCATAGAGGTGTGTTTTTCGTGTTCTCACTATCATCTTCATCACTGTCGCTGCTCCTTCGATCGCGTCGCCGTCGTCCTCAGATCGTGCGTCAGATCACAGCATTATCGTTGTCGTCGTGCCTCGACATCACATCGTGCCGTGCTATGCCTCAGTCTATTGTTTGGGTTTCGTGGGGGTATTTTTAGGGTTGGAGATTTTTGGCAGATTGGGAATTTTTTACACATTGGGTTTAGGGTTGGGGATTTTAAATTGGGTTGGGGCTTTTTAAATTGGGTTGGGTTTAGGGTTAATTTTAGGTTGGGTTTGGGGATTTAAGTTGGGGATTTAAGTTGGGGATTTTTTTATTTCAATATTATGGAAATGATACCATGATTTTTTTTATTATTTTTTTTGTATGAAGTAGACTCTTACGAGCTCACGAGTCGGGTTTACAGACCTTCCACGAGTCTGAGTAGACTCTCGAGTCTGATAACCTGGGACACTTGTACGAGATTTGTCAATTCCAAAAACCAACTTGAAGATATTTTGACTAAATTATTGAGAGGAGCCCGAATTCAATTTATAGGTGCTGGTACATATTGTCTGTATGCTCCAACTTGAGAGGAGTGTCAAAATTGCTTAAGTTATGTGAAGGGGTTAGGATAGGTTTACCCATCTTTTGTAGTACATTATGTGGCACCTATGTGTAGATCATCATATCTTTTTTGTATTTTACTGATGTAAGAACCCATATAAAAGAATAAATCAACTAGGAGATGGTTAAGCTCTCTCTTAGACATATTTTCATATTTTCCATTCTTAAGTGGTTCCATCTCCCTTTGAAGTGCTATACATGAATTTTCTTGCTTATAGATCTTAAAATATCAGAATCTTAGATGATCTCTTAGAAATTGTTCTTCTTGTATATTTTATGATTTAACTCCTTTATATTTTATAATTAATAGAATATGATTCATGAGTATATCTTATAATGTATACAAGATTAAAATCACCTATCATTATTTTATATTAATTTTAATTATCTTATATAAAATGGACTCTGTTGTGTATACCATAGACACAGTTTCAACATCTCGTGCATCTATTTTTCTCTTCTGAACAGACCTATTTGAAGCCTGAACAAACAGTTCATGCAACAGAAGTGTTTAGTGTGTTGAATCCATTTAGACAAGTTTTTTGTTAATTTATTTGATTGCAGATTTAAGAAGGGTATGTGGCAGAGGACAATGCCAAAGGGTCTAAAAATGAAAAAGCTGATTGAAAGACCTGATGGAACACTTGTTCATGATACTTCTTATGTTGGAGAGGATGCATGGGAGGATGATCAAGAGGAGCGTGTAAAACAAATTATAGAGGATGATAAAAGGTTAAGCAAAGAAGAGAAGAAAGAACTAACAAAAGGCTTGGGCATTTCAGGTTATCTTTGTATACTTTTGTTTCAGTTACCCTATTACTTTTTGCTTCAATTTGTTCTTTCTTTTTTTGTCATTATTTTTAGTTTATTTTTAAGTGGATTGAGAAGTTATGATGACTTGAGAATTATTTGTTTGCTTACTTTGATGTTTCATTTGATTATTGCTTATAATTTATTTCACTCTGTCTTCCGCATTGAAATAAAATGGTAATAACAGAATGCTTATAATTTATTTCACTGTTGTTGTTGTATGCAGGTGAAGTTCAATCTGAGGGCACATGGCGTGAAAGACTTAATAAATGGAGAGACATCCTTAGTAAAGAACGTTTTGCCGAGCAATTAGATTCCTTAAATGCCAAATATGTAGTTGAATTTGACATGAAAGAGGTTGAAAATAGTCTTCGGAAGGATGTAGCAGAAAAGGTGACACCCACTCAGGATACTAGGGCTCTATGGATAGCCAAGAGGTGGTGGCGCTATCGGCCTAAACTTCCTTACACTTATTTCCTCAGCAAACTTGATAGTTCTGAGGCAAGTTTCATTTCTATATAATTCTGCTGTGATTTATTTTCTCTTCCCAATTGGATATTCATGTATCATATTCCCATTAGTATGTATGTTATTCTGTAAAAATTGTTCATGTTAGTTTCGAGGGAGCATGTGTATATGAAGTTTAATGTATTCAAATCTAATGATGAGTGTAGGCAGTTAGCATACTCAAGGATGAAAATTTCTTATTAACCACTATTAACTATGGAATAGTTGTAGTTGGTGAATTATCTTAATAGGTCGGAGATATCACATTGACTAGTAATGTTACGAAGATAGTGTATGATGAGTGCTAACAACACACTCCATACAACGCACCTTTCAAGGTCAATTGTTACTTTTACATGAGATCAAGTGACCTCTAATGAGTGCCAAATGACCAGTTGTGGATCTTCTACATTAGCATCTATATATCAATTGAAGTTTGCAAGAACTCTATCCATATAAACAATTTCTTGACCAGGTAATCTTTTGATGTATATCAGGATTTGAGCAACTAAATTTTGTTGACCATCATGTGGTGTATTTAGAAATTGACTAACAACACAAACATGGGAGGCAATGTCTAGTCTAGTCATTGTGAGATAATATAATTTCCCAACTAATCTTCCGTATTTGCCTAGGTTAGGATAGGGCTCTTCTTGATTTGGTAGAAGCTTAACATTTGGGCCCATAAAAGTATCAACAAGTTTACAATCAAGCATCCTTGTTTCTTTTAAAAAACCCAAAACATATTTCCTTTGAAAAGTATCAATAACCATTTTTGATTAGGCTACTTCAATTTTATAAAAAAGGATTACATGAATTGTGTGAACCTTATTGTGTAAGGTTCTATTATAATTGTAGAAATAAGGAACATATGCTATATAATCATGAATATTTAGATTATATATTTATTATTAGGAGTGTTTATATTTATTCTCCTATCATATCTTCAGATAATATGGAATTCTTTGAAGTTGTTAATTTGTCTTTATATAAATCTCATCTAGAGTGTATTTTTCTAGGGGTGGCAATGCGAGCTGCCCGCCCCGCGTTTGACCCACAAAATGCGAGTCGGGTTGGCCCGCCCTGCACAAGGAGTGTGGGCTCATATCATTGGCCCACCCCGCATAAAAGGTAATCCACGGGCCTGTGGGTTAGCCTGTATAAGAAAAATATTTTTTTTTTCAAAAATTAAAATTTTATTAATTATAAAAAACTTATTCCTACTACTGAAAATAATTTTTTTTGATCTGTGTTTCAATTCATTCAATTAAGATAAGAATATAAATTCAAGTATGAGGGTGGTTAGAAGACTTGATTAAAAATAATTAAAGTTTTGCATTACATCTATTTTTTCCTTTATATGTTGTAAATGTATAAGAGTACCATTTCAAAGTTTTGCTACAAAATATTTTAATGAAAATGATTAATTTTTTAACTATCCTATTGAAATGTCTTATTTATATTATTTTTTTATTAACAAATTTCAAATATAAGACTTTACTTAAAACTAAATCCACTGTCACTCTTAATACTAACTCCTTTCGATGATTAAAATAAAACATTGATTTTTTTAGTACATTAATTTAATTTTTTAAAATAAAATAAAACAAAAGGTTACACTGTAATAATTAGTGAATGGAGTATTTTTTTTTACAAAAAAATAAAATAATTATTTTTTTATTTATGTGGGTCAGCACCTGTCCCGCTGTTGCTCCGCGCGTGCTGCGGGTTATGCGGGGCGGGCTAAAGTGGGTCAAATTAGTGAGCCCGTCCCACACTTTTTGGTAGTGGGCTGCGGGCTGGTCTGCATTGCCTGCCTCACATTGCCACCCCTATTTTTCAGTCAAGAAGGAGGTGAAGTGTCTTAAATGAATTAGATCCTGTTTTCACTTTTTGGACTTTAGATTGATGGATTAGATTAATTTTTGTATTAGGTAACAATATGTTCAAATAGTTATTTTTGACTAAGTTTTTCTATAGATGATTTTGAATAAATAAATCTTGATTGTCAATGTTCAATATATATATATATATGTATATACTTGTTGCTGTCTCCTACTTTTTGGAGATTATAAGTGTCATAATGTCTTTGTCTGCATCTTGTTTCGTGTTATTGTCCATATACGGCCCTTATTTAGAAAACTTTAAAACATAGGAATGTAAGGGTTGGTGATTAACGTCACCTATATTAGAAATTAATACAATCCTGTTTAATAAAGATTCATTTTGTTGACATTAAATTTCTAATTCACTTTCATCTTCTTGATGTTTGGTGATATGATGGGAATGCAGTTTTTGGAATCAAATTAGTAAATAAGGGCTATAAATATGAATGTTGTAGTACAATCTCTCTGTTTTTCTACTTATCCTGTGAACTCCTTATGTATAACTATATTTTTTATACATAAGTGTCTTGACAAGTTAGGTCAGGTGGCAGTTGCTGAGCTATATTCTTTTGGACAGGTAGCAGCTGTTGTCTTCACTGAAGATTTGAAAAAATTGTATGTGACAATGAAAGAAGGTTTTCCATTGGAATTTGTCGTAAGTCACTTCAAAATTGTTACTGGTGATCAGAAATCTCAAATCTCTCTCCAAGGTTCTCCAGCTGGTGTCCCTTCTTGGACATGCGACTGATTAACATAGCTCTTATTTGGTAGGTTGATATCCCTCTCGATCCTCATCTGTTTGAGATTATTACAAGTTCTGGAGCTGAAGTAGATCTCCTTCAGAAGCGACAGATCCATTATTTCATGAAGGTTGTGTTTGCATTAGTACCTGGAATACTGATTCTCTGGCTTATAAGGGAGTCTGTGATGCTTCTACACATCACTTCCAAGAGGTTTCTTTACAAGAAGTATAATCAACTCCTTGATATGGCTCGAGCAGAAAATTTCATTATGGTAAACTTTAGATCTCCTATATTCTGTGGGAAATAGACCACAAAACTAAAATTACAGCACAACGGTTCCTCTTTCCATAAAATGACAACAATGTTATTCTGTTAAATCATTGAATTATTCTTGTAAATAAGATCACTATATGACATTTTTTTTAGTGAAAAGAGATTCAATTATAAAAGAAAAAGCTATGTAAACTTAACCTTATTCCACTATTTTTATGGATTGATAGTTAAATTCAGTATTCTTTGGTTTTGGAGGAGAGAGACACATGTGCTACTTCAAATTACAGACAGTAATGTAATAATGCTTTCCTCCCCTGACATTTTGAAGGCTTATTATGTACAAAATTGAATCCAGTATCTGCATTAGATTTTGTAATTGATTTTACCTTGCTCCTTTTCTACTGGATTTTATTACTAGTCATGTTCTTCTATTTTCAGCCAGTTGGAGATGTTGGTGAAACAAAGTCAATGTACAAGGAAGTTGTGTTGGGAGGTGACGTTTGGGATCTTCTTGATGAGTTAATGATCTATATGGGAAATCCTATGCAGTTTTACGAAAGGGATGTGCAGTTTGTTCGGGTAAAACATTTGATATTTTCAAAGCCAGTAATCCTCCTCAGTGCTATAAATGTTGAGTGACATGAAATGAGGTAAGTTGTTTGACGAGAGCACTTTGCAGGGTGTTCTACTTTCTGGACCTCCAGGAACAGGAAAAACATTGTTTGCCAGGACTCTTGCAAAAGAAAGTGGATTACCTTTTGTATTTGCTTCAGGTGCTGAGTTTACTGATAGTGAAAGAAGTGGTGTGTCTAGGATAAATGAGATGTTTTCCATTGCTAGGAGAAATGTAAGCAACTAAACCCTGGCTACTTCTAATATCAAATATAAGGGCAATCATGGTCTGATTTAAAGTTTTTGTTGTTTGCACTTGGTTTGATATGCTCATTAAAGGTGATTGATCCATTTTTACAATTTGTCAGTTATATAGAAATCAAATGTTGTTGCTTCTAGCTTTGCTGCAACTTTTTGGTTACCTTTTTGTAACAAGAAAACATGAATATACTCTTGTTTTTTTAGGCTCTTTAACTATCATATTCCGAACTATTTGTCCTGTATTCAGTCCACTTGATCCTTGTGGCTGCTGATTAAAAAAAAACGTAATCCTTGTGGCTGAGATTGGTCATGTTGAGTGCTGAAAACATTCTTATGTTTGTACTGTAACTGTATGCTTCATAAATAGGAAAATGAAAATCTAATGAAGAAAATGTGTAGAATTTAAGAATTTTTAAATTGTAACATCTAATAGTAATTTAGTATAAATTCATGATGGGTGAGCTTATTTCTCTAGACCAATTTCAATTTCTTTGATTCAAGAGGGCAGTTTGTCTTTTTTCTTTATAGTATGTTGCTTCAATTCCATTACATCAGCTGGGGTGCTTTAACATGTAGAAAACCATGTTTTGGTGACCTTTAACTGCCGAAGTGTCTTCTGGTGACCCAAATCCTATAGTTGCGTTTACTGCGTGGCTTATTTGTGGCATATGGTGCTGTTATAATCCAGCTCCCCTCTCAAATTGTCCATGGTGGTTGGCAGAAAGTCTGTCTTGGGATCACCATTTAGCAGCATATTGTTTCGGTTCTTTGGTTGCTGTGTATTTGTTATGGTTTCCTTTCCTGATCTGAGTATTCCTTATACTCCATCTTTATGTGCTGTTTGGAATTCATTAATAAAAATATATACCTGTTTGAAAATACATTTATAATGAGATAATTTTTGCAGGTTTTACCCTCTGAAAGTGAATGGTGATTTGCGGTAACAAATGCTCATATTTTATCCTGCAGGCACCTTGTTTTGTATTTGTAGATGAAATAGATGCTATTGCTGGAAGACATGCTAGGAAGGATCCTCGGAGAAGGGCAACTTTTGAGGCTCTTATTGCACAGCTTGATGGGGAGTAAGTTATCACTTTATAAATGGGAGGTTGTGACTTTTGAAAATTTACATTATCTAAATCAGAATCTAAAATTAGCTAGAGTTAATATTATGCCTTGGACATATGATAACATTATATTAAGGTTTTATTATCGTTATTTTGCCTTGAACAATTAACCTGAGTTAATATATGTCAATGCTAATAGCCTACTTTTATTTCATATAGCTTAATTTTTATATTTTTGTAATTGCTATTGTTTTATATATATAATATTCAACTGCTTTTCGCCTGTGATGATATCTGCTATATCATAGCGGATTTATTGTGTGATCTGCTATTGACAACATTGTATATATGCTCTAGCTTTTGGGGTATTGTTAAATATGATTGTAGTGTATGTAATTACGGAAGTATGTAAATTTTCGAATTTTAGAAATCAGGGATTGATATATTCTTTGTATCCTTAGTTACCCACTGTCTTGATTATAAATAAAGATCAGATCGCACACATTCATTTAAACACTTTTTATAATACTTTATATAGTTATTGCTATATAAGTCAGGTCTGTGTTGAAGAACTATCTTTTATTTGCCAACTATTAATATTCCCATTTATATGTGGCCGTAATTTAATTTCTGTTATTGTTTTAGCATTTTGCATTTATCTCAGATAATAAGATTTTTTTTTTCTTGTTGGTGATTTCTATTTTCATCTATTTATGAAATTAGGAAGGAAAAAACTGGTGTTGATCGTGTATCTCTCAGACAAGCTATCATATTCATCTGTGCTACTAATAGGCCAGATGAATTAGATCTTGAGTTTGTTCGACCTGGACGCATTGATCGTCGTCTGTACATTGGATTGCCTGATGCAAAGCAGAGAATCCAAATTTTTGGTGTGCACAGTTCTGGAAAGCAACTGGCAGAGGATGTGAATTTTGAAGAGGTATATGGTTTACTTGAGGAATTTATTATTTAAGTAAATAAACAGGCTAATGAATTTAAAGAGCTACTCGAGGGTAAAATAGACTTTGATAATTATGGTATGTGAATGATAAGAACGTGGCATTTTGAGAAACAGGCCTCTGTGTAGTACACTTTAGAATAGGCAGATTAGTCTCTTAAGGATTACAATATTCACTGCTTAAATTACGAGTCATTTATAGGACCAGATTCATTTTTTATTGAAATTTCGAGACGATCAAAACAGATTCTGCTTCAATAGTATCTCCCTAGCAATTGGCATAAAGTTGGATTGCATTTTTATCATGTTTATGCCTTCCTATTCGTTTTTTAATTCTTAGTTTGAGTGTGAGACTTGATCTTATTTGAGCTAACTGTGGTTGCTTTCTCTGCAATTCAACAGCTTGTCTTCCGTACTGTTGGTTTCTCTGGAGCAGATATAAGAAACCTTGTTAATGAAGCAGCAATAATGTCGGTAGGTACTGAATTTCAAATATCAGTTTTGGCTTTGAATACCTGTCATATACAATAATAGTAATGATACCTTTTAATATAATAAAATAAATAATAATAATATAAATATAATTGTATTAAAAATATAAAAAACTATTTAAAGCACAGTATATAATATTGAAAACTAAATAAGGCATAATATATGCTATAATAAATTAAAATAATCATAATAATAATGATAAATATTATTCAAGATCCTTCATCATTAACTAGAGATACAAATTGGGTTTTTCATACTTATAATTTGCTTAACTTGCCGATTGTAGTCCAAATCACACTTAAATTCCCACGATTTCATCCTCAAGTGTGAGCCTTTTCCACATTGTAAGATTGCCCTCTAGCAAAAGCATTCTTATCCACAATCACGAGTTCTTAATGGTGACCCTTACTTGCACCGCTATTCACCTTAACCAGCGACAAAGGTAGGGGTGACATGGGAATGTCATGGCCACCCTAATTTTAATCCCCTGTAAAATTTATACGAAAACATATTTTATGGACCCCTAAAAAAAGAATATGTTGGTCCCCCTTACCACAATTGTCTGGCTCCGCCATTGACCTCAATGAGACACAATGTCTGAATCCCTGCTAGGAAGACCTTAGATACAAAGGATCTACAAACCTAGGATTTACCATCAGCTCAATATTTTGAACTGATCACCAATGATTGATTCCAATACTACTTGTTGAGAGGTTTTCACCTATAAGTCACAAGCCAATCCAATAAGAGTACTTAACACCACACTCAATCCAGAGCCTTATGGCAATTTGTGGACTTTTTCTTACTTGCATGTTACACTACTTGCCTATTTCTACACATTGTTGGCCTCCAAATCACACTTGAATTCCAACAGTTGTCTCTTGTTATCGGATCATGTATAGATATTTAGTTATACAAACTCTACATTCGAGATGTTTAGTCCTTGACATAAAAGTGGTGTGTTTGAAATCTTTCATTGTCTAGAGATACGATCAAGTTATAGAAAGTAAGTTGGAGACAACCTTCACTTTACAAGTCAGTTTTGTATGATAAAGATAGACCTAACCCAAATTCTAAGTCTTGGAAATATAGGTATCTAATGCCCAAATTAAGGAGTGTTTATAATTAAGGAAAACAATTAGAACCAAGATTTACTCTATGGAATCAGAATTATCAATATGTTGGGGACAAAGGAGATTTGATCTAAACACACTGGAAAAGAAAGGACAAGGGTAAGAGAACAAGAGATTCAAATGTGGAATCTGAAATATTATTTCTCATATACGATATATACAATCTTATATACAACATCTATTTATAGTACACATTACACACAATCTTATATACAACATCCATTTAGAGTACGCATTACACGTAGTTAACAGCTAACTACCTAACAAACAGATATATGAACTAATTGAATTGGTAAGTAGAATGTTTTTATTTCTTTCTTTTTTCCACTTTAGTGTTAGCATTAATAGAATGGATCATTTCCTGATATTCAGGCCCAGATTAGAGTACATAATTTCTCTCCCCTTCCTACTTATAATTCCTCACTATCCATTTCAGATCAGGGAGTTGAATTCTTATTTTCAAGTAATGTATTTACTGCTAATCTAGATATCAATATTTTACCTGATAGAAATGGTTTTGTCATGTTCTATTTGTATGATTTGAATTCCCTATGTAACATTTTCTATGTCTTGTATGTATTTTTGGTTATGATGACATTTTTTCTTGTTCATCTACTAGTATGCTATAGTAAAATATGAAGTGTTTTAGTCATACAGAGTTGTTGGTTGCAGGTGAGGAAAGGGCATTCCAAAATTTTCCAGCGAGATATTATTGATGTATTGGATAAACAACTGCTTGAGGGTATGGGTGTCCTTCTGACAGAGGAAGAGCAACAAAAATGTGAACAAAGGGTATGGCTATCTTTTTTAATTTTCTTACTGGGAATCTGACATAGTAGACCATTTTGTATTGAACTTGTTTCTGTACTATAGGTATCTTTTGAAAAGAGGAGATTGCTTGCTGTTCATGAAGCTGGGCATGTGGTGCTAGCTCACTTATTTCCTAGGTTTGATTGGCATGCATTTTCACAGCTCCTGCCTGGGGGCAAGGTATGGGCGTCATGTAATTGCACTTTACTAAATGGTGATATTTGATTATTACTATTATTACTTTGTCTTTACATGGAATTAATATTCCAATTAAGTAGGAAACTGCAATATCTGTATTCTATCCTCGAGAAGATATGGTCGACCAAGGTTATACAACATTTGGTTACATGATGATGCAAATGGTAGTGGCTCATGGTGGTCGATGTGCTGAACGTATTGTATTTGGTGATGATATAACTGATGGAGGAAGTGATGATCTTGAAAAGATAACAAAGGTAATTAATATGTCATTTCAGTATATATATTTACTGCCTCAAGCAATTCATAAAGACTACAAATATAAGATAATTGCAATGTGACTATGTGCTAAAAATGTGATATATTCTTTTTTTTAGGAATTGGTAAAAAAGAATAAAGGTATCTATCACATATTCTTTCAGAAGGTGGATTTTAAGTTTAGTTCAATCTCACAAAACTAACTTGAAAGGTTATAATTTGGTCATATATCTAGTTGAGGTGTGAAACCGTGGTGGGCAGGGTGGAGTTTATCATTGTTCCCAGAAAGGTTATAGTTTATTTTGCCCTACTTTACAAAAGTGCTGCTCTACTGATGTCTCATGGAATCTGTATTTTACTGTGTATGGCATCTCCAACTTGACACATCTACCCTTGTCCGTTGGAGTTTGGTGTCATCTAGTGATCTTGTTCCTCTTTGGTTTCATCACCAGATGAAACTGCTGCAGCAGCCCAAACAAATCCTTTTGTCAGCACCACTACTCGCTCCAACATCCTTGTACTGGCTCCTGACTGAAGAGATAGTAGAGACCATGCCTGACTCTTCCACAACACAACACCATCACCTTCCTTTAGACTTTTTTTGCAATTTTCTGCAGCTTCATTGATTGAATAAGCTTATAAACTGTTTAGAATTATCGGACAGTTTGGGTCTGTCTAAAGGACCTGCATCAGTTTTGTTTAAATTAGTTTCAGACTCTGGCTCTTGTAGTTTTTGTGGCACTATACAGCCTGCATTTCTGTGGTGTTTATGGTTGGAGAGGAGTGCTACATTTAATTTGGTGTAGGGTTATTTTATTTGCTACCCTTTGGCATTCTGCCCATGGGCTTTGTAGCAGTATTTTTCTTTCAGCCATGCAGAAAAGTTGACATGCTATCCTCTTGTTTTACTATTGTTTTGTTTTTCTAAAATGTTCGCATCCGAGGAACCAACTCATTCCTAACTAATTCATGCTCATGTCCAAGTAGTTAATGAACTAAAATAAGTTTATTTGTAATGCAACCATATCATCATTTCCTGATACTTATTTTCCCTGGAAGGTACATATTTGCTGTGTTTTTTTTTTCCTGTTAAACCTTAACATTTTTATTCATTTGAATATTACATCTTCATGGTGTGTTTGCATATATGGTCATACTAATTTTTTGTTGTAATTATTTTGCTTATTGGTGAAATTTGTTTCCAGATCGCTAGGGAGATGGTTATCAGCCCTCAAAATAAAAAGTTGGGGTTAATCAGTTTAACAAAAAGGGTTGGTTTAACTGATCGACCAAACAGCCCAGATGGAGAGTTGATAAGATATAGAGTATAGTCCTTCTTTGAAGCTGCAAATATATGTAGGGTTTACCTTTCTCTGTAATGTGATAGTGACTATTTTTTTTCCTTCTTTTGTTTTTAGTGGGACGACCCTCATGTAATTCCTGCTGATATGACCCTTGAGGTGTCCGAGCTTTTTACAAGGGAGTTGTCAAGGGTAATTCTGTTTTTCTCTCGCACCATCTTTATTTTGTGGCATTTGAAAGGAAGTTTAAGCTTATGCAAACTCTTCACCGTAGAATCTATTAAAGGCTTGTGCTTTATGAACTAGCGTTTCATGTTAAACAAATGTGACAAAAGTGATGAAAATATGAACATGGCATTTTTGTATGCATAGTGAAGAGAGAACTAGTCGTGATGGGTTTTCTGGTTTTCAGCTAAATAATCATGAGGGAAATAAATATTATAAAATTGGTTAAAATTTTAAATGCTTACTATAATTATTTTCTGTGAATATACAATATTTTTGTTATCTATTTGATATATTGTGACAGTACATTGAAGAAACTGAAGAACTTGCAATGAACGGTTTACGGAATAATAGGCACATCCTGGACTTGATTGCAAAGGAACTACTGGAAAGGTCAATGGTAACTGGATTGGTATGTTGTGCTCCTCTTTCTGCTGTCATTTTCGTTTTTCTTTTTTCATTGGAGAGGGAAGTTGTTAAAGAATAATTAACTTGTTTTATGTTTGATATTTCACGGTGTTGTATAATGTATTTACACGGAAAATATCTCTGTTTCCTCACATGCTTGAAATTGTTCCATAGATGCTGTGAGGACGGTTTTATATCTCACACTTCCTCCCCACAAGAGCCGTTTGGGCTTCAAGTGTGGTTTATGCACCTATTATACCTGGGGGTAAATTGAGGATGGACTAGCTGTTTTAATCAGAGTGGATATATAAGTCCCAAGTTTAAGGTGTATTTTTAGGAGACAGAAGGGAGGTATCACTTGATCAAAATAAGGAGAGTTGGGAGAAAGTATAAATAGGGGTTGTAGGGAGAGGGAAGTAGGCAGGAACTATTTGGGAATTGGGAGAGAATTGAGCACGCTCTAATTTGCCTTGTTATCTTTCTTTTTTTCTGCTATTGCTAATGGCTTTTACACGTATCACTGTGGAGTCTTAAGTTGAAGGATTGGAGCACAAAAACCAAGAGTTGAGAGGAGACTCAATCATAGTTGAATAAGATTAAGTAGTTGCTGAAAGAGAGGAAGAACAAAAGCCAATTAATATTAAGTGAAATTGCCTGACAGATATATAAGTCGCATTCCGAGACTTGAAGCAGGCAATGTGGACTTCCCAGTGTCCTCTCTATAGATGTGTATCTAACCAAGTGAGAGCCTAACAGAATAGATAATTACCAAGATGAGATATAGCTCTGACTGATATCATGTCAAATTTTATCTTAAAGCCAATTGGTTAGCGAAGTTGCACAACGAATATTTATTGAGAAAATGGAATCAATACAATAAATAGTGGAAATTTAATATCCTCAAATAATAAAGATATTATGTGCGAATAAATAAGAATGACCCTAATAATACATATATAATATAGATATATATACCTGAGTATATAGTATCATTTGTAGATTTTTATGATTATACAGTACTTTTTTTATGACATTATGATCTACAGAGAAGGGGAAGAGACTCATAAGGAGCACCTTAGGTTGGTGCTACAAAAACTCGAAGAATATTCATTGTTTGCTAATAAGAAGGGCCAAAGGCAACTCGAAACTTTGGGTCATCTGATTTCAAAGAAAGTTTTAAGCCAAGATCCAAACAAAGTAAGAGACATGATACCGTGGCAATTGTGAAGAATTTGTGATCTGAAGAGATTGAGGGGATTTCTGGGGTTAACAGGCTACTAAGAAAATTTGTGAAGAATTAAGGGATGATTGCTTAGCCTCCTGCTCAGCAGTTTAAGAAGGATAGTTTTAATTGGGAAACTATGTTCAAGAGGAATTTTAGCATCTCAAAAGGGAAATGGCAACTGTTTTGGTATTATCAGTCTCAAACTTTGAGAAAGTATTTACTATTGAATCTGATGCATCAAGAAAAAGCATAGCTGCTATACTTTTGTAAGTAGGACATCCCATAGCTTATATGAGTAAAACCTTAGACGGGATAGCTCAAAGTAAATCAGTTTATGAATGAGAGTTGATGGCAATTGTACTAGCTATGCTTAAATGGAGGCACTGTCTTCAGGGCAGGTGTTTCGTCGTACACAGACTAGAAAAGCTTGAGGTTTTTGACAGTTTAGAGGCTCATGAGAGAAGAGTAACAGAAATGGGTTTCTAAGTTGGTTGGTGTATTGATTTCAAAATTAAATATAAGTCTGGGAAGGGGAATGGAGCCGTTGATGCTCTCTCCAGGAACCTGCAATACTTAGCTTTGTCCTCGGTTTTCGGTCAGGATTGGGAGGAATTTGAATGGGATAATAATAGACGTATTGCAGCAACTGGGCTCTCATCTTGGGTTTCTGCTTGCTAGCAGGGAGACTATACTACATAAGTATAAGGGTAATTCCCCAAAATTCTGCTAAGATTTCACTAATACTTTTCAGAATTTCATGATTCAATTGTAGGTGGTCATGATGGGTTTTGGAACTTATAAGAGGATTTTGGGGTTGTACTTTTGGGAAGGAACGAAGGGACAGATCCAAAAGTATGTATAAGGGTGAGGTTTGCCAAAGAAACTTAGAGATCCCACATTAACTAGGAATATGGTCGAACTATAATATATAAATAGGGCGCAATCCTGACATTACACGCCAATTTTATGAGATTGATGCCAGTTTTGTGAGATTGAGTTAGGTTAAACCTACTTACTAAGATGATATTAGAGTCATTTAGAGTTTATCCTAATCAAGTTCATTGGGATGGTTGTGTCATTGCTATTTGGCTCATGTTAGACCACCCACAAATATATAATGTTATGCTTGAGATGTTCATTCCTTAGTGTAAGGAGGTGTATTTGAGATTTTATATCGAATAGGAATAAGGTTGAATTATAATATATTACTGAGGTGCAATCCTTATCGTACAAGCTGGTGTTATGAGGTTGAGTTAAGCATGAATTCACTTACTAACAAACTAATATCAAACCTGTTGCAACCTTTTTCAATACTGACTCAGATTTGGTCAGACATCTCAGATGGGTTTTTCATTGGAGGGTTGTCCAAGGCTTTTGGAGTAGACACTACCAAATTCTTGTATTTTATGGTTGTTGCTTGGCCTTTACTGTAAAGAAGTTTCTGAAATATTTATCCGAGACTGTTAAACTTCATGGGTTTCCATCTTCAATTGTGTGAGACAACAACGTATTTTTTAGCACTTTCTGGATGCAATTAAGGAGAATTTTCCCACTATCCACCTTGAGGACGTGGTGGGTCTTGATGGGGGAGTATTGATAAGACCCTTAAGCTTTAGTTCCATTAGGAGACAGAAGGGAAGTATTACACTTGATCAGAATAGCGAGAGAGACTTGGGGCCCTAACTAACTGCTGACTTAGCAGGAGTGGCATTGGGCATGTACAAGTTGTTAGATAGAGAAAAAGTATAAACAGGTGGCCATAGGGAGAGGGGAAGTAGGTGGGAGTTGTCTGGGACTTGGGAGAGAATTGGGCACTCCATAATTTTCCCTGTTATCATTTCCTTTTTTATTGCTAATTGTATTCCCAGTTCTGAATCTCATTGATTATGGCTGGAACTCTGTTGTTAATACAATTAGAGTTGGTTATTCTATCATATTCTCCTGGTTCTTATCAGTATGCAATCAAACTTTGATCACTTGGTCTTGAGTTTCCTATTCAAAGCCTATTCTTCTGCTCTCTGCTGCTTCTGGCCTGATATATAATTTTATTTTCTTTTTCCTCCTTTTATGTAAGTTTTTTTGTTTTGCTTCACTTTTTATATATCTTCTATTTTATGCATCCGTAGGAGGTTGAAGAAAAATTGAAGGAACATTCTCCAGTAATGTTTGAGGAGTTTGTGAAGCCACTCCAAATAAACCCAGACGAGGTACTTTGTTCCCTATGCCCTTGCTGTTGTTCTGCTTTTCACTTTCCTCCAAACAATGCAATAATTATAATTTTATGGATGCAGGAGGGACCATTACCGCATAATGATCGACTACGGTATCACTTACCCGACTTATATCCTGCTCCTCTCCATAGATGTTGACACATTCAGATATTCCTGTTACAACCTCAGTTGCCACAGTTCTAATTGGGGACAGAGAAATGAGTTTGATGTGGTAACTTCTTTATAGAAAGTCAACTCATTCACTGGACAAGAAGGGAATGAATGAGGAAGAACACACTGAAGCTTTTAATTAAAGTTAAATTACTCATTTTGCTCTTCCATCGGCCGGTGATACATCTCATTTGATGACTTCTTTATGATGGTAAGCCTTGGAGACATACATGTCCACAAAAATTAGTTAGGGTCGCTGTGTCACACTACTCAAATTCTTTTTTCAGTTTTCGGGGTTGTATAAAATTTTATGTATGGTCAGGATTTTAGCTCTCAAAATTTGAAGCTGAATTTCATACGCTGGTTGAGTATGATGCCGAGTCTAGTGAAAATGCTTTGCAATTTTGTAAAATCCAAGTATGGATAGGATATAACTTTTCACAAAATAAATAAATTGTTCTAATGATTAGTAGTAAGATTGTAGTTTCAAATTCTAAATGTTCGTAGCATTATTTGTTTCTTGGTCAGAATTTATGTAAGAATCTCACCAAATATTAAAGTACAAGATACTGATCTTGTTTCCTTATTATTGTATCCCTTTATCATGTAAATAAGAATATTCATGTTCTAATATATTTTCTTATGTTCTTGTTGTAGTTTAGGATTGTTTATTGTATTTTACTATTTCATCATGACTTTTTTCTTAATTAGTGTGCTTATAATTGTTAAAAGGATTAATTACAAAATGCGTCATGCTCCTCAGGTACTATGTCAATGTAAACCGAGATGAAATATTATCAAAGTATTATTTGATAAAATGTTTCCTTATAGAAACTTGGTGAATATGTTATTTAGGTTGTTGACCATGACAAAATAAATAATGATAAAGCTAATAAATACTTTTGGAACTGACTTTCCCTTTGTTATAGTGATAATCAATCTTCAAGAGGCTTTGTCCTTTCAACTTGTGACGAAATTCCTCTTACTGTTGTGGATTTAGGTATGATGTTCTTTGGTCTTCTCTGCTCATGTTCTTCGATTTTTTCAGTAGGAGTATATGTGACATATTTGGATGCTGAAGTTAGTTTAGGATCCGAGTGAAAGATAGTTTTGAGATACCATAGTTTTTTTTTTCTTTTAATTTTTCAATTTAGTGATAATAATTGCTTGTGATTGTTTAAATTTTCTTTGTTTTCGTAATTTTGCTTGTTCTAACCAAGAATAAATAAGTTATGTGAGTCAAGAATACTTTTTATGATGATGTTTACATACTTATAAGTACTAAGTAACCATTTTGAGATTATCAAGAGTGATTTCAATTTTCATGGACATGCAGATTTAATTACTTTCTTATATTAACATGAAAATCGCAAGTGGTTAATCTCCACTATCTTATATAAGTATTAATTATTCCATGGTCATAGATATTGAGTAGTATAAAAATGAAAAAAAAAAAATATGATCACTCAAATTAAAAGCAACTACTTCCTTGCAACTACTTCCTTCCTTTGAGGTGGTAGGGGGTTGAAATTTATTGTTTTATTGGAAATTTTTTTAAATACATGATTAATTTTTGAATTATATAATTTAAATTTTTTTTTTAATATGAGATTAGTTTCTAAATTATATAATTCGAAATTTTTTTTCAAATTTAGGATTCTGGAATCTAAAATATTATTTTTTAAAATAAAATTATATTTTAGATTATTATTAAGTTCCATATAATTTGAAATATATAAAATTTTTTAAAATTACTCTATAAATTTATGGGGATGGCATAACAACATATGCAGGTAAGCAGTCCTTGACGCTATTGCCTCCACCACCGCCGCGCCAAGGTTGGCCTCCGCCAACAGCCTTGAGTGCACCTTCAGCACGCCGAGATTCACCACCTTTTTATTCATTGATTCATTCTCATACGAATAACGCTTTTTCCGAAGAACCATTGTATAGCTCACGTAAGCACCCATAATAGCCTCTTCATTGCTTTTTCCGAAGAACCACCAAGCTTCAACTTCAAACTCTTACTCTTTTGGAGCCGTCAAACGCAACAACTGTACACACAACATAAAATCCCTTCCACACGAGTGCTTATTTTACTTCTTAATTTCGTTCGACAACAGTAAAGATAGATTCTTTCTTCAATTTTGGGAGAAGGGGTGTTTTGGTTCTTTGGAATATCTTTGTATCTCTGATTCTCCTTCATGCCATGAATATATCCCACAGGCAACACTTCCTTTAGGTTAGAGGGTCAATGTTTGTACTCCATATGGCATACCCAAGCTCATGACTTTCTCATTTTTCACCGCTTTTCGAGCCTCCAATTGTCGTACTCTTACTCAGGTACGACAACTCTCTGACAAAGGGTTAATCATAACAACACCTGATTCTTGGTTTGTCAAGATAGTTTCTACCCTCTTTCTATGCTCTAGCACTTCTGATGATGATTTTTTGGATTATCTCCGTAAGCACTTAACTCCTTCTCATGTCTCAGAGGTTGTTAGAAGGCTTAACAACCCGAACTTGGGTTTCAAGTTCTATCTGTTTACAAGAGAAAGGTTGAGTATGTCTCATTCATTTTGGACTTACAATATACTTTTGAGGTCCCTTTGTCAAGCAAATCTCCACAGTTCAGCAAAATTGTTATATGATTCCATGAGGTCTGATGGGCAATTGCCTGATTCTGGGCTTTTGGGATTTTTGGTTTCTTCTTTTGCACTGGCTGGCAGGTTTGATGTTTCAAAGGAATTACTTGCTGAAGCTCAGTGCAATGGGATTCAAGTAAAGGTGATTGTTTATAACAACTTTTTGAACATATTGATTAAACACAATAAGTTAGATGATGCCATTTGTTTATTTAGGGAGCTTATGAGAACACATTCTTGTCTAGAGACCTTCACCTTCAACATTTTAATGCGGGGTTTATGCACAGCTGGAGAAGTTGATGAAGCTTTTAGGCTTCTCAGTGGTATGAGAAGTTTTGGTTGTTTCCCCGATATAGTTACATATAACACTCTATTAGATGGCTTATGTAGAATAGATCTAGTTGATAGAGCACTCGGTCTACTGAAAGAAGTTTGTCTAAAATGTGAGTTTGCCCCTAATGTTGTTAGCTATACAACAGTGATATCGGGTTATTGCAGATTGAGTAAGATGAAAGAGGCCTCCTCTCTTTTTGATGAAATGATTAGATCCGGAATCAAGCCTAATGTCTTTACCTTTACTACTCTCATTGACGGCTTTGTTAAGGCAAGTGACATGGTTTCTGCACTAGGTATGCACAAGAAGATGCTTTTACATGGCTGTCCTCCCAATGTTGTTACTTTAACTTCCTTAATTAATGGCTATTGCCGAATTGGATGGGTGAATCATGGCTTGGACTTATTGCATGAAATGAAAGCACGTCATGTTCCTGCAAATTTGTATACTTTCTCGGTTCTTATCAGTGCTTTGTGCAAGAGCAATAGACTGCAAGAAGCACATAATCTTTTGAGACTATTGAAGCAGAGTGACATTGTTCCACAGTCTTTTGTCTACAATCCTGTCATTGATGGATATTGCAAATCTGGGAACATTGATGAGGCTAATGCAATTGTGGCAGAAATGGAAGAGAAAGGCAAGCCTGATAAGTTGACATTTACCATTCTTATTATTGGGCATTGTATGAAAGGAAGAACACCTGAAGCAATTGGTATCTTCTACAAGATGCTGGAAGCTGGCTGTACTCCAGATGACATCACAATTAGAACGTTAAGTTCCTGTCTTTTGAAGGCTGGGATGCCTAGTGAGGCTTCCCGCATTAAGGAAACTATATTTGAGAAGCAGAGTACATTACTGAAAAAATCTTATCATGAAAGTATAAATCCAGATAAGTCAATTCCTTTTCATTAAGGTAAACGGCTAAGCAGTGGTTTCGGGAATACATCCATCAGCCAATGTGTCACTAGTTATAGATATTATCAATTCAATAGAATTTGGATTATCCATCTTCCCAAGGTTCTGCCTGTCTTCTTGGAGCAGGTAGGTATGCTCTCTTCTTGTAATTGTTTTCTGTTAGTTGTTTTTCAACTAAAGTTGAATTTGTGACAAAAGGAAATATTGTATTTCTTAATGTGAATTTGGTTATACAAGGAGATATTGTTGCGACACACATATCAAGGAAATATAATAGAAAATTGATTAATGCCTGTTTTCTACAATCTCAATGCTGTCAAAAAACGAGAAGTTTCAATAGTAATTTTGCAAATAGTTCGAAACCTAGACAATGCATCCCTTGTCTAGGCATGGCAGCAAAGCATTGCCCGGACTAGATTGTTTTTCAAGGTCA
The DNA here is from genome assembly GCA_013389735.1 of Phaseolus lunatus. Taxonomy (NCBI): domain Eukaryota; kingdom Viridiplantae; phylum Streptophyta; class Magnoliopsida; order Fabales; family Fabaceae; genus Phaseolus; species Phaseolus lunatus. Next base: position 44,133,270 of record CM023867.1, on the reverse strand, counting down.
TGGAGGAATGCTTGCTTCTATTTGAGGTTACACTTTGTGATTTTTTATTTGTCCAAATCAACTTTGCTTTATTTGTCCTGTAATCTTGTTTTACAGCACAAAAAACCTGCTGATGGCATGTTACTTGGCTCCAGTTCTCACAATCCAGTAGGAGAGGCACCTGCTTCCCCTAAGTACTCTGACAGACTTTCTCCTGCAATCAACAACTATTTGAGGTCTCAAGGCAGGAAGTCAGGGTGAGCCAACTTCTGTAGAGCTGATTAGCCAGTACTTATACAGAGTTCTAATATGTTTTTCTGCTGTTTGATTTGATAACTTTCTACCACATATACTTTCTTATTTGGCTTAAGTACGGGATGTAGGTGTCTGCATTTTGTGCATCTCATTCCTTAAGTTTTTCTGGCAGCCCCAGGGAACACCAGATAACGGGTATTTATGGCAGAGAGTAAATTCCCAGTTAAGCTCCCCTAGCCAGCCATAGTTTCTTCTATTTAAAATTTAAAGATTGTTAGTTCCTTTGGTTTCATATCCTATTAATCAAAGTCTTGTTTTTGGTTTCTCCAATTTGTGCAGAGTCCATTTCATTACGTCATGTTGATGATCACATTATCAGAGCTAATGTATGATGTGCAAGTGACTCAGATGAGATCTGATTGGTGTTAGTTGTTATGATAAAAAACAACCATTGTCAAAGTGGCAGTGAAAAGGATAATAACAATGATGGTTTAAGATACTATAACCATCGCCATGCATACACACTTTAACAATATATTTATACCCAATTCCTTACTTGTCTGAATACAAATTATAATCCTTATTATTCAACATGAACCAAATTCTCAAGTTTTTCCATCATTTCTTTATTTCTATGTAAATAATGTTTAACCAATTTGTATATCTTCAAAGCCTTAGGCTTGGCGAGTCAATTTTTGCATCCATCTTCTCCAACGTAAAATCTAAATTTTAGTTAGCAAAACCACTTTCTCTTTTGTAAACATGTCCCAACAAAAGTGACTTGTTTTCCAATGAACATTTGTATTATGTAATAGCTTAGACAGAAGTTTCCTTGAAGAATAGTTGCTTAATTAGTTTCGAAAGAGTTAGAAAATAATATTTGTTATAAGTTAGAAATGATCTTCAACAATATTTATAGGCTCTCTCTTAGTGTACTCCCATAATTTTTAAAATAATTATTTTATCCAAGGTGACTTCCACGTCATCTTTTCTAAAAATATTTACAAACAAACATTTCAGAATTTTTAAAATATAAATCGTGGAACAGTATTTCTTGAACAAGATTTCTATAACAAAATTTCTAGAAAATGTGTTCTAGAATTCATGAAATGAAATGCAGTTTAGAATATTTTCTGAAAAAGAATTTTCAGAACAAGCTTTTCAAAATATACACTATATCTTTCATAACATGCTTTTTAGAATATAATTTCTATAATAAGCTTTTCAAAAATATATGATAGCTTCATAAACTAATGGAATAAATTTTTTTCTAGAATGAGCTCTATCTCTTTGTTCTTGCCAGTTGACTCGCCTGTCAGTTGAATCCATGACACTCACACGCCTCCTTCTTCACGTTGATACGTGCTTGATTCTTGCGAAACAATCTGCACCTGCAAAAGAGAAAGGGGCGTCCTAGAGGCCGTTTGCACTCCGACGCTCAAGTCAATAGGGGGCAAGTAACACCAAGTGTATTGAGTCTCTCTGTGTTTAGGTCTAGAAACTGCGTACCTCTGTGAAGTATTTTACTGTCCCTTATATAGTCTAGGGTTTACTGCGCCGCTAACCCTAATTAGGGTTCACTGCGCTGCTAGCCATATTCAGGGTTTACTGGAATACCTTTGCGCCACTATCACCCAATCTTAGGGTAATCTAGCACATCAGGTTTCCTTCTCTGGAGTGCAAACTTTAACAGGGTGACCACCTAGGTGCCTCCTTGTGCACTTAGTCTCTGGGGCCGCCTGTTCTGGGAGTACCTTCACTGTTCACGTGCCATGCATGTAGTTTCACTGGGAAAACCCTAGGTCTGATGAGTACTCGACCCCTCAGGATCCTGCACCTCACCGTGCTTTCCCTACTACCCGCATAGGCTCTTCGTGATTCAGGCCTCTCCCTACCTCTAGGTATTTAACTGGTCATTGGCCCACTCTAGGAACCAATCTTAGCTATGCTGGTTTCGCTGTTGAAATCACCCAAGACCGATGTCACCTCGCCACACTCTGTTGCCAAGGACTCCTCAACCTGCGGAGTGACGAAGACACATCAGCCCTTTCTGGTGATCGTCACGCTCTCTCTGTAGGCTGACGACTAATCACCCTCTCTGTAGGCTGATGACTAATCACCCTTCTCTGATTGGGCACACCGATGACTGATCACCCTCTAATCCAAGCTGCCTGCGGGGTCCACTCCACGTGGCCTTGGCCCATGATGCTGTGGGACCCAGCTGACGTGGTTCGCCCTTTACTACCTGTTCTCGGTGTTCGAGGACTGGTCGGTACACAAGCCCCCCAGTCTCAAGCTGTTAACTTGTTTCAACGAAGAGACTAAGTCATCGACCCGGACGACCTACGTGGCTCTGCGCGTAAGGACATGAGTAGCGCGATGAAGGGACATCTCACCACCTTGTCATCGCCCACATCTCTTACCCTCTGAGGACTTCATTGGTGAGCTCTCTGCTCGAATTGAGGACTTCTTTCTCGATAAAGAGGTGTTAATCACCCTTCTTCCCTATGACCTTGCACCGATGACTGATCGGTGCTTCATTACTTCTCGCGCTCTGCTATCAGGCGCTCATCTAGGCACTGATCTGCTGGTGGTGGTCACTTTAGCAACTGACCACCGATCACCGTTCTGAATGATCTTCCCTCTGATTCACCTGCTATCTTCTACCACGTGTCACCTAATGGAATAAATTTTTTTCTAGAATGAGCTCTGTAACATCCCGCCAAAATAAACCATCTCATACATGTAAAATGAAAATAAGGTAAATCCGTAATGTGAAGAGTACAAGATAATATATATATATGTGTAAATAATGGAGTTGCTCCTCTTAGGGAGATTAGTACATAATCCTTCAAATGTTTTCAAAATTTAAAGAAAGAAAATCAAATACAGCGAGACCGGCGGTCTCCATACATAAAACGGCGATCTCCAACACAAACCGGCGATCCCAAACAGAAGACCTCAAAACAGGCGATCTTCTATCAGGACACAAATCCGGCGATCACCCCCGAGAGGTGGAGATAGGCGATCTCTATTCCCGGCGACCACTCACTAGGGAGCTCTTCTTCCTGGGAGATCATCTGCTCCCGTGTAACAATTACACGATCATCACAGTTTTGAGAAAACAACCAAAATGACAGATAAAAGGGTAAGCTAGATAATTTAAAAGAAGTTTAAATCATGAACATGAGAACCCAAGTAAATCAAGTTCCAAAATATCCATGTAAAACGTAGAACTACACATAGCATTCAGCTGATCGCCCAAAATCACAAATTCACAACATTTCCCATAGTCATTCCATTTCACACCACAGCATCAAGTGTCTATCAGTATTCCAGTTTCTCATTTCACATGTCAGACTTTCCACTGACCCACAATGCATAGACACATGACACTACTTCCGGATTGACTCGTGCGTTGACTCGTGCCCAGAGATTTGCACCTGTCATACCTACCACTGTGAATCCCCACAGCATGCGCATAAACCATCTCATTGTTACCATTCCCTCGGTATGACAAGGTTAATTCGTATAACAGGCCGAGCTCGTTCCCATTTGAACAACTCGCCCATTCATACGAACCTCCTTCGACTCTCACCAACTGAATAACTTCATCTACGTGATTTCATTATCTCAGCAGAGTCAGGATATCTCCTTCTCGACAAGCCCCTAGTCAATACACCTATACAGATCTTACACGGTATTCCCTTTCCTGGAAATACTATGTCTCGATCCCACATTCACAGCATTCAAGGATATCATACCACACTTAACAGAACTGATTTCAATCACAGCAATAGCCATTTCAAAGGATTCAGATCTTCGAATATCTCATGTAAATCTCAAGCAGTTTCAAAACAACATCAAAAACAGAGATTTCGTAAAACAGCACCAAAACCGGCGATCTAGTTGAAAAACATAGTATTACGAAGGCTGTATATAAAACCGGCGACCAGTCGCCCAAGCACATAACACATGGCATTTCACGAAGACGAAAGCGAAAACGGCGACCACGTCGCCCACACTTCAGAAATAGTTCAACTATGGCTCGTATTAAAGATGAAGGCTAGCTTCCCTTACCTGGACTTGCGCAAAACACCAAGAGCTCCAAAACCCACCGAGCTTAAAGAGTGCTCGAACTCTGCCTAGCGTTCTGATCGGGACAACTTGCAGGGAATCTTCCCAGGTGCCCTATGGTAGACGTCGGTAGCCAAGCAGGGACGTGCTGAGGTCTGAAATGCAAAGTGAAGGAGAGAATGGAGAAGGATGAAGGTAGCTCACTCTTGTCACTCTTGAACCACAGCCCCTTCTTTGCCTCTTAGGAGTGACTTTAAAATCTAAGCCAACTTGTTCCACAATTTCCGCTGCCACAGCCCACTCTGCAGGAAAAGCTTGCGTGTACACTTCCTTGAACAGTGTGGCTACGTGGGTTTAGGGTCACTTTTCCGTACCAACTCTCTGGAATCACTGCTCTGAAGTACGCTCCCTGACCACGTGTCGCGCATGCAAGGCGCTCATGCTGGGGGTCTGGGCCCCACTTCATCTGCGTGAAACACGACATCGCGCGATAACCATTCCACCGATGACTTCTCGCGCGATGACTATCCACCGATGACACCTACTGATGAACGACCGATGTCTCTCAGTGGAAGACGACCGATGCACCCCTCCTCCTGGCGATGATCTTGTGCCTCTCGCCATGGCGATGACAGGTGTGCTTCTCATTCCGGCGATGACTGACGTGCCTCATCCCGGTGATGACTGACTCCTTATCCTGGCAGACAACCGATGTCTCGTCCTGGAGGACCACCGATGTCTAGCCCTGGCAGACAACCGATGTCTCGTCCTGGAGGACCACCGATGTCTATCCCTGGCAGACAACCGATGTCTCGTCTTGGAGGATGACCGATGTTCCTCTCATCCTGTTGGCGATATCTTATCGCTCTTGTGTGTGACGAGAACACATCGCCTTACCCTGCTCACCGATGTCACATCGTCACACCTTGCTGAAGGTTCTTCATCCCACTATATTTCGTCTAAGGTATCACCTCTACATGGCTTGGTGACGTCGGTAGCTTCACACTTCCAAGAATAGATCAGCACTAGTCCTCGTGCGCCAATGCATACTCCAGCTTAGAGCTTCGCACGCCCAGCGTATCCAAGGCCTAACCCACACCTTGATACGAGTGGTTTTTGGAACTCTCAATGGTTGGTCCAGCATCTTGACCACATACTAAGTGCAGTTTCGGCGATCATGTGTACCCTAGGCGATAGGCGATCACGTGTACCCTTGGCGACAGGCGATCACGTGCCAGAGAGGTCGCCTCCTCCTTCAATAACGGCGATCTCGTAGGCTTCTTAAGCTACACTTCCCTTCCTTTATATTTTAAAATGAAAACATACTTAGAATTCACTTAAAATATCTCACTTTCATTCCGATATAATTTTCTAGGTCCTTACAAGCTCTATCTCTTCTTCCTTTCAAAGATTGGAATGGAGAATAGAGGTGCAATGGTGAGTATTTTTGTCTTTTTTATATTACAGTACTTTGAAGAAAAAAAATAAAAATGAATTTCTTGAGAAAATTTGATTAGTTTATGAAGTTTGATCTCCGTGTTTTCCAAAACTAAACAATTTTGGAGTAATGTTATTATGTCATTTAATTACTCACAAGAAGTGTCAAATGTTTGTGAGTCATAATATGTCAAATACTCATTTACCTAAAATATCAATAGTAGATTTCACAATTAACTTTAGTACACGTAATTCTGAGACATATTTTAACATTATCTTTTAACCATTAAATACATAAATAATAAATAAGAGACTACAATTGTTTAATTTTGAAAATCTAGAACTAAAATTTTACACTCACCGCAAAATTATAAAGACTAAAAGTGGATTTAAACATATTTCTTAATATATTCATGCTAATTTTAAAATAATTATAATTACTGAAATTACATTTACAAATACAAACACGAGGAATTGTCCATTTTGATAATTTATTAAAAAATTTTCCATTTTTATTTATTTCAATTATCAATAAAATAACTTCAAATTAAATTCACAGTTTTTTTTCTTTTTTTTAAATGTACTGTTTATTTGACAAAATACAACTTCAAATAAAATCATTTTTAAAAACCTTACCAAGTTATTTTTATTTTAAAAAGTGCTCTTAAACTAAAATAATTTAAAAAATGACAAATAACTGTACTTTTACTTTAAATTTTTTTTTTTTCAAACGTAAAAGTATTAACTAAGTATTAACAATGTATATATAATCATGGGAATCACAAGAACTTAATCTTATTTTTTGGGTTTTACAGTTGGAGAAAATCCAGCTATTTAATAATTTAAAAGTAACACATCATATCATAGATGCCAGATCCATAATATTCTACGAGTCATAAATTGATTCCCGGTGTGTGAAGGAGCTAAAACCTGAATCTTCTGCTGGTTCAGAGCTTGCTTTTTGGAACACCAACTGGTGCATTTCTTGATCTCTTTTCTACTGATCGAGATACTTGCTTCACAGCCTCTTTCTGTAAATGACGAGGCCGGCTCAGCCAAAGTCCTCCGTCAACTATAAGAATGTCGCCATTGATGAATTTTCCTTCACAAATTTGGAGAAATGTTTCAATTTTCCATCCGTAAAAAATATTACGAACTATGTAAGTACAATAACATTGATAACTGTATTGATGATGGCTTAGAATTTAAAAGTAATGAACACATGTGAAGAAACATTTGCGAACAGCCTTATTAAGGAATTAAGTTTTATAAACAGATGGAATGGAAATTCCTTTACATGACATTTACTTCTGAATTTGGGTTAGCCAAGTTTTATGGTGGGAATTGAGAAACAATTTACTCATTCGTATGTACAGAAACAATATTTTATTGACATAATAAAAACAAATAAACAAGATTACAACAATAGCATAAAATATTTGGGTGAATAGATAAAGCGACCAACCTGCATCTGATACTAGGAAAAGTGCAGTCATGGCTATATCCCATTTCTCCCCAAGTTTATACAGTGGCATGTAATCTCTGGCTTTGCTACTTATTTCGTCGGGAGCTAGTTTACTCATGCCAGGAGTGTCACTTATTGGACCGGGTGCAATTCCATTGACTCTGATATCATAGTCTGTTCCCCATTCTAGTGCCAAGTTTCTTGTAGTGGCATCAACAGCTGCCTGTTGAACAATGGAAATTTTAAAGTTGATTTTAACATGCAAGTAATGTGCTACAAACCTTTGCAGCAGACACGTGAATTTGGTACCAAGAAGCTGTATAATGCAAGGTAGCACTGATGTTTATTATTGATCCCCCACCAGAAGAGCTGCTCCTTCCTTCTCCCCCTTTCTTGAGATATTTTAGTGCTTCACGGCACATTGTGAACGTGCCAACAGAATCAATGTCCAAAACTGTCAAGAATAATTACAGCTTATCACCACTTCCTTTCTCTTAATTGGTAGGGTTAGAAGAAGGTTGCATCATGTTCTAAACCTGAGATAGCTTAGTGTCTGGAGTAACGACTCATTTGAAACATAACAAAACTATCCTATCCACATTTTTAGATGGTTGCTTTCTTCAAGCAGTGATGCCTTCGATATAAGAAATGTGTAGCGTCTAACAACAGTTAACATAATTGACAAAACTTAAGACCCATTTGGAAAACAACTTAATTAAGTACTTATCATATAAGAACTTTTATATAAGTTGTTTCCATGAACAAAAAGAAAATAAGATGAAACTACTTTCATGTAAAGTTAAGTTAATTTCATAATTTCTCATGGAGAGCTTATTGAAATAAGTTGAAAACAGCTTATGAAAATATCAAAAGGTATTTCCATAAGCTCTCGAAACACTTACACACATGCTTATGTCACAAGACAAGTTCAAATAACTATAAATAAGTTCTTCCAAAATCATGATACGATTTATTAAGTGTTCTCCATTCAGATTTGGAACTTCAGCAATGCCCATAATAGAAGTTTCGTATCCAAAATCAACATTAGTGACCGGGTGAAACTTTAATTTTGATTGGAGAGTATCACTGAAGTCTAAAATACCCTAGGAAACATCTCGAGTAAAAATTCTATCAATCAGATTTAAGTACACAGGGAATAGCACCAATCATCTAACATGAGATAAGTAAGCAACCCTTCAACATAATCACGAAGATGCATTGGAAATCATATATTATTAATAACACTTTTCAATATACTGTTTTTCTTTTTAGTTCTTTAACCAATATCCCAATTATCATTTGCCTTAAAAAAGAAAAGAAAAGAAGAGGTGACACAGACAGAACCTGTTCGAAAGCCATTTGGGGAGAGATCCTCTGCCGACACAAGAAAGTTCCCAGCCGCAGCATTCACAAGTATATCAATCCTTCCAAAATACTTAAACGTTGATTCCACTACCCTCTCTGCATCCTCTTGCTTCCGCACATCCCCCTCAAACCCAACCGCCTAAACCACAACAAAATTCACATCAATAAAAACAAAAAAACAAAATTCAAACATTCAGAGTCAGGGTGCAGTTCAAATAACCAAAAAGTCCATCAGTTTAATTTTTCCTCCCAAGGGAGTGGTTCTTCTACAAAACTTACACGCAGTTCTACAAGTTCTTTTGTGCTCTCTATTAAAAATTAATGTTTTGGCTCTAACAATGCCTAATAAATTTCAATATGTATTCCTGATAAAAGAAAACTCTAATTTTAATCTAAGAGTAATAACACTAAAAGCACCTTCCATACTACATCTAAGTTTGTCCACGAATCCTCCCGTGTTAAACTTTCCCAGGCATGTCTTGTGGAAATATATATTGTTTCGGTACTTCAAAATAAAAAATAGTCTCACATGACTTTACAAACATTTTTCTGTCCCAATTCATAAAAAATACACCATTAAAGACAAGTCCATGAGGCTGATTCTAGTCTCCATTCGTGACAATACCTTGGTTGCGATAATCCTAATTCTAAAATCTGTTTAAACTCTTAGAAGAGAAAAAAAAATAAGAAAAAAAAGAATAAAATGAGTTTCACTTTAAGTTAAAATTCATCTATGCATAAAATAAAATAATTTTTTTTCAGAGAAACTATCAGAAAGAGCTTTTTACAAATGAACTAATATATGTTAATTTTAACTTCCAAAAAAGTTCATTTCATTACTTTCTTCTTGCCCAAACAAGCGTATACTAGTGGACTTGACAGATAACTTTGGGGATGAAAGAATTTACACACTAGGAGAGCCTTGTAGACTATTGTTACTGTAGACAAAAAATAACCAGAGTTGGGAACAATTGTGTTAACCTCATTTTGTATAAATCTACACAAATTGAATAAGATCGCACTAATTTGATTTGTAAGAGTGGAGGGAAGTGAAAATTGAGCAAAGAGTGAATTGAATTGAAGGAAAGTAGCCATTGGAGAGAAGAAAAAGAGCGAATTGAATACGGGAATGGAGAGGGATTGGAGAACGGAGACAGCGGAGTGAAGAACTTGGGTGCGGCGACCCATGAGCGCGACGGAGGCTCCATGTTTGCCGAATTGCGTAGAAATTTCGAAGCCGATTCCCGAGGCTCCTCCGGTTATCAGAGCGACCTTCCCTTTCAGAATTCCTGCTTTGAACGGAGATTCCATAAGATTCAACGATTTCTACCTTCTCTCAACACAAACCTTTGTCTTCCTATGCTTTCTTCAAATCGCACCTTCCACCTTCGCTCTATAAAATACTTATACTAGTTTAAATATTCACATTTTTATTACATTAAAATCATATAATTTTGAAAATATAGAATATTATAACTTTTGTAATTTTATTATTTTTATAAATGATTAATTAAAAGATAAAAAGTAATATAATTTAAAAGTATATGAGACAAAAATATATTTAATCCTTAATAATTTAATGTTTTTCTCTTTTCTCATAAGAAGATTAGCACATTTTATGGTTTCAATAATAATTTTAGTTTTCTACATTAAATAAAAATAATAAAATTAAAGTAGTGTTTCTTTTGGATAATGAATACACAGTTAATGTGTAAGGAAAGATAAAAAAATTAAGAAAATATGGTTTTTAATAAACCTTTTTTTATGAGTATATACAAGAATAAATAATATGATTACGTTCATGTATAAATAGAAAAGAGTAAATTATAAGGATAATCAATAATATAATATTAATATTATTAATAACAATAATAATATTGTTGATAGTAATATTAATAATACTTTTAATAATATTAATAGCAATATTATTAATATTAATATTAATAATAATGATATTAATAATAACATTAATAATAGTAATAATAATAATTAATAATATAAATAATAATGTTAATAATATTTTTAACGAAGTAGTGCCTGTTTGTTTTCTAGCAATTTCGAATTTATAACTGAAACGTGATATAAACAAAACCACTTATTAAAAAAACAAGCAAAGTTGCATCTATTTAGTTAAACTTAAAATAAATATTTTTAAAATTAAAAATTAAAAAAAAAACACTTGTTTAAGAATTGAATCATTTACTTCTTAAAAAAAAATATAAAACTTTATTTTAAAATAAACAAATCAGACAAATAAAAATCTATTTATTTTGTTAAAAAAACTCTTCTTTGAAAAAAATAAACTCAATGAAATTCATGTTTAACAGTTATGTAAGAAAAATCGATATGGATTACTTGATATATTATATGCTTCTTAAGTGTGGATTGTCCAATTCAAAAATAAATTTCCAGATTATGTTATCTAAAATGTATTTTATTGGAGCTTCAGAAATTGATTTCAAATTACACATTTTACAAATGTATTGCATAGACAATTTTGACATTTTCAAAATCAAATTGAGACGTAGGAAAAAAGTGATGGAGTGCTGAAGGGAACCCTCTCCCACATGCTTCCCTCGATTTCTCTTCAACCCATGTGTGAACCACATGTTCTTCAAGATATGTGTTTGCTTTGGTACATAAAGTTTCCATTCTAAAGTGCTTCATGGGAAGTGTAACACTTGCCATGTAACACTAATAAAGCTGGGTTTAGTGAAACACCATTTACCAATTTATGAAACCCAAATAGTTATGTCCCAAAAATAACAATTCAAAAACACCATTTACAATGTTGTGCGCCAAACATGAAAATGAGTTTTCTAAAACCATTCAAAAACCTTGTTCTAAAACATATCAATATCTTGCTCCACCAGAAAAATTGAAGCAAAAGGGACATATATAATAGCCATTCAAAGGTTCTGCACTTAGCGTTAGGATATATAGTGACACCAATAATCATCTCCTGTCACCATGATGCCTCCTAAGAGGATAATCATCACCTTCAATATCTTGTCTTTTGTGTCCACGTTCCTCCCTTCTACGTTTGTAATCCTCATCAGCTTCAATATCTTGCCTTTTATACCCTCGTTCCTCCTTTCTGTGTCTGTAATCTTCATCTTTTCTTCCATTTTTGAAATCATCATCACCTGGACTTTTGTTTCTTCGTCCAGAATCAATCTTCACATCTTGCTTTCCACTGTCTTCAGCTCTCTTCCTATAACCTCTGTCATTCCTTCTCTCCAAATGGCTAGAATCCGTGTTTCTCCTATCATCTCGACTAGCTCGTCTTTCTCTGTAGCTATCATCTTCATCTCTTCTTCTAGAGTCTCGCTCATCTTTACGCTTGTAGCTATCATCTTCATCTATTTTTCTGGATTCATGATCATCTTTCCACCTGTAATCATCATTTCCTCTTCCCATGTGCCTATCTCTGTCTTTCTTGTCAGCATGGGAATCCAATTCTCTTGCACCTCTTTCATAGCGTGCTTTGTTTTCTAAATTTCCCCCATGCCCTCTGCTTCTCTCACCATACCTATCTCTTTTCGAGTCTACCATATCCTGATCCTTACGACTTCTATAATCTTTAAAATTTTCATCCCTACCTTTTCTCTCAACTGGGTCATCCCTGTCATGCCTTTGGTGTTTTACATCTTGCCTTGGACTTTCTGGGTTATCATCTCCATCAAAAACCATTTCATATCTGCATGCGCCATGAAATTGCTGTCAGACATTTAGGCAGATAAAATCAGAGACAATCAAAGAGTGACACATGCAACCAGAAGTACATACCTCGAATTATCTTCACCACGGTGGGTATTATTATCCTTTAAAATGTATTTTGTTTGTGGTTGTTTCATTGTAGCCTCTCCAGTGCAGTCCTTGGCAATATGATCTGTAGAGCCACATTTGAAGCAACCACCACCTGCAGTGATAAATTATTGTAATAAGATTACATAGGGAAAGGGGCAGCTGTTTACAACCAAATATTGGCATTCAGCACAATGCTGTAAAAATGAAACAAGTAGTAAACAAATTCTTACAGATTGCGATATTGGTAAGAACCTTGGCAGAACCACATAACAAAAGCTAAAGCTAGCTGTTGTAGTTGGAAATCCCAAGGTCTCATAAACCTCACACAAGAATCTCTTATTTCTAAGGTGAGACTTACATCCATTCCTAGCAATTGATCCTAACAGCTATCCTTACCTTTACCCTTTTGATCTTTCCTCTTGTATTGGGACCACAATTTTGCCACACTTTGACTAAAATCCACATGTATCCTTCGATCATCAATCAAAGCATTATCCATCTGCAATTCAGGGAGCAATCAAAGAGAGAAAAAGTTCAGGATACGAGTTTTCTTTTCAAAACAAAGCAATTTTTTTTCCATATATACACTTTAAAATGTTTATTTGAACTCAGAATTTCTAGAGAAAATAACAACTCTTCAACCCACTGTCTGAAAATTGAATTAAAATTGAAACACAAGATCACACAGAAAATGTAATTTAACAGGTAGGCAAGCATCTGAAAGAATAACATTGTCATTATCATTTGTATCTATAGTATATTTAAGCCAACCAAGGATAGAAGGAATAAATAAATAAACCCTAAACATTAAATAAATAAATCTACAACAGTATCTAATGTGCATGAAGCAAAACAGGATAATTTACTGCCAAGTAAAAGAAACAATACTCATATATATGCTTCATAATTTTCAGCATACCTTAAAATATGCTTGCTCACATGACTGTCTGTCCTCAAATTCTGTCAATGAGTAAATATAAGATACTGTTAATTGAATGAAAACAAAAATGAGATAATTCATTTTCCAATTACAGAGTAGGTTTTTATCTAGAAACTAAGAAAAAAACCATTCCTAATATTAGCCATTACAACTTCTAAAAGAAATTGATAAAGTATTTGAAGGAAATCAATGTAAAATGTTGATGATGGTTGCTCAATTGGTCTGAAGCACAAATTTAATTGTACAAACATACATTTTATTTACTTATTAGTGTCCACAAATCTAAATCTCCAAAGCTCAGGCCTTTTGCTTGGATAATGGAACATAACATGATAAAAGAACTAATAATAGGTTAAATCTTCAGAGTTCACACTAAACAAAGCTCCCTAAAATGTGTTTTTATGGCTGATGTTCAGAAAGAGTTGTCCACTCTTGAATCATCCTACAGCCACTTCTGATTAAAATAAATTTATTGGGATTTTATGAATTTTGGATGCTTTTTGAATCTGGGAAGAGTTCATAACGATTAACTTACAGGTTTAGAAATGAGTAAGAAAGGCAAGTTAATTGTTTTGCGGTTTCATCAGTTATTTTGTGTATTTGAATGAAGTTGAATTTTGTCCATGACTTATTAAGGAAACATCCTTATCAATATGCAAAGAGAATGGGCAGAGATACGTGGATCCTTTGTTCTTTTTAAATCTTACCGATTCCTAAGTAAGAAATTTTATCCTTCACCTTACTTGTTTATTTTCTTTTCTCTCTAATTCTAAAATAATTTATAATGAAATAATTCAAGTTAATAATAAAATAATAACCATTATTTCTTCTGAAATATGTATTGAATCTTGTGGGGTATTAGAATCATTAGCTGTTACATATTCTAGGAAATTAGAATCATTGATCCCTAATTATTAGGCAAGAATTTCTTGTATATGATTCTGGAAATTAGTATAAAAGGAAACTTTGATTTAGGAACAGAAAACTTATTTGTAGTATACATGTTAAGCATATCTTCCTTTTATTGCCTTTTATACACTAAAGACATCCTGAATCTTTTGTTTTGCAAAAAAGGTGGTAGACAGAAAATGAATAGAATTACATAGGAAAGAACCAGGCAACTGGAGTAGAAATTGGAAAGAAAATGGGAGAAAGAACCACTTGAACACAATTAAAGAAGCACAAAATTTACACAAATGATAAAGTGGATATACATACTGACCTATAAAAGCATAGCATAAACTGTCACCAGTTTTGTGATCACGGATGATTTCAGCCCTACAATTTAAATATTAAGTAAGAACAGTATATACAAAATGATATCACTATTAGTAAATGTCATGACAGGTAAAGTGCCTAATATTACTCACGATGATACAGTTCCAAAGCGAGAAAATATAGTATTCAAGTCCTCATCCTAAAATTTAAAAGAAAAAAATATTAATAGTCAAGTAATGATTTTGACCTCAGTATAAATTGGGGGAAAAGAGAACATGATAACTACATACATAGCACCACACAGAAAGTATTACGCACCTCGGTAATTGGGTTCAATTTACAGACAAACAATACATTGTCGGGAGGCTTAATCTCAGCATCAGGAATATCCCCAATCTGAAATAAGAAAGAAAAGGGAGTTTGCAAGGGATCACATTCACAAATGAAGTACTAAAACGATGAGTTATACTTACACTCTCAAGTACAACTGCCCTAGAATGTGCTTCCTTTGATCTGATAACCTCCTCAAGTTCTGCTGGATTTAATTGTTCATCCATGGGCACCCAATCATCTTCAAGTCGTACTTCATCCTCAACCTAGTAAAATTGCATTAAGTCATGCCATAGATGTTTGAACAAGTATGCTTACTGAAGACTGTAAAATTGAAATTTTCATAATTATAATGCTTGAATTGATTTGTAATCGCAAGAATCCAATCATAGTCATACAGTTATAGTCAGAAACCTTTTACATTGAATGCTGAATAAATATACCATTGCATAACAAGTAAAACCCAATATAATCCTCAAACTATAGCTATAGAGTGACAGTCAGACATAAATTTATTTGTAATATCACAATAATCCAATCATCATGTAATCAATTCCTGATTAAAAAGTGGGAAAAAAAATCTCAGACTTCATCTCACCTGCTATTAGGAGAGGAAGATATATTCTCCAAAAAAAAAAAAACACTTACATTAAAAAAATACATCAATGCAAAATAAGTTAATTAACTCATCTATTCTGTCGGGAAACAAAACTCACTGAGAAACCATGAAAAGAATGCTCAAAAAGCCTTGCTTGAAGAAAACAACCAACACCATACATAGAACAGGAGGACAAATGCATTCCAAGTATTCTACTTATAACCTTAGAAATCTGTATTTTTAATTTTAATAAGGTTGTATTTCAATGAAGAATCACAAGGGGCAAAGATTCATGCTATCATGTATCATATTGGCTTGAAATATGGCCTACATACTCCTCAAGGCTTAAGCAATCCTCCTCCACTATGTTAGTTTTTGGGATTTAGGCTTCGAACTTTTCCAGAGTATGAAAAAAATGGTCTAGCGTTTGATCTTTGCCCCCACCATTCTTTTGATAAAAATCAAATTTTAGCATAAGTATGACCGTTACTCACACTTCCATCCCAAAAGGCTCTTACATGAGGAGTATGTTATAAATATAAAAATATCCACACATTTTCACCTAAGAAGTTAACCTTTTGAGATAGTTGGTTCATGACAAACCATGCACTATCCAGTCTTCTTGTTGGGCCATCTATAAATGTCAACTTATAAACTTCACATTTCAGAAGTCAAGATTTATGCATGATGGGTGAATGTTTAGTTGTCTCATGTCAATATAGAAAAATACACCTAATAAGGCTCATGCAATCTTCCTCCCTTGAGTTAGGCCCAGTGCAATGCTAATAATTCAAAATAGAGATATCTTAGTAGACAAACCTGTTGTCATATTTCTATAACTCGAATTAAAGCAAAATCAAAGATGCTCACTAAAGTGTGTCTAAAGTACCAAATGGATTTTCTTAATGTTTAAGGTAAGAAAAATAAGGTCAATGAAACAACTTTTTTTTTTGAATCAATTGGACACATTTCCATGATAAATACTTTTATATTATAAAGGACAATTGCAATGCTAACAAACAACTAATGACATAATTCTCTGCAGTTTCAAGTAATGAAATACAGTGTTGCAATCAACCATTACCTCATCTTTAGGTTTTCCTTCTGGGGAAGCATCAGGAATGAAGTCAGATAGCTGAGAAGGATCATCATAAGGATCCTCTAGGATGTACGTGTGCTTGATTCTGTTCAAGAAATTCAAGATTATGAATACATTTTCTTCATCTCAAAATGACAAATAAGAAATCGTTGTTTTCAATTCATATTTTGTAGTGGAGAAGAATAAGTATAAACCTTATATTTTTATATGGTCTTCCTTTGTCATCTACATAAGCCTCATTTATTCTAGTTAAAGTCTCAAATCCTTCAGCTACCTCACCAAAAACCTGTAACAATGAACAAAGTTCAGCAAAAACATGAGTAACTTCCATGGTATAAAAGTTAAATGTAAGTGTTAAGAGATATAATTTGATTCAGTTAGAGATATGATTTGACTTGGTTAGACTGTTATATGTTGTACCCATGAGCTGTAAACTCAACATTTGCAATACTTAGAGATGTGTTGGAGAAATCTAGCAACTTTAAAGTAAAGATCTTTTGGCCATATCATAAACTGGTTTGGTTTTATTGAAGATCTCATATCGATTAGAGATAAAAATATTTCGTAGTGGATGCAAACCACACCTTATAAACCAGTTTTATAAGGTTGAGTTAGGTTTAAAGTCCACTTCTTAAATATGGTATCAAAGTCATTTAGAGTCTATCATAGTGGAAGTTTGTTTACGAAAGCTACCAGTAATTTACAATGAATTACACATGTTTTTGAACTACACATACCATTGGTCACCAAGATGAAACTGACTTTGATACCAGTTTGTTTGGATAAGATTTGTAAGTCTTCTCATATATTGCTCATCTTGCCCATTTATATATAATGTGGGATGTAACATCCCACCAAAATACTATTCATGTTTATAGCATGAAAATAAAGGTAACAAATAGATTGAGGTGAACAAAATTATATATATGAAATGTAGTTTCTCCTCACAGGGAGTTTAATACAAATTCGGTCACTTTTCCAGAAAACGTAAACAAAATACAGTAAAAAAACAAGGCAGGCGATCTCCTATCAGAAGAGGGCGATCTCCTATCAGAAGACAACAAAAGGGTGATCGCCTAACAGAAGTAGAAACAGGCGATCTACTACCGGCGACCACTCACTGAGGAGCTCTGCTTCCTGCAACATCATCTGCTCCCGTGTAAATTATACACGATCATCACAGGTTTAAGAAAGAGCCAAACACAACACCAAAGAAACACCACAGGGTAAGCTAGACATTTGAAAAAGAGTTTAGATATTATACTTTGAAATCAAGATGAAACAAATTAAAGACACCCACGTAAACCATCAACTAAA
This sequence comes from Phaseolus lunatus, assembly GCA_013389735.1. Classification (NCBI taxonomy): domain Eukaryota; kingdom Viridiplantae; phylum Streptophyta; class Magnoliopsida; order Fabales; family Fabaceae; genus Phaseolus; species Phaseolus lunatus. The sequence goes on along the minus strand of CM023867.1, from coordinate 44,115,380 downwards.
ACACATATTACACAATATCCTCAAGAGTCATTCTTGATCCGGTCGGTCATCGGTAGGCGACGACGTCAGAAGCAGATGACCACGTGGGCCAATCACAGAGTGACGCGTGGCACGTGAAGGCAGATGAACCAGGGTGGAGATCGTTCAAGAACGGCGATCAGTGGTCAGCTACCGAGTGACCACCACCAGAAGATCAATTCCTGCTTGAGCGCCTGGAAGAAGAGCGCGAGAAGGGACAAAGCACCGATCAGTCGTCGGTGCGTTCAGAGTGATCCGTCATCGGTGCATGCATAGTGATCAGTCGTCGGGTGTCCCTTGTCAACACGTGTTAAACTGGGACCGAGGCTCCCAGCGAGAACGTTACTCAAGGACCTCGCCTGATTCCATAAGCAGAGCACGAGGACGTCAAGAAGGACATCGGTCTGTGTTGAGGACATCGGCCGCGCGATGTGAACAATGCAGCCGAAGATCAGTAAAGCGCCCAGAGGCTGAGAGCGGCCTTAGTCGCGAGACGGCCACGCAGGAAGATGAGAAGACGCAGTTAGGTGCAGAATCCAGCTGGGACGAGAGCCCATTAAGGTTGGAATCTCCCAGTTGGTTGCATGTCTGCCACGTGGATGGCAAGGATGTTCCCAGAGAATAGATAGGGCGGCTAGGCACAGAAGTCGAGGGGTCCAGAGGTACCCACGCGGCCTCCCCTGTCAGACTTAGCATTCAAGTGAAGACGGCTGGCACGCAAAGCGCCCTGGGGAGTGCAAACGACACTGCAGAGTAATTAAGTGAACCTAGAGGTAGCCTGTAGGGGCTACGCAGGGTTTATATGAGGATGAAGAACACCAAAACCAGGTATGCAATCTTTACCTCAAAATACACTACACTAGACCTAGAGCACTCAGTTTCCGAATCAAAGGGGACTGAGGGCACACACATACGGTCTCACACAGAGAAATCTGAGAGAGACTTTTGGTGTTCCCGTCGTCTGACTTGAGCGTCGGAGCTACAACGGCCGCCAGAGGCGCCGTCTCTGTGTTTTGCAGGCAGCGTTCGGAGCCCCGTTGAAGGTTCTTGGAGCCTCCTTGCAGAACGCGCAGCAGTTAGAAAGCTGAACGAAGAAGTGACGAGGCACTCTCCCCACGTTCGAGTCCGCGGCGAGATCAATTCTATTTCACATAATGCATCAAGTGTCTAACAATTTCAATGTTCCTCATTCCTCACTCAGGCTTCCACTGACTCATCACACAAGACACTTGACACTACTTCCGGAAGACTCGTGCATTGACTAGACTCAGAGATCTGCACCTGTCATACTAAACTGCTGTAATGTTTCCACAGCTATGCGCATCAACACAATCTCGATCTCAATTTCATCACTCTCACAGTATGACAGGGTTAATCCATATAACAGGCCGAGCTCGTTCTTTTTCACACGACTCACCCATTCATATGAACCTCCTTCGACTCTCACCAACTGAATAACTTCCTCTATGTGATTCCATTATCTCAGCAGAGTCAGGATATCTCATTATAGAAATCACCGATCAATGCACATCCTATACGGTATTTTCTTTCCTGAAAATACTATGCCTTGATCCCACATCCACAACATTCAAAACATCATACCACTCAAAAGAATGATTCATATCACAGCAACAGTCATTTCAAAGGTTCAGATTTTCGAATATCACATACGTTTCACATTTTAATCTCTAACAGTTTCAAACAACACCAAAAAACAGTAGAGTTCGAAAAACAACGCCCAAAACCGGCGATCTCGTTCAAAAACAGAGGATTATACAATAACAGTTGAAAAACCGGCGACCACGTCGCCCCCATCATCTCAATCATCGAATATAAGGATTTTCGTTGGAAATAAGGCTAGCTTCCCTTACCTGGACTTGCGCAAAACACCAAGAGCTCCAAAATCCACCGAGCTTAAAGGATGCCTTAGCTCTGTTTTCAGCGTCTGGTTTGTAGAACTTGCAGAGAACCTCCCAGGTGCTCTAAGGGCAGTCGTCGCACGTCGCACTGGTGCTGGAGGTTGCCTGAGTCGCAGCGCGAAGGAGAGAAAAGAGAGGGATGAAGATGCAGACACTCTTTCACTCTTGAGTCACTGTAACCTTCTTTGAAATCAAGATGAAACAAATTAAAGACACCCACGTAAACCATCAACTAAAACACATATTGCACAATATTCTCAAGAGTCATTCTATTTCACATAATGCATCAAGTGTCTAACAATTTCAATGTTCCTCATTTCTCACGTCAGACTTCCACTGACTCACCACACAAGACACTTGACACTACTTCCGGAAGACTCGTGCGTTGACTCAGACCTAGAGATCTGCACCTGTCATACTACATCACCCACACAGGGTCGCTGTGAAACTCACACAGCCATGCGCATAAATGAATCTCAATATCTTCACTCTCCTAGTATGACAGGGTTAATTCATATGACAGGCCGAGCTCGTTCTTTTTCACACGACTCACCCATTCATATGAACCTCCTTCGACTCTCACCAACTGAATAACTTCCTCTATGTGGTTCCATTATCTCAGCAGAGTCAGGATATCTCCTTCTAGACAGGTCCCTAGTCAATACACATTACACACGATCTTACACGGTATTTTCTTTCCTAAAAATACTATGCCTCGATCCCATATCCACAACATTCAAAACATCATACCACTCAAATGAATGATTCAAATCACAACAACAGTCATTTCAAAGGTTCAGATTTTCGAATATCACATGTATTCCACATTTAAATCTCGAACAGCTTCAAACAACACCAAAAACAGGGGAGTTCGAAAAACAACGCCAAAACCGGCGATCTCGTTCAAAAACAGAGGATTATACAATAACAGTTGAAAAACCGGCGACCACGTCGCCCCCATCATCTCAATCATGAACGTAAGGATTTTCGTTGGAAATAAGGCTAGCTTCCCTTACCTGGACTTGCGCAAAACACCAAGAGCTCCAAAACCCACCGAGCTGAAAGGATGCCTTTGCTCTGTTTGTAGCGTCTGGTTTGTAGAACTTGCAGAGAACCTCCCAGGTGCTCTAAGGGCAGTCGTCGCACGTCGCACTGGTGCTGGAGGTTGCCTGAGTCGCAGCGCGAAGGAGAGAAAAGAGAGGGATGAAGATGCAGACACTCTTTCACTCTTGAGTCACTGTAACCTTCTTTGCCTTCCCGCAGTGGGCTTTTGAATCCAAGCCTACCTGTCCACGTATGCTGCTGCTGCCACCCCTTCTGCAGGAAAGCCTGAGTGTACTATTTCACTGAACAGTACGGCTACGGTTGTCTCTTGCGCCTGCCAACCACTGCCCTAAACAGTACGACCACGTTTGTCTCTTTGCGCATGCCAACCACTTCCTGAACAGTACGACCGCGAGTGTCTCCTGCGCATGCCAACATTCTGATGTCACTATTCTGAATCATCCTTTTTGTCTACGTGGCGTACGTGCAGGACGTTCCATGCTGGGAGTCTGGGTCCCACCTTCTCTGTGTGCAACTCGACATCGCGCGATAACCTTTCGCCGATGACCCCTTGTGGGAAGACTATCCACCGATAACCTCTCGCGCGAAGGTTATCCACCGATGACCTCTCGCGCGAAGACAATCCACCGATGACTTCTCGCGCGAAGACAATCCACCGATGACCCCTCGCGCGAAGACAAACCACCGATGACCTCTCGCGCGAAGACAATCCACCGATGCTTCATCCTGGCGGACGACCGATGTCTCCCCCTGATGATGCCCGCATGCATCGCGCCCTGGCGACGCCCGCATGCCTCGCGCCCTGGCGACGACGTGTAGTTTAGGCGACCGGCGATTATGTATTAACAAGGAACTCTTATAGCCTTCTAAACTACACTTTCCTTCCTTTTTATTTTAAATAAGAACATACTTAGAATTCATTTAAAATATATCCTTTTATTCCAATTTAATTTTTCAGGTCCTTACATAGAGACCAACAGTTCGAAAGGTAACTCCTTCACTAGAAGGCCCAACTCGGCTACACACAGGCTTGACACAAAGGAGTGTGTCGCTCCAGAATCAAACAAGGCTTTTAGACCTCTACCAGCTATAAAGCAAACACCTTGCACGAGGTTACCTGACTGAGACGCTTCTGCTCCTGACATGGCAAACACTCTCCCTGTTGCCTAAGGTCTGCCTAGTTAGTACATAATCGCCGGTCGCCTACTACACATGATCGCCAGGGCGCGAGAGGCATGCGGGCATCGCCAGGGCGCGAGGCATGTGGACGTCACCAGGGCGAGAGAGGCATGTGGGCATCGCCAGGGCGCGAGGCATGTGGACGTCACCAGGGCACGAGAGGCATGCGGGCATCGCCAGGGCGCGAGGCATGTGGACGTCGCCAGGGCACGAGAGGCATGTGGGCATCGCCAGGGCGCGAGGCATGTGGACGTCGCCAGGGCGCGAGAGGCATGTGGGCATCGCCAGGGCGCGAGGCATGTGGACGTCACCAGGGCGCGAGAGGCATGCGGGACGCTGGGGCGCGAGAGGCATGTGGGCGTCGTCGAGGCGCGAGGCATGCAGGCATCGCCGGGTCGCGAGAGACATCGGTCGTCATCTAGGGAGAGACATCGGTCGTTTGCCAGTATGAGACCTCAGTGGATAGTCATCGCGCGAGCGGTCATCGGTGGAATGTTATCGCGCGATGTCGAGTTTCACACAGTTAAGGTGGGACCCAGACTCCCAGCATGGCACGTCCTGCACGCGCGCCACGTGGACAAAAAGGGTGGTTCAGAATAGTGAATCAGAATGTTGGCATGCACAAGAGACAACTGTGGTCGTACTATTCAGGGCAGTGGTTGGCATGCACAAGAGACAACAGTGGTCGTACTGTTCAGGGCAGTGGTTGGCAGGCACAAGAGACAACCGTGGCCGTACTGTTCAGAGAAACGTACACTCTGGCTTTCTTGCAGAGGGGGGGGGTGGCAGCAGCATGCGTGGACTAGTAGGCTTAGATTTAAAAACTCACTTCTGAGAGGCAAAGAAGGTGCTGTGGTTCAAGAGTGAGTGAGTGAGTTACCTTCATCCTTCTCTTTTCTCTCCTTCACTCTGCCATTCAGGCCTTATCACGTTCCTGCTTAGCTATCGACGACTGCCCTTGGAGCACCTGGGAGTTTCTCTGCAAGTCCTACAAACCAGACGCTAAAACAGAGCTAAGGCATCCTTTAAGCTCGGTGGGTTTGCGCAAGTCCAGGTAAGGGAAGCTAGCTTTATTTCAATAAAAGCCGTAGAATTGCTGTTTTCTGAAGTGAGGGCGACGTGGTCGCCGGTTTCATATTCTGTTTCGTTGATGCTCTGTTCTATGTGTTTGGGCGACGTGGTCGTCGGTTTTAAATACAGATTTCGAACTCCCCTGTTTAGTGTCACTTTGAATTTGTCGAGATTGAAATGAAGAATGTATATGCTATTCGAAAACCTGATCGGTGGTATGCTTGTTGTTGTGATTGGAATCATTCATTTAAGTGTTATATGATGTGTGAAATGTCGTGAATGTGGGGTCAAGACATAGTATTTTCAGGAAAGGAAATACCGTGTTGAGATTTGGTTATGAAGTGTATTGATCTGTGAGTATCCTGTGAATGAGGCGATCCTGACTCTGCTGAGATAATGGAATCACATAGAGGAAGTTATTCAGTTGGTGAGAGTCGAAGGAGGTTCATATAAATGGGTGAGTCGTGTGAAAAAGAACGAGCTCGGCCTGTTATATGAATTAACCCTGTCATGCTAGGATAGTGATGATATTGAGATTCATTTATACGCTTGTGAATGTGTGTGATTTCACGGCGACCCTGTGAATGTGTGTGATTTCACAGTGGGTCAGTATGACAGGTGCATGTCTCTGGATGCTAAGTTCAACGTACGAGTCTTCCGGAAGTAGTGTCAAGTGTCTTGTGTGATGAGTCAGTGGAAGTCTGACGTGAGAAATGTGAAACATTGAATTGAACGACTCTTGATGGAAATATGTGGTTACTTGATGGCTGTGTGATATGAATGAGAAAGTGATGGACTCTTGTGAATGTTTAAAAAGGCTGATCTATGTTGGTCGTCCAGTTTATAATTTAAAGTTAAAAATAAATATATCTAGCTTACCCTTTGTACTGTTTTCTCTTAAAACTGTGATGATCGTGTATTTTACACGCGAGCAGATGATTTTCCAGGAAGTAGCGCTCCTTAGTGAGTGGTCGCCTGTTTCTGTCTCTGTGTGGTGATCGCCTGATTTCTGTTCTGATAGCAGATCGGCTGTTTTGGGTCTTCTGATAGTAGATCGCCGGTTTATGTATGGAGACCGCCGGTTTCAATTTGTTTGGCTGTATTTTGTTTAAGTTTTGGAAAAATATACCAGTTATGTATTAAACTCCCTGTGAGGAGCAACTTCATTTTATATAAATACGTATGTTCATTTAAATATTTTTGTTTTACCGTTATTTCATTTTATATTTATGAAAAGTAATTTGGCGGGATGTTACAAGCTCGACATCGCGCGACAACTTTCCACCGCTGACTCATCCTGGCGAACGACCGATGTCTCGTCCTGAAAGACGACCGATGTTTCTCTCTGGCGACGCCCGCATGACTCTCACGTCGCGGCGATGCCCGCATGCCTCTCGCGCCCTGGCCACGTCCACATGCCTCGCGCCCTGGCGATGTCAACATGCCCTCGCGCCCTGGCGAAGTCCGCATGTCTCTCGCGCCTTGACGACGCCAGCATGCCTTTCGCGCCCCAGCGTTGCCCGCATGCCTCGCGCCTCGGCGTTGCTCGCATGCCTCGCGTGCCCTGGTGACGTCCACGTGCCTCGCGCCCTGGCGATGCCCGCATGCCTCTCGTGCCCTGGCGACGTCCACATGCCTCGCGCCTTGGCGATCATGTGTAGTAGACGACCGGCGATTAAGTACTAACTAGGCGATCTCATAGTCTTCTAAACTACACTTTCCTTCCTTTTTATTTTAAATAAAAGCATACTTAGAATTCATTTAAAATATATCCCTTTTTATTCCAATTCAATTTTACAGGTCCTTACACTTGGTGTTTTGCACAAGTCCAGGTAAGGGAGGTGTACCGACCAGTCCTCGGACACCGAGAACAGGTAGTAAAAGGCGAACCACGTCAGATGGGTCTCACAGCATGGGCCAAAGCCACGTAAGGAATGGACCCCATTAGAGTGTGATCAGTCATCGGTGTGTCCCTCAGAGTAGTGTGATCAGTCATCGGTGTGTTCCTTCAGTTTAGTGTGATCAGTCATCGGTGTGTCCCTCAGAGTAGGGTGATCAGTCATCGGTGTGTTCCCTCAGAGAGGGGTGATGAGTCATCGGCCTACAGAGAGGGGTGATTAGTCATCAGCCTACAGAGAGGGGGGATGAGTCATCAGCCTACAGAGAGGGGGGATGAGTCATCGGCCTACAGAGAGGGGTGATTAGTCATCAGCATTTTCCCCCAGGGAAGGGTGAGTAGTCGTCAGACCACCAGGATGGGCTGAGGTGTCATCGTCACTCAGCAGGTCGAGGAGTCCTCGGCAACAGAGTATGGCGAGGAGACATCGGCCTTGGGTGAGGACGAGGTGACATCGGCCTTGGGGAAAGACCAGTTATCAGTAAACATGCCCAGAGACTAGGTGCACAAGGAGGCACCCAGGTGGTCACCCTGTAAAAGTTTGCACTCCAGAGAAGGAAACCTTATGTGCTAGATTACCCTAAGATTGGGTGATAGCGGCGCAAGGGTATTCCAGTAAACCCTAAATATGGCTAGTAGCGCAGCGAACCTTAATTAGGGTTAGCGGCGCAGTAAACCCTAGACTATATAAGGGACAGTAAAATACTTCACAAAGGTACGCAGTTTCTAGACCTAAACACAGAGAGAAACTCAATACACTTGGTGTTTTTTGCCCTAGTTTTGACTTGAGCGTCGGAGTGCACATGGCCGCGAGGGCGCCTCTCTTTCTTTCTTTTGCAGGCAAGCTATTTTACAGTGAAGGAGGAGGAAGAAGGTGCTAGCGATCCTAGAGTTTGACCGACAGCGAGTCAACCGGCAAGAACAGGAAGCTAGCCTTATTTCCAACGAAAATACTTATATTCATGATTGAGATGATGGGGGCGACGTGGTCGCCGGTTTTGGCGTTGTTTTTCAAACTCCCCTGTTTTTGGTGTTGTTTGGAGCTGTTTGAGATTTAAATGTGAAATACATGTGATATTCGAAAATCTGAACCTTTGAAATGGCTGTTGCTGTGATTTGGATCATTCATTTGAGTGGTATGATGTGTGGAATGTCGTGAATGTGGGATCAAGACATAGTATTTTCAGGAAAGGAAATACCGTGTTGAGATTTGGTTATGAAGTGTATTGATCTGTAAGTATCCTGTGAATGAGGCGATCCTGACTCTGCTGAGATAATGGAATCACATAGAGGAAGTTACTCAGTTGGTGAGAGTCGAAGGAGGTTCATATGAATGGGTGAGTCGTGTGAAAAAGAACGAGCTCGGCCTGTCTTATGGATTAACCCTGTCATACTGTGAGAGTGATGAATTGAGAACGAGTTCGTGTTGATGCGCATGGCTGTGGAAACATTACAGCAAATGAAGTATGACAGGTGCATGTCTCTGGATGCTAAGTTCAACGCACGAGTCTTCCGGAAGTAGGGTCAAGTGTCTTGTGTGATGAGTCAGTGGAAGTCTGACGTGAGAATGAGAAACATTGAATTGATAGACACTTGATAAATTTTGTGATTTTAACGACCGTTGAGGAATTGTGCAATATGTGTTTAGTTGATGGTTTACGTGGGTATCTTGAATTTGTTTTATCTTGATTTTAAAGTTCATATCTAAACTCTCTTTCAAATATCTAGCTTACCCTGTGATTTTGGTGTTGTGTTTGGCTCTTTCTTAAACCTGTGATGATCGTGTATAATTTACACGGGAGCAGATGATGTTGCAGGAAGTAGAGCTCCTCAGTGAGTGGTCACCGGAAGGAGATCGCCTGTTTTCTATTCCTATTAAGCGATCACCCTTCTTCTGTTTTCTGATAGGAGATCACCCTCTTCTGATAGGCGATCACCCTTTTCTGATAGGAGATCGCCTGCCTTGCTATTTTACTGTATTTTGTTTACGTTTTCTGGAAAAGTGACCGAATTTGTATTAAACTCCCTGTGAGGAGAAAACTTCATTACATATATATAATTATGTTCACTTCAAAATATTTGTTTACCTTTAATTCATTTTATATTTATTCCAAAGTATTTGGCGGGATGTTACAGACTGTAACATCCCGCCAAAATAAACCATACATACATGTATAATGAAAATAGGATAAAACAATAATGTTGAGGAATACAAGATAATATATATATAAGAAATGAAGTTGCTCCTCTTAGAGAGTTTAATACATAGCTAAATCAAATGTTTTTCAAAATTTAAAGAAAGACAATCAAATACAGCGAGACCGGCGGTCTCCATACATAAAAACGGCGATCTCCAACACAAACCGGCGATCCCAAAACAGAAGACCTCAAAACAGGCGATCTTCTATCAGGACACAAATCCGGCGATCACCACCGAGAGGTGGAAATGGGCGATCTCTGCCCTCGGCGACCACCCATTAGGGAGCTCTTCTTCCTGGAAGATCATCTGCTCCCGTGTACACATTTACACGATCATCACAGTTTTGAGAAAACAACCACAATAACAGATAAAAGGGTAAGCTAGACATTTTAAAGAGAGTTTAGAATAAGTCATTAAAATCATGAACATAATAAATCAAGGTAAAACATTCTACAAGATATCCATGTAAAACGTAGAGCTACTCATAGCATTCACCTGATCGCCCAAAACCACAAACTTCACAACATTCACCCATAGTCATTCCATTTCACAATACTGCATCAAGTGTCTATCAATATTCCAGTTTCTCATTTCACATGTCAGACTTTCCACTGACCCACAATGCATAGACACATGACACTACTTCCGGATTGACTCGTGCGTTGACTCAGGCCCAGAGATTTGCACCTGTCATACCATACCACTGTGAAATCCACACAGCATGCGCATATACCATCTCAATGTTACCATTCTCCCGGTATGACAAGGTTAGTTCGTATAACAGGCCGAGCCCATTCTTTTTCAAACTACTCGCCTATTCATACGAACCTCCTTCGACTCTCACGAACTGGATAACTTCATCTACGTGATTCCATTATCTCAGCAGAGTCAGGATATCTCCTTCTAGACCAGCCCCTAGTCAATACACCTATACAGATCTTACACGGTATTTCCTTTCCTGAAAATACTATGCCTCGATCCCACATTCACAGCATTCAAAGACATCATACCACTCAAGTAAACGATTCAATCACAGCAATAATCATTTCAAAGCTTCAGATCTTCGAATATCTCATGTAAATCTCAAGTAGTTTCAAAACAACATTAAAAACAGGGAGTTCGTAAAACAGCGCCAAAACCGGCGATCTAGTTCAAAAACAGAGTGTTTCGAAGACTATGTTTAAAACCGGCGACCTCGTCACCCAAGCACACAAACAAAGCATTTCACGTAGATGAAAAACAAAAATGGCGACCACGTCGCCCTCACTTCAGAAAATGGCTAAACTATGGCTCGTATGGAAAAGAGGTCTAGCTTCCCTTACCTGGACTTGCGCAAACACTAGGAGCTTCGAAATCAAACGAAGCTTGAAGAATGCCTTGGCTCTGTTTTCGCGTCTGGTTTGAAGAACTTGCAGAGAACTACCCAGGTGCTCCAATGGTGGCTGTCGCTCGTCGTAATCTCGCGTGAAGGTACTAGAATCGCAGCGCGAAGGTGATAACTCACTCTTTCTCTCTTTGAATGTTGCAACGTTTCTCCCTCTCAGCAGTGGGTTTCTGCATCTTAAACCAACTTATCCCCAAAAAGCAGCTGCCACCACCCACTCTGCAGGGGAGTTTGCGTGTACGCTTCCCTGAACAGTACCACTACGCGTGCTTTTGCGCAGGCTAACACTCTGAGGTCACTATTCAGCACCACTCTTTTTGTCTACGTGGCGCGCGTGCAGAACGTTCCATGCTGGAAGTCTGGGTCCCACGTTCTCTGTGTGTACTCAACGTCGCGCTATGACCTTTCACCGATGACCACAGGCGCGAAGTCTATCCACCGATGACCTCTTGCGCGAAGGCTCTCGACCGATGACCTCTCGCGCGAAGACTCTCGACCGATGACCTCTCGCGCGAAGACTCTCGACCGATGACCTCTCGCGCGAAGACACACCCCGCATGCCTCGCGCCCGGCGATGTCCGCATGCCCCTCGCGCCCTGGCGATGCCTGCATGCCCTGCACCCTGGCGATACCCGATGACACTCGCCACTCCTTCCTGGAGGTTCTTCATTGCACTATGTTACATCCAAGGTATTCTCTCCACGCGACTCGGTGACGTTGGTGGCTTCATATTTCCATGAGTAGATCAACACTTCTCCTCGTTCTTCCATGCATGCAACACAAAAGGGTGATCTCTTTTGCTCAAGCATAGAGCCTCGCATGCACAGTGTGACTAAGGCTTAACCCACACCTTGATACGCGTGGTTGTTGGAACCCACTCTAGTTGATCCAGTATGGTGACCACATACTACGTGCATTTTCGGCGATCATATTCAACTTACTCGATAGGCGATCATATACACTCTAGGCGACAGGCGATTGTGTACACTCTAGGCGACAGGCGATTGTGTACACTCTAGGCGACAGGCGATTGTGTACACTCTAGGCGACAGGCGATTGTGTCCCAGTGGAGTCGGAGATCGCCTCCGTCTTCACTAATGGCGATCTTGTAGAAGTCTTCTTAGTTACACTTCTCCTCCTTCACTCTTCTTGGTCCACATGTCATCCGACCGACCTCTACTAGCTTACTCCAGATCATGGGCGACTTCCGATGTCTGCTACTACGAAACTTCATTTATCAACTCTTTGTATTTTAAATAATGACATCTTCCGAAATTATTTAAATATACCACTTTTATTCCAATTTAATTTTCCAGGTCCTTACACAGACAGCTTCGGCACTAACTCTGGCTTCTTCTCGCACTTCATCCAAGAGATCGAGATTCACCTTTCGCTCTTGATTGGACTCTTCGGCGATGAAGTTCAGAAATCTAGGGGAGCTCTCATATCTCCACGGGAATCATAGCATCTGTCCCATAGACAAGACTAAAGGGTGTCTCATGGGTGCTAGACTGTGGAGTGGTATGGTAAGACCATACAATTCTGGGAACTTCTTCTGCCCAGTTCCCCTTAGCTTTCTCTAGTCTTCGCTTCAGTCCCCTGAGTAGCACTTGGTTGGTTGACTCCACTTGCCCGTTGGTTTGCGGGTGTTCTACCGAGGCGAACACTTGCTGTATCTTCAACTCTTCGCACATCTTTCTCAACTGATGACTGGTGAACTGAGTGCCATTGTCGGATACCAGCCTCTTGGGTACTCCGAAACGACAGACGATGTTCCTCCAGACAAAATGCTCGACCTTCTGAGCGGTGACGTGCGCCACTGGTTCTGCCTCCACCCATTTGGTGAAATACTCGATGGCCACTATGAGGAACTTCATCTGCCTGATCACCAGAGGAAAAGGTCCCAGGATGTCGATTCCCCACGTGTGAAATGGCCACGGGCTATGGATGGACTTCAACTCTTCGGGGGGTGCCTTATGCCAGTCTGCATGAAGTTGGCACTGTTTGCACCGCTGAGCATACTTCACGCAGTCTTCCTTCAGTGTTGGCCAGTAGTACCCCGTGCGGAGGATCCTGCGTGTAGCAAGAAACCCTGATGACCATGCACTGATGACTGATCAGTGCTTCATTACTTCTCGCCCTCTGCTTCCAGGCCTCATCTAGGCACTGATCTGCTGGTGGTGGTCACTTAGCAACTGACAACCGATCACCTTTCTGAGTGATCTCCTCCCTGATTCACCTACTATCTTATTCCACGTGTCACCCTGTGAATGGTCCACGTGGTCATCTGCTGCTGACGTCATCGACTACCGATGATCGACCGGATCACAAGCCCCCCATTCTCGAGCTGTGAACTAGTTCTCAGCAAAGAGACTAAGTGGTCGCGCCCCCGGTCCATGTGGCAGGTGGGGCCACGCCACGTGCTGCTCACGTGTCTGCTCTTGAACGTTATGACTTCCACGCTTTATCTCTGGACATGTGGATGCATCAATGGCCCACACTGAGTGTCGCTACCGTTTCCTTCATTCAAAAGAGGCGCATGCACTGGCACTGCTCCATCACCTTCTTTAGCATACTCAATCTCTGTTTTCCAGAACTCTCAGCTCTCTTCTGCGCGCGCATTCTCCTCGATCTTTCGACCTTCAACCCTTCTTCGATCATCTAAAGGTTTGTCTTTTCTTCTCCCTTGGTGCATTTAGAGCATTTCTACCGTTTGCATTCATGTTTTTCATCACTGTTCATTCATCTTCTCTGTTTTCTTCTTCTCAACCTGCGCTAGGGTTCTCTGTACTCATCTCTCACTCTCTGCTTCTCCTTCTTCCTCTTCTTCACCTGAACCTTCCTTCGTGCTTTCTCCCTCTGTTTTTCACCGAACCATTCATCATTTCCCTCTTCTTTCATTCATCTGATCTTGCTCCTTCCTTTCCTCCATTGCAGCTTTGGCAATGGCTCATGTGAAGCAAACGGCACGCCTCGTTGCCTCTTCTTCTGGTGCCCAGCCCCCAAGGCCTGCACCATCGCCACCCTCTGCCCCAACTCCACCCCAACCTACCGCAACGTCCTTCGGAGACCAGGCCAGGGTGTATGAGTGGGCTTCCTTGGCGCTCCTAGCCGAGACCTCCACGCAACTCCCTCCACACCATGAGTGGGCTTCCTTGGCGCTCCTAGCCGAGACCTCCACGCAACTCCCTCCACACCACCTAAAAACCATACTCAGCAACGATCCAGATGAGCCCTCGTGCGCCATTCATAAAGAAAATGACTTCCAAGTAGGCGTACGTATTCCTCCACGAGGGATACCCATCTGCGCCGATGACAGGGCTACCAATGGGGTACCCTTCACCTTCGTATACTCCGCCATCTTCAAGAGGTTGAAGCTGCGTCTGCCCTTCACCTTCTTTGAGAAAGAACTGATGATGGAGCTGAATGTCGCACCATGCCAGCTTCATCCAAATGCTTGGGCCTTCATCCGAGCATTTGAAATCTTGTGTGATTACTTTGGTCACCCTGCCTCCATCGACGTCTTCCTGCACTTTTTTGAGGCGAAGAACCCAGGGGACAGGTCTTGGGTGAGCCTAAATGGGGTTGCTGGTAGAGTCATCCTAGGCTTATACCAGCAATCCTTCAAGGACTGGAAGGGCAGGTTCTACATGATCTCTGCCACCCCTCGAGACCCCACACTGCTCGAAGGATTCCCCCTTTATTGGGTCCCAGGGGTAGAGTTCAAGAAGCCCAGGGATTTGGAGGCCCTGGCCCCCTATGAACGTGAACTGTGCAGACTTCTTCTAGGGGTAAAATACAACTCTGCTACACTCATCAAACATGAGTTTGATGTAGTATCCCTGAAGAAATACATAGGTAGATCATCCTTCCACTTAACTCTTGCATCACTCCATGCATCTGCATGGCATTCTCATGTGCATTTGCTTTCAACTTACTGATTCAGTCTTGATATCTGATTTTTCCTCTTAACCTTTGATGCAGATATGACTTCAGGGAGAGATAGGAAGAATGCCTTGCTAGCACTGGCTCAGTCCATGCTTGCTTCGGCACCAACCAGGACCGAGAATGCTCCTGTCTCCACCTCCTCCACCTCTGAACCACTTGTAGCTCCTCCCCTATCGGTGGCACCTACAAGAGGTCCTGAGGCTGGCAGGAGAAAGAGGAGGCTTGTATTCCCTACTCGTGCAGCCACTGCTACTGCTTCTGCTGCCGCTCCTTCGACCGAAGAGGAGAGCTCTGATGTTCCCCTCCTTCGCCGCAAGAGGACTCGGCAGGAGATTGGGGGGTCTTCAGCAGCTGGGGCTGGAGAAACCGATGTGGTGCAGGTTGAGGAAGAAGAAGAAGATGGAGCCTTAGCTCCTACCTCTCAACTTGCGCCTACCCCACCATCATCTCCCCCACAGCTACCTTCTCCCACACCTCCATCACCAATCCCTCAACAACCTTCTCCTAGCACCCTTCCTTCCCCGTCAGCTCCACCTGCACCACCACTCCCAGTGGGCCAAACGCCAAGCTCACTCAATCCACCTGTTGGGAGTGGACCTGCTCACTCAGGGGGTCCATCAAGGCCTCATGCCTCTCCACCAATGCAAACCACAGCTGCAACCTCTCAAGGTGGTGGGGCCTCTTCTCAACCGAGCATTCCTGGGGCTACCAACGAGAACCTCAGCAAGGTAATCTCTTTGGCGAGGTGTTACATTCAGAGCCAGGAATTGATCGCGTGGACTGGGCAGGATGTGGATGCTCATCTGGCCAAGAGTCTGGTACTCTCCCTGCAATTCTCCACTCAGCAACACAAACAGGAGCTCTTGGAAAAGAAGATCCAAGAGCTTGAGCACGACAAAGACTCCTTGATGAGTGACCTTGAAGCTTCTCAAGGTATGGTGCACATGCTGAGTGGTACGGTGGAGAATGCCAAGAGAGACTACTTTCTGCAGGTGCAGGAGACCATCAGGACTGAGCTCCTGATGGGTGAGGCTGTGACTGCTTTAGATGGTCAAGCCGTGGAGCTGCAGGGGCAGAACAACCGTCTAGAGGCTGAGACTTCTTCCTTACGCCAACTGAACGACAAACAGGCGGAGGATCTCAAGGCTTCTAGGGAAGAGATTGCTCTGAAGGAGAAGAAGCTCGAAGAGGTTCAGGTCCAACTCCTCGAGGCGTGAAACAAGCTGACAAATGCGCACAGCGAGTTGACCAAGACACAGGAGGAGCTCAAAGGAGCCAAAGGCAAATTGGAAGAGGCCGAGTCTTCCTTTGCCAAAGAGAAAAAGGAGCTTGAAGCCGATGTAACAGAGACCATGGCTGCTGGTGCTGAGGCTTTGATAGATGGGTTCAGGATGGCCTTGGAGCAGGTTCACTGTGTCCTACCAGACTTGGACCTTACCCAATTCAGTCTCCGCCATTCAGTGGTCGATGGCAAGCTCATTCCTCCTCCTTGAGCTTCTCCCCTTGCAACTTCTCCTTTTGTGTAATCTTTTTTTTCCGCTACATAACTTGTGTATAAACCTTATAACTGTAAAGGCTCTTTGTATTGACTTGAATGAAATCTATTTGCTTCAGCTGCTTGTCTCTCTCCATCTTTAACTCTCTGCATGTGACTAACTGTTAACTAGCTTAGGCTTTAGCACGATCTCACTGTAACCCTTCAAATTCAAACGTGGTTTCTGACTTGATCGCTGTAACGCCCCTCAATATCTTATTCTTATTTATATAATAAAATAAAGGTTAAACAATAATATCAAAATTAATATATGAATATATAATAAAATACATCCATCAATACATTGTAGTTCAAAATAATATCCCTTCTCTAGGGAATTTTTTTTTTTTAATACATAACCGTCAAGTGGTTCAAAATAAAACAGAACGCAGCATAAGAGCAGGCGATTTCCCTGTCCATCCACTCACTGAGGAGCTCCACTGCCTGTGTAAGAACCTAGAAGTTTATATTGGAATAAAAGTGTTATATTATAAATGAATTCGAAACGCGTTCTATTTTAAATAAAAAGGAAGGAATGTATGGCTGAGAAGCCTACGAGATCGCCGTTATTAAGCGGGTAGGCGATCTCCAACTTCTCTGGCACTTGGTCGCCTATCGCCTAGCTTATGCTTGAACGCCTATCGCCTAGCTTATGCTTGAACGCCTATCGCCTGTGTGTACCTAGTAGCCTGTCGCCTAGAGTACACCTAATCGCCGAAACTACACTTAGTGTGTAGCCAAAATGTTGGATCAACCCTGGTACGCCCCAAAAGCCACGCGTATTAAGGTGTGGGTTAAACCTTGGATACGCTGGGCAGGCGAAACTCTATGCTTGAGCGAAAGAGATCACCCTTAGCGTGACATGCATGGAGGAAACGAGGAGAAGTGCTGATCTACTCTTGGAAGTGTGAAGCTACCGACGTCACCAAGCCTTGTGGAGAGAATACCTTGGATGTAACATAGTGGAATGAAGAACCCCCAGGAGGGAGTGGCGAGTGTCATCGGGCATCGCCAGGGCGCGAGGGGCATGCGGACATCGCCGGGCGCGAGGCATGCTGCGGGGTGTGTCTTCGCGCGAGAGGTCATCGGTCGAGAGTCTTCGCGCGAGAGGTCATCGGTGGAGAGTCTTCGCGCGAGAGGTTATCGGTCGAGAGTCTTCGCGCGAGAGGTCATCGGTCGAGAGGTCATAGCGCGACGTTGAGTACACACAGAGAACGTGGGACCCAGATTCCCAGCATGAGACGCGCGGCACGCGAGACACGTAGGCAAAAAGCGTTGGTTCAGAACAGTGACATCAGAATGTTGGCATGCGCAGGAAACACTCGCGGTCGTACTGTTCAGAGCAGTCGTTGGCATGCACAAGAGACAACAGTGGTAGTACTGTTCAGAGCAGTGGTTGGCATGCACAAAAGACAACCGAGGTCGTACTGTTCAGTGAAACGTACGCTCAGGCTTTTGCAGAAAGGGTGGCAGCAGCATACGAGGACAAGTATGGTTGGGATCAAAACCCACTGAGAGGAGGCAAAGAGCGTTACAAGTGACCCAAGAGTGAAAGAGCGAGATTATCTTCATCCTCCTCCTTTCTCCCCCTTCACGCTGCGTTTTCCAGGCATCCTCAAGCATCAGTTCGACGTTTGTCCTTAGAGCACCTGGGGAATTCTCTGCAAGAGCTTAAGGCATCCTCGAAGCTCGTGGAGTTGGAGCTCTTAGTAAGGTTGCGCAAGTCCAAGTAAGGGAAGCTAGACCCCTTTTTCCATACAAGCCATAGTGTAGCATTTCTGAAGTGAGGGCGACGTGGTCGCCATTTTCGTTTTATTCTGCGTGAAATGCTCTGTGTTGTGTGCTTGGGCGACGTGGTCGCCGGTTTTAAACATAATCTTCGAAACACCCTGTTTTTGAACCAGGTCGCCGGTTTTGGCGCTGTTTTACGAACTCCTCTGTTTTTGATATTGTTTTGAAACTACTTGAGATTTACATGAGATATTCGAAGATCTGAAGCTTTGAAATGATTTGTTGCTGTGATTTGAATCATTTATTTGAATGGTATGATGTGTTGAATGTGGTGGGTGTGAGGTCGAGGCATAGTATTTTCAGGAAAGAAAATACCGTGTAAGATCTTGTAGTATGTGCATTGATCGGTGATTAAGAACGAGATATCCTGACTCTGCTGAGATAATGGAATCACATAGAAGAAGTTACTCAGTTGGTGAGAGTCGAAGGAGGTCCGTATGATGGGCGTCTCGTGTGAAAAAGAACGAGCTCCGCCTGTCCTGTGGATTAACCCTGTCATGCTGTATGGTGATGTGTGAGATTCATTATACGCTTGTGAATGTGAGATTTCACGGCGACCCTGTGGATGTGTATGATTCTACAGTGGGCAATATGACAGGTGCAAATCTCTGAGTCTAATCAATGCACGAGTATTCCGGAATTAGTGTCTTGTGTCTATGTATTGTGAAGTCAGTGGAAAGTCTGACGTGTGAAATGAGGAACTTGAAATTGATAGACACTTGATGCACTGTGTGATATGAATGACTCTTGAGGAATCGTGAAATGTGGGTTTGTTACTGGATAGTATGTGGGAAGAATGAGAAAGCTGATGGTTTTACGTGGGTGTCTTAAATTAGTTTCATCTTGATTTTAAAGTTCATATCTAAATCTCTTGTAAAACTGTCTAGCTTACCCTGCGTTTTCGTTTGTGGATGTTCTTCTTAAAACTTGTGATGATCGTGTATGATTTACACGGGAGCAGATGACGTTGCAGGAAAGTGAGATCGCCGGTCTGATAGGAGATCGCCTGTCTGATAGGGGATCGCCTGGCTGATAGGAGATCACCTGATTGATTAGGAGATCGCCCTTTTGTTAGCATATCGCCCGATTTGTCTTGTGTTGTATTTTGTTTAAGTTTTTGGGAAAGATTCACATTTTATGTATTAAACTCCCTATGAGGAGAAACTCCATTATATATATATGATTATGTTCATTTCAAAATATTTGTTTATCTTCATTTATATCAAATAAATATGAAATGTATTTGGCGGGATGTTACAGCCTGCAACATCATCTGCTCCCGTATAAATTACACGATCATCACAGTTTTAAGAAAAACAACCACAAAACAAACCAAAGGGGTAAGCTAGACATTTTTAAAAACTTTAAAACATGAAACTTGATATTAACGTAAACCATCAAATATTCACACATTTCACAATTCCCTCAAGTGTCATTCATTTCACATAATCCATCAAGTGTCTATCAAATTTCAATATTTCTCTTTCTCACGTCAGACTTCCACTGACTCATCATACATAGACAATTGACTCTACTTTCGGAAGACTTGTGCGTTGAACTTAGCATCCAGAGACCTGCACCTGTCATACCACACCACTGTGAAATCCACACAGGGTCGCTGTGAAATCCACACAGCCATGCGTATAAACATAATCTCAATATCATCACTCTCACGGTATGACAGGGTTAATTCATATAACAGGTCAAGTTAGTTATCTTTCAAACCACTTACCCATACATATGAACCTCCTTCGACTCTCAACAACTGAATAACTTCATCTATGTGATTCCATTATATCAGCAGAGTCAGGATCGTCTCATTCACAGGATACTCACTGATCAATACACCTTGTTCTTGCCGGTTGACTCGCCTGTCGGTTGACTCACGACACTCACACGCCTCCTTCCTCACGTTAATACGTGCTTGGTTCTTTCGAAGCAATCTGCACCTGCAAAAGAGAAAGGGGGCGCCCTAGAGGCCGTTTGCACTCCGACGCTCAAGTCAGTGTAGGGCAAGGAACACCAAGTGTATTGAGTTTCTCTGTGTTTAGGTCTAGAAACTGCGTACCTTTGTGAAGTATTTTACTGTCCCTTATATAGTCTAGGGTTTACTGTGCCGCTAGCCCTAATTAGGGTTTACTGCGCTGCTAGCCATATTTAGGGTTTACTGGAATACCCTTGCGCCGCTATCACCCAATCTTAGGGTAATCTAGCACATAAGGTTTCCTTCTCTGGAGTGCAAACTCTCACAAGGTGACCACCTGGGTGCCTCCTTGTGCACCTAGTCTCTGGGGCCGCCTGTTCTGGGAGTGCCTTCACTGTTCACGTGCCATGCATGTAGCTTCACTGGGAAAACCCTAGTTCTGGTGAGTACTCGTCCCCTCAGGACTCTACACCTAACTGTGCTCTCCCTACTACCCACATGGGCTCTTCGTGATTCAGGCCTCTCCCTACCTCTGGGTACTTAACTGGTCTTCACCCAAGGCCGATGTCACCTCGATACATACTCTGAGTGGCGATGACACCTCAGCCCATCCTGGTGGTCTGATGACTAATCACCCTTCTCTCAGGGGACACACCGATGACTGATCACACTACTCTGAGGGGAATGACTGATCACCCTTTAATCCAAGCTGCCTGCGAGGTCCACTCCATGTGGCTTTGGCCCATGCTGTCGGACCCAGCTGACGTGGTTCGCCCTTTACTACCTGTTCTCGGTGTCCGAGAACTGGTCGGTACACTAAATCACTCTCGAACCACAGCAACGTCCACTGCCTCTCAGGAGTGAGTTTTGAATCTAAGCCAACTTGCCCAGAAATGCCGCTGCCCCCGCCCACTCTGCAGGAAAGCTTGCGTGCACACTTCCTTGAACAGTATGACCACGTGGGTTTCTGCGCATACCAACTCTCTGACGCTAACTATTCTGAAACACCCTTTCTGTCTACGTGTCGCGCATGCAGAACGTTCATGCTGGGAGCCTGGGTCCCACCTTATCTGTGTGAAACACGACATCGCGCGATAACCATCCACCGATGATTGCTCGCGCGATGACCATGCCTCTCATGCCGGCGATGACTGATTCCTCTTCCTGACGGACGACTGATTCCTCACCCTGGCAGACAACCGATGTCTCACCCTGGCAGACAACTGAGGTCTCACCCCTGCAGACCACCGATGTCTCACCCTGGTTGATGACCGGTGTTCCTCTCATCCTGTTGGCGATCTCTTATCGCCCTTGTGTCTGACGAGGACACATCGCCTCACTCTGGTCACCGATGTCACATCGTCACACCTTGCTAAAGGTTCATCCTCCCATTCCTCTAAGTCCGGGGTATCACGGCTCACACTACTCATGGTGGCAGATATGCCACCTGTCTTCTATATCACTCATCTTCTGTATTTAGACCACATACTAAGTGCTTACCAAGTCTCCTCGAATACTCGGCGATGTGCTCTTTTCGGCGATCATGTACACCATAGGCGATTGGTAGTTTCATACGGGGGAAGTCGGAGGCCGCCGTCTTCTTCAAAAACGGCGATCTCATTGACTTCTAAGCTACACCTTCCTTTCTCTTACCCTTCTTGATTCACGTGCCTCCCCCCTCTTCAAGCACGCCCACTTGATTTCCTCACGATAAAGCCATCGCACCTGACTACTTGGTTGGTACAATGGTCAACCGACCACCCTCTACCAGCTGATCCCAGACCTTGGGCGACGACCGAGGTCTGACCACTATGAGACTTTCTATTTTTATGTCCTTTTTATTTTAAATAATAACATACTCAGAAATCATTTAAAATATAACACTTTTATTCCAATAAAATTTTCTAGGTCCTTACATTCTCCCCAACAAGAAAAATTTTCGTCATCGAAAATTGAATTACTAAGGAAAGAGGTAGGGATAGGCTTCTCTCATGGTTTCCTCTAATTCCCAAGTTGAATCACCCGATCTGTCATCCCACACCACTTTCACCGTTTTGATGGTCTTGCCTCTGAGCTGTTTACTCTGCCGATTGTCAATCCTAACTAGTTTTGCTTCAAAAGACAAGTCATCCTTGATCTGCACATCGTCCACTTCCAGCACGTGACTTGGGTCTACCATGTACTTCCTCAGCTGTGATACATGAAAGACATTATGCAGGTTTGCTAATTGGGGAGGGAGGGCGATCTCATAAGCCACTGAACCGATCCTCCTTAGGATCTGATATGGCCCAATAAATTTAGGGGACAGCTTCTTTGATCTGATAGCTCGTCCTACACCCTTGGTCGGTGTCACTCTCATAAATACATGATCTCCAACTGCAAACTCCAAAGGTTTTCTCCTCTGATCTGCATACGATTTCTGTAACATCCCGCCAAAATAAACCATACATACATGTATAATGAAAATAGGATAAAACAATAATGTTGAAGAATACAAGATAATATATATATATATAAGTAATGGAGTTGCTCCTCTTAGGGAGATTAGTACATAACCATTCAAATGTTTTCAAAATTTAACGAAAGACAATCAAATACAGCAAGACCGGCGGTCTCCATACAAGAACCGGCGATCTGGTAACAGAAAGCCTCAAAACGGGCGATCTGCTAGCAAGGCAAAAAAATCCGGCGATCACCACCAAGCGATAGAAACCGGCGATCTCTCCCTCGGCGACCACTCATTAAGGAGCTCTCCTTCCTGGAAGATCATCTGCTCCCGTGTAACAATTACACGATCATCACAGTTTTTAAGAAAGAGCCAAACACCACACCAAAGAAAAACACCACAGGGTAAGCTAGACATTTTAAAGAGAGTTTAAATCATGAACATAAAAATCGAGGTAAAACAAGTTTCAAGATATCCATGTAAAAACGTAAAGTTGCTCATCCCTTCACCTGATCGCCCAAAAATCACACATTTCACAGCATTTCTCAGAATCATTCTGTTTCACAAACTGCATCAAGTGTCTATCAATATTCCAGTTCCTCATTTCACACGTCAGACTTTCCACTGACTCACAAAGCATAGACACATGACACTACTTCCGGAAGACTCGTGCGTTGAACTTAGTATCCAGAGACATGCACCTGTCATACCATACCACTGTGAAATCCACACAGGGTCGCTGTGAATCCACACAGCATGCGCATATACAATCTCAATGTTACCATTCTCCCGGTATGACAAGATTAATTCGTATAACAGGCCGAGCTCGTTCCCTTTTGAACAACTCGCCCATACGTACGAACCTCCTTCGACTCTCACCAACTGAATAACTTCATCTACTTGATTCCATTATCTCAGCAGAGTCAGGATCGCCTCATTCACAGGATACTCACAGATCAATACACCTCATAACCAAATCTCAACACGGTATTTCCTTTCCTGAAAATACTATGCCTTGATCCCACATTCACAGCATTTAAAGACATCATACCACTCAAGTAAATGATTCATTCACAGCAACAATCATTTCAAAGGTTCAGATCTTCGAATATCTCATTTAAATCTCAAGTAGCTTCAAAGCAATGTCCAAAAACAGAGAGTTCGCAAACAACGCCAAAACCGGCGATCTAGTTCAAAAACAGGGTGTTTCGAAGACTATGTTTAAAACCGGCGACCACGTCGCCCAAGCACATAACACAGAGCATTTCACAAAGATGAAAACGATAATGGCGACCACGTCGCCCTCACTTCAGAAAATAGCTAAACTATGGCTCGTATGGAAAAAGAGGTCTAGCTTCCCTTACCTGGACTTGCGCAAATACCAGGAGCTTCGAAATCCAACGAAGCCTGAAGAATGCCTTGGCTCTGTTCTTGTGTCTGGTTTTGAAGGAGTTGCAGAGAACTTCCCCAGGTGCTCTAATGGTGCTGCTTCTCGTCGTACTCTTGTGTGAAGATGCTAGAATCGCAGCGTCGAAGGAGAGAAATGGAGAGGAAAGGAGGTAACTCACTCTTTCTCTCTTGAACCGCAGTCCTTCTTTGCCTCTCAGAAGTGAGCTTTTAAATCTAACTCAACTTGCCCAGAAATGCCGCTGCCTCCACCCACTCTGCAGGAAAGGTTGCGTGTACGCTTCCCTGAACAGTACGACTACGCATGCCTCTGCACAGGCTAACACTCTGAGGTCACTATTCAGAACCACTCTTTTTGTCTACGTGGCGCGCGTGCAGGACGTTCCATGCTGGAAGTCTGGGTCCCACGTTCTCTGTGTGTACTCAACGTCGCGCGATGACCTTTTGCCGATGACTACCAGCGCGAAGACTCTCCACCGATGCCTCTCGCGCGAAGAAAAGCCACTGAGGACCTCTCGCGCGAAGACAATCCACCGATGACCTCGAGCGAAGACTACCACCGATGACCTCGCGCGAAGACTACCACCGATGACCTTGCGCGAAGGCTACCACCGATGACCTCGCGCGAAGACAACCACCGATGACATCTTCCTGGCGAACGACCGATGTCTCCCCCCCCTGATGATGCCCGCATGCCCCTCGCGCCCAGGCGATCCTGCATGCCCTGCGCCCTGGCGATGCCCGACGACACGTCGCCATGCCTTCCTTGAGGTCCTTCATTCCGCTATGTTACGTCCAAGGTATTCTCTCCACATGACTCGGTGACGTCGGTGGCTTCATATTTCCATGAGTAGATCAACACTTCTCCTCGTTCTTCCATGCATGCTACACTAAGGGTGATCTCTTTCGTTCAAGCATAGAGTTCGTATACACAGCGTATCTAAGGCTTAACCCACACCTTGATACGCGTGGTTGTTGGTGTAAGGACCTGGAAAATTAAATTGGAATAAAAGAGGTATATTTAAATAATTTCGGAAGATGTCATTATTTAAAATACAAAGAGTTGGTAAATGAAGTTTCGTAG
This sequence comes from Phaseolus lunatus, assembly GCA_013389735.1. Classification (NCBI taxonomy): domain Eukaryota; kingdom Viridiplantae; phylum Streptophyta; class Magnoliopsida; order Fabales; family Fabaceae; genus Phaseolus; species Phaseolus lunatus. The sequence continues at coordinate 44,090,513 of CM023867.1, read as the reverse complement.
TAGCAGACATCGGAAGTCGCCCATGATCTGGGACACAATCGCCTGTCGCCTAGAGATGTACACAATCGCCTGTCGCCTAGAGTGTACGTGATCGCCTGTCGAGTAGGTTGAACATGATCGCCGAAAATGCACGTAGTATGTGGTCACTGTAACATCCCGCCAAAATAAACCATACATACATGTATAATGAAAATAGGATAAAACAATAATGTTGAAGAATACAAGATAATATATATATATTTGAAATGAAGTTGCTCCTCTTAGGGAGTTTAATACATAACTAAATCAAATGTTTTTTCGAAATTTAAAGAAAACAATCAAATACAGCAAGACCGGCGGTCTCCATACATAAAAACGGCGATCACCAGAAGTCCCCAAAAATAGGCGACTTGCTAGCCAGACATAAAATCGGCGATCTCATAACAGACGACCTCAAAACAGGCGATCTGATAGCAGGGCAAAATCCGGCGATCACCACCGAGAGATAGAAACCGGCGATCTCTTCCTCGGCGACCACTCACTAAGGAGCTCTCCTTCCTGGAAGATCATCTGCTCCCGTGTAACAATTACACGATCATCACAGTTTTGAGAAAACAACCAAATTGACAGATAAAAGGGTAAGCTAGATAATTTAAAAGAAGTTTAAATCATGAACGTGAAAATCCAAGTAAACCAAGTTCCAAAATATCTATGTAAAACGTAGAGCTACTCATAGCATTCAGCTGATCGCCCAAAATCACAACTTCACAACATTCACCCATATTCATTCCATTTCACAATACAGCATCAAGTGTCTATCAATATTCAAGTTTCTCATTTCACCATTTCACATGTCAGACTTTCCACTGACTCACAAAGCATAGACACATGACACTACTTCCGGATTGACTCATGCATTGATTAGACTCGGAGATTTGCACCTGTCACACTGCCCACTGTGGAATCTCGCACATCCACAGGGTCGCCGTGAAATCTCACACATTCACAAGCGTACGATGAATCTCAACACATCACCATACAGCATGACAAGGTTAATCCACGCAAAACAGGTCGGTTTGTTATCTTTCAAACAACCCACCCATACAGGTGAACCTCCTTCGACTCTCCCAACTGAGTAACTTCCTCTATGTGATTCCATTATCAGCAGAGTCAGGATATCTCGTTCATAATCACCGATCAATGCACCTACCACCAGATCTTACACGGTATTTTCTTTCCTGAAAATACTATGCCTCGATCCCACATTCACAGCATTCAAAGACATCATACCACTCAAGTAAACGATGCAATCACAGCAATAATCATCTCAAAGCTTCAGATCTTCGAATTTCTCATGTAAATCTCAAGTAGTTTCAAACCAACATCCAAAAACAGAGATTTCGCAAAAACAGCGCCAAAACCGGCGATCTAGTTCAAAACAGAGTGTTTTCAAAGACTATGTTTAAAACCGGCGACCACGTCGCCCAAGCACATAACACATGGCATTTCACGAAGACGAAAGCGAAAACGGCGACCACGTCGCCCACACTTCAGAAAAAGCTACACTATGGCTTGTATTAAAGATGAAGGCTAGCTTCCCTTACCTGGACTTGCGCAACCACCAGGAGCTTCGAAATCCAACGAAGCCTGAAGAATGCCTTGGCTCTGTTCTTGTGTCTGGTTCTGAAGGAGTTGCAGAGAACTTCCCCAGGTGCTCTAATGGTGCTGCTTCTCGTTGTACTCTTGGGTGAGGATGCTAGAACCGCAGCGCGAAGGAGAGAAAAGGAGAGGAAAGGAGGTAACTCACTCTTTCTCTCTTCGAACACTGCAACGTCTTCCTTCTCTCAGCGGTGGGTTTTTGCCTTTTATACTAACTTGTCCACCAAAGCCGCTGCCACCACCCACTATGCAGGGAAGTTTGCGTGTACGCTTCCCTGAACAGTACCCCTACGCGTGCTTTTGCGCAGGCTACGCTCTGAGGTCACTATTCTGAACCACTCTTTTTGTCTACGTGGCGCGCGTCGCGCGATGACCTTTCGCTGATGACTACCAGCGCGACGACAAACCACCGATGACATCTCGCGCGAAGACTCTCGACCGATGACCTCTCGCGCGAAGACTAACAACCGATGACCTCTCGCGCGAAGGCTAACAACCGATGACCTCTCGCGCGAAGGCTAACAACCGATGACCTCTCGCGCGAAGACACACCCCCGCATGCCTCGCGCCCGGCGATGTCCGCATGCCCTGCACCCTGGCGATACCCGAGGACACTCGCCACTCCTTCCTGGAGGTTCTTCATTCCACTATGTTACATCCAAGGTATTCTCTCCACATGACTTGGTGACGTCGGTGGCTTCATATTTCCATGAGTAGATCAGCACTTCTCCTCGTTCTTCCATGCATGCCACACTAAGGGTGATCTCTTTCGCTCAAGCATAGAGTTCGTATGCACAGCGTATCTAAGGCTTAACCCACACCTTGATACGCGTGGTTGTTGGAACCCACTCTAGTTGATCCAGTATGGTGACCACATACTACGTGCATTTTCGGCGATCATGTTCAACCTACTCGACAGGCGATCACGTACACTCTAGGCGACAGGCGATTGTGTCCCAGATCATGGGCGACTTCCGATGTCTGCTACTACGAAACTTCATTTACCAACTCTTTGTATTTTAAATAATGACATCTTCCGAAATTATTTAAATATACCTCTTTTATTCCAATTTAATTTTCCAGGTCCTTACAGTCACCATACTGAATCAACCAGAGTGGGTCCCAACAACCACGCGTATCAAGGTGTGGGTTAAGCCTTAGATACGCTGTGCATGCGAGGCTCTATGCTTGAGCAAAAGAGATCACCCTTTTGTGTTGCATGCATGGAAGAACGAGGAGAAGTGCTGATCTACTCTTGGAAATATGAAGCTACCGACGTCACCGAATCATGTGGAGAAGATACCTTAGACGTAACATAGTGGAATGAAGGACCTCAAGTAAGGCGTGGCGACGTATCATCGGGCATCGCCAGGGCGAAAGGCATGCAAGATCGCCTGGGCGCGAGGGGCATGCGGGTATCATCAGGGGGGAGTCATCGGTCGTTCGCCAGGAAGAGGTCATCAGCGGTTCATCATCGCGCGAGAGGTCATCAGCGGTTCATCATCGCGCGAGAGGTCATCAGCGGTTCATCATCGCGCGAGAGGTCCTCAGTGGGTTGTCTTCGCGTGAGAGGCATCGGTGGAGGGTCTTCGCGCTGGTAGCCATCGGCGAAGGGTCATCGCGCGGCGCTTAGTTACACACCGAGAACGTAGGAACTAGACTCCCAGCAAGAGACGTTCTGCACGCGCGCCACGTAGACAAAAAGGTGGTTCAGAATAGTGACCTCATGGCGTAGCCTGCGCAGAGGCATGCTTAGTAGTACTGTGCAGGGAAGCGTGCACGCAAACTTCCCTGCAGAGTGGGTGGTGGCAGCTGCTTTTGGAGGGATAAAAAGGGTTTAAGTTGCAGAAATCCACGCCTGAGAGAAAGAAAGCATTGTTGTATTCGAAGAGAGAAAGAGTGAGTTCCCTCCTCCGCGTTGCGATTTCAGCCTCTCCACACAAGAGTACGACGAAGCAACACCATTAGAGCACCTGGGAAAGTCTCTGCAACTCCTTCAAAAACCAGACTCAAGAACAGAGCCAAGGCGTTCTTCAAGCTCTGTTGGGTTCGAAGCTCCTGGTAGTTGCGCAAGTCCAGGTAAGGGAAGCTAGCCTTCATCTTTAATACGAGCCATAGTTGAACTATTTCTGAAGTGTGGGCGACGTGGTCGCCGTTTTCGCTTTCGTCTTCGTGAAATGCTTGGTTTGTGTGCTTGGGCGACGTGGTCGCCGGTTTTAAACATAGTCTTCGAAATACCATGTTTTTGAACTAGATCGCCGGTTTTGGCGCTGTTTTACGAAATCTCTGTTTTTGATGTTGTTTTGAAACTGCTTGAGATTTACATGAGATATTCGAAGATCTGAATCCTTTGAAATGGCTATTGCTGTGATTGAAATCATTTCTGTTAAGTGTGGTATGATATCTTTGAATGCTGTGAATGTGGGATCGAGACATAGTATTTTCAGGAAAGGGAATACCGTGTAAGATCTGTATAGGTGTATTGACTAGGGGCTTGTCTAGAAGGAGATATCCTGACTCTGCTGAGATAATGAAATCACGTAGATGAAGTTATTCAGTTGGTGAGAGTCGAAGGAGGTTCGTATGAATGGGCGAGTTGTTCAAATGGGAACGAGCTCGGCCTGTTATACGAATCAAACTTGTCATACCGAGGGAATGGTAACAATGAGATGGTTTATGCGCAAGCTGTGTGGATTCACAGTGGTAGGTATGACAGGTGCAAATCTCTGGGCCTGAGTCAACGCACGAGTTAATCCGGAAGTAGTGTCATGTGTCTATGCATTGTGGGTCAGTGGAAAGTCTGACATGTGAAATGAGAAACTGGAATATTGATAGACACTTGATGCTGTATTGTGAAATGGAATGAATATGGGTGAATGTTGTGAAGTTGTGATTTTGGGCGATCAGCTGAATGCTATGAGTAGCTCTACGTCTTACATAGATATTTTGGAACTTGGTTTACCTGGATTTTCATGTTCATGATTTAAACTTCTTTTAAATTATCTAGCTTACCCTTTTATCTGTCATGTTGGTTGTTTTCTCAAAACTGTGATGATCATGTAATTGTTACACGGGAGCAGATGACCTTCCAGGAAGAAGAGCTCCCTAAAGGGGTGGTCGTCGAGGGCAGAGATCGCCCATTTCCACCTCTCGGTGGTGATCGCCGGTTTTTGTGTCCTGATAGAAGATCGCCAGTTTTGAGGTCTTCTGGTTGGAGATCGCCGTTTTTTTTGAGACCGCCGGTCTTAGTGTATTTCTTTTATTTTTGTTAAACCTTGCAAACATTTGATTTGGTTATGTATTAAACTCCCTAAGAGGAGTAACTTCATTTCTGATATATATATATACATATTATTTTGCACTCTTCAATATTATTTGGTTACACTTAATTTCAATTATACATGTATGTATGTATTATTTTGGCGGGATGTTACAGTTGGAACCCACTCTGGTTGATCCAGTATGGTGACCACATACTACGTGCATTTTCGGCGATCATGTTCAACCTACTCGACAGGCAATTGTGTACACTCTAGGCGACAGGCGATTGTGTCCCAATGGAGTCGGAGATCGCCTCCGTCTTCACTAACGGCGATCTTGTAGAAGTCTTCTTAGTTACACTTTTCCTCCTTTACTCTTCTTGGTCCACATGCCATCCGACCGACTTCTACTAGCTTAACCCAAATCATGGGCGACGTCCGATGTCTGCTACTACGAAACTTCATTTACCAACTCTTTGTATTTTAAATAATAACATTTCTTCTGAAATTATTTAAACATCACACTTTATTCCAATTAAATTTTCTAGGTCCTTACAATTTCTGCCAACTCTGAGAAGCTTTCATTCTGTCTTTTATCTGTTTCACCTTCTCGGTCGTCTGCTGAATCAACTCTGGCCTGACCAAGACAGCTTCGCCCTCCTGGTACCAACACAATGGAGTTCTGCATTTCCTTCCATACAAAGCTTCATACGGTGCCATCCCAATGCTGGCATGATAGCTGTTATTATAGGTAAACTCCACCAGTGGCAACATCTCATCCCAGCTTCCCAATTGGTCCAAAACACATGTCCTCAGCAGATCTTCCAAGGACTGGATCGTTCTCTCAGACTGTACATCGGTTTGAGGATGATATGCAGAGCTCATCCTCAACTTAGTTCCCAAAGAATCCTGTAAAGTCTGCCAAAACCGTGAGGTGAACCTGGGATCTCTATCCGAAACAATGCTGGAAGGCACTCCATGCAGCCTCACAATTTCTCTGATGTATAACTGAGCCAACTTGGCCATGGATATTCTCAAATTAACTGGAAGGAAGTGGGCACTCTTTGTCAGCCGATCTACTATGACCCAGATTGCATCATGACCTCTTACCGATCTGGGTAAATGGGTAACAAAATCCATAGCAATGCTATCCCATTTCAACTCAGGAATATCCAGTTGCTGTAACAAACCGCTAGGTCTTTGATGCTCTACCATTGCCTTCTGACACGTCAAGCAGGTAGTAACATACTGGGCGATGTCTCTCTTCATGCCCGACCACCAAAATGACTCCTTCAAGTCATGGTACATCTTGTTCATGCCTGGATGTAGGCTAAGGCGACTCCTGTAACCTTCCTCTAGGATCATCTTCTTCAACTCTTCATTTGCTGGTATGCAAATTCTGCCATTAAATCTCAAGATCCCATCATCGCCCATCCCAAAGTCCTTAGCCTGATCGGTGCCTAGCAATTCCACAATACGCTTCAGACTAGGGTCCTTTAAGTGCTTATCCTTTATCATTCCAATGAAATCATTAGTTATAGTTAACTTACTCAACTAATATGGTTAACATGAAATTCCACTCCCAAGTTTAAATCTCTGAACTGCTCGATCAGCTTCTGCTCTTCAATCATCATGATTGATACTTGCATTGATTTTCTACTCAAAGCATCTGCCACTACATTGGCCTTCCCTGGATGATACATGAGTTGGAAATCATAGTCCTTTAAAAACTCCATCCATCTTCTTTGTCTCATATTTAGTTCCTTCTGATCAAACAGATATTTCAGGCTTTTATGGTCACTAAACACCTGAAACCGAGCTCCATACAAATAATGCCTCCAAATTTTCAAGGCAAACACCACAGCTGCTAACTCCAAGTCATGAGTAGGATAGTTTCTCTCATGAATTTTGAGTTGCCTTGATGCATATGCAACTACTCTTTTCTCTTGCATCAAGACACATCCCAAGCCCTGATGTGAAGCATCACAGTAGACGTCCAAGGGTCTTCCTACATCCGGGATCACCAGTACCGGAGCACTAGTCAATCTTTCCTTTAACTCCATGAAGCTTTGCTCACATCGGTCGGTCCAAGCAAAAGGTTGATCTTTGCGAGTCAAAGGAGCCACTTGTAAGGACCTGTAAAATTAAATTGGAATAAAAAGGAATATATTTTAAATGAATTCTAAGTATGTTTTTATTTAAAATAAAAAGGAAGGAAAGTACTGTTCAGTGAAAACGTACACTCAGGCTTTCCTGCAGAAGGGGTGGTGGCAGCAGCATGCGTGGACAGGTAGGCTTGGATTCAAAAACCCACTGCGGGAAGGCAAAGAACGTTACAGTGGCTCAAGAGTGAAAGAGTGTCTGCATCTTCATCCCTCCTTTTCTCTCCTTCGTGTAACATCCCGCCAAAAGCAAAAACCATACATTCATGCTTATTGAAAATAAAGGTACACAAAATCTTGAAGAGAACAACATTACATATATGTTAGAGTTAAGCAGGGTCTGAAGATCAAGAGGGGAGGGGTGAATTGATCTTTTAAAATTTTTGCAACAGGAACTGACTTCTGTATAACAGAGATTAAAAGAACAGATTGATTTCAAATAAAACAGATTTATTTTTCCAAATCACCTTCGTACAATCAGAACTTAATCAAACAAGATTTTACACAATTAGAAGTAACAGCAGAACACACTTGTTCAGATATTTGCAAGAAGGTTTCAACCAAGAGAAGAACAGTTCTTATTAACCCCAGAATTAACAGATTCAATTTCAAATGAACAGATTTATTTTGGACATTTATCAATTCAAATTCCAGAAATAAATGCAAGAAAGGAGAGAAGATTGCACACAAGTTTTTATACTGGTTCACTCATCAAGAGCTACATCCAGTTCACCTTACACCAAGGTGGAATTCACTAAACACATACAACAATTACAGCATATACAGCAGTTCTTGAAACCTACAAGAACACTCACATACAAGACTGAAAAACACCTATTTCAGCACACCTTGCACTCCAAGAAACCCTATCAAGAAGTGACTAACACTTCCACCTTTCCAACAAATGAGAAAGAAAAAAATACACCTGAAAAGAAGATGCAAGAACTCAAACCAGTAGATCAATCTGCTGCAAAAACTGCACCAGCACCTTCACAAAGCACAAGGTTTTCTTTGAACAAGCACACTTGAAATTCTTTTTGAAAACCTTTCACAAAAACCTTTGAATTCTTCTTCTCACTCAAAAACTGATTGAAACGTGATTGCACTGTCTTTTTGTGTGAGAGAAGTCTTCTATATTTAAAGAAACTAGTTTCTAACCACTTTTCAAAAAACAGTTTGAAAAGCAGTTAAGAATAACAGAACCAAAATAAATCTATTTATCATCCAGGAAACAGATTTATTTTTTGTCCAGTATTCAGACTTTTTTTTTTTGGAGAAAACTTTAAACAGCATTTTTGAAAACTTTAAACACTCCTTGTGTTTGGTTTAAGCTTGCTTTAGGAAACTAGAACAGAATGACCGATGACAGACCGGTGCCACATTACATTCCAAATGACCGATGACCGATCGTACAACATTACTTGCTCAAAGACCGATGACCGATCATACCTCATTACTTCCCCAATGACCGACGACCGATTGGTTCCTCATACTTCCCCAATGACCGACGACCGGTTGGTTCCTCATTGCTTCCTTCAATGACCGACGACCAGTTGGTTCCTCATTGCTTCCTTCAATGACCGACGACCGATTGGTTCCTCATACTTCCCCAATGACCGACGACCGAATTGTTCCTCATTACTTCCCCCAATGACCGATGACAGATCGGTGTCTCATTACTTCCTCACCTCCTAAGCCTAAACCAAAATTCACTTAAATCCTTTTACAAAACTATAAAGTGCCTAAGCAATTTTCTTCATCAAACACACTTTAAGCCAAGGTTGGGAAGAAGCTTCCTTCAGCTTCAACAATCTCCCCCTGTTTGATGGAGACAAATCCCCATAGCTCGATTGCTTTGAAGAAAGATCAATACCTGTACAAAGCTTGATTCCACAACACACAGATTTAAAGTGAATATTGAATAAGAGAACAGTAGAGAATATATATACCTCTCTATACCACTGCAGCTTATAAGATCAGCTATTTTTCTCCCCCTTTGGATTCATCAAACAGCATGGAAGCAAATACAAACAGAAGCATATAATAGCCATACATGATAGTTCATAAAGTCCTTAAGAGGGGAATACATTCCAGAATAGAGATTAAAATATAATGTCCAGAAACAGGCACCAAAACACAGAAATAAAAGGATAATGTTCAATAGACATAAGAAGACAATATTGGGAAGAAAGAAAACTATTCCCTGTAGTAAAGCTCAGCCAGTTGTTCCTGTACTCCCTCGAGTTGATAATCTAGATGCTGGAACCGGGCTTGAGTCATCTCAAAGTAGGCTTTCTGGTCTTCTGAAAGATTGTCAAGTCGATGCAGTACTTGCCTTTCAAAACTAGACAAAGGTTCACCTCTGAATTCGGGATAATGATATGCAACCAGTGCATTGTGTGCTGTAGCATCCAAGTCATCATGATTCGGTTGATGATCAGCATGAACATTGTCATCTTCCATAGGAACAGCAGCTTCTTCATCATCATTGTTGTTGTGGTTGGACGTACCATGTTCCATTCTAGGACCTGTTGTCCTTTTAAAAACCCACTCTTCACCTTCCTTGAGGAATCCCATCTTCATGAGCGTAGAGTTGTCGATTTCACTAATTGCTTTGATTGGCTCGTTTCTCTCATTAGTAGTGTCAATCTCAAAACAATCGATTAATTTTGAAATGAAAATTGCATAGGGAAATCTGTAATCAGATAGCCTCTTGGATTTGAGCATATGCTCTGTCATTACACAAACCCAATTTATTTTTATGCGATGCATGAGACAGTAGAGTAAAATGAGGTCTTCCTCATGTAATGTAGCATGATTACTTCCCCTAGGTGTCAGTTGCCATGCAATAACATAGGCTAGAAATCTAGGAGTTAGGTTCAGATTACCTGCATGAAACCTGTTTATGTGTTGATTCTTATCTCTCATGCAGCTTGTGTAGAACTGAATTTTATTGAATTCTTGAATCATGGTTGTGTTCCCCTTTCCCACCTTGAGGCCTGAATACTTGATTCCAGCGATGTTGCTCCAAACTTCACTTGTTATTTTTATTTGGACACCTTTTACGTGGGAAATTAAATTTTTCCCATCAAGGGTCAGATTGGTATAGAATACCTTCACTAGATCTGGATAGATGTTGCCAGTCATTTCAAGAAATGGCTTCAATCTCTGATGCTTGAGAAGTGCTTTGGGTTCAGTCAGCTTTTCACTCTTCATCCATGAAAACTCGAGGATCTTTGGCACATTTACCTGTTTTCTACTTATCTCATGTAAGTAAGTGGTCATGGCTTCAGCATCACCATCGAACCATTTCTCTAAAATACCTTGAGTGTTATTCTTCTGCTCACGGGATTTCTTCTTTTTGTATACCAATGATGCCATTTCTGAAACCTGTTTCTCTTTATCAAAAGAAAACTGAGAGATTGCAAGCAGAAGTTGAATGTGTGAACTACAGGTTTTGAATACCATTATTTATAGAATCAAAAGGATTGTATTAATGCTTAGCATAGTTGGAGTGTGAAAAAGAAACAAATCAAAAACGCAGAGTCAGTACAGATTTTATTCCTGCAGCAGTTTCAGTTTTGGAAAGAGGCAAAAAAATTTTGAAAAAGTGTTTTAGCATTTAGTGAGAAATAGCTTTCCATACAGTTAGTCAAACCAGTTTGAATATCCAGACAGAACAGCCATAAACCTGCTGGTCAAAGCAATAAAGCAGTTAAGGTGCATGTATAATTTCTCTTTCCTAGTTATGTATATTTTAGGCACAGAAATAAACAGATTAACCAGAGAAATAACATGTTATAGATTTAAAATATCACTGCAGTGAACAGTTTAAGCTGATAATACCCAATTCGTTTAACAAGAAATAAAACCTATCTTTAGCCAGAGGTTTTGTAAACAGATCAGCCAATTGAAACTCAGTACTAATGAATTTAATATCACAAATACCATTAGCTATATTTTCTCTTAAGAAATGATGTCTAATCTCTATGTGCTTTGTTCTTGAATGTAACACAGGATTTTTAGACAGATTTATGGCACTGGTATTATCACAATTAATAGGTATCTTGTTTAACAATATTCCATAGTCACTTAGTTGTTGCCTTAGCCATAATGTTTGAGCACAGCAGCTTCCAGCAGCAATGTATTCTGCTTCTGCTGTAGAGAGGGCAACACAAGCTTGTTTCTTGCAATGCCAAGAAATCAGGCTTGATCCTAGCATGTGACATGTTCCACTAGTGCTCTTTCTGTCAACCTTGCGCCCTGCAAAATCAGAATCTGAAAAACAGTTTAAGTATAAGGAGACATGGTTAGGATACCATAGTCCAACAGATTTTGTCCCTTGCAAGTATTTCAGAATTCTCTTGACTGCATTGTAGTGTGATTCTCTTGGATCAGATTGATATCTGGCACATAGGCATACAGCAAACATAATATCAGGTCTGCTGGCAGTTAAGTACAGCAGGGATCCAATTAAGCTTCTGAACTTGGATTGATCAACAGGTTTTCCTGCACAGTCTTGGTCTAGTTGACAGCTTGTTGAAATAGGAGTGCTAATTGCCTTACATTGATCCATATCAAATTTTTTTAGCAGCTCTTTGCAGTATTTTTCTTGACTAATGAAGATTCCATCCTTGAGCTGTTTCACTTGCAGGCCAAGGAAGAAGTTCATTTCTCCCAACATTGACATCTCAAACTCTCTCATCATTGTATTGACAAAATCTTCACACATTTCCTCATTGGTTGACCCAAAGATTATATCATCTACATACACTTGTACCAGGATAATATCTTCCCTTTTCTTCTTAATGAATAAAGTCTTGTCAGAATTACCACGGTTATAGCCTTGAGAGAGCAAAAATTCACTTAACCTTTCATACCATTGCCTTGGTGCTTGTTTTAGTCCATACAAGGCCTTCTTAAGCTTGTACACATGTTCTGGATTTTTGTAATCTTCAAAGCCTGGGGGCTGGGAAACAAACACCTCCTCATTTATGTACCCATTTAGGAATGCACTTTTAACATCCATTTGAAACAATTTGAAGCCTTTGATGCTGGAAAATGCTAGAAGTAATCTGACAGCTTCAAGGCGTGCTACTGGTGCATAGGTTTCACCAAAATCAATACCTTCTTCTTGGTTGTATCCTTTAGCAACCAGCCTTGCTTTGTTTCTAGTGATAGCTCCATGTTCATCTAGCTTGTTCCTGTACACCCACTTGGTTCCTATGATATTCATCTCATGCTTTCTTGGAACTAAGGTCCACACTTCATTGTATTCAAACTGATTCAGTTCTTCCTGCATTGCTGTTATCCAATTGCTGTCTTGCAGTGCTTCTTCCAGGCTTTTAGGCTCAATCTGTGACACAAAAGCTACTGTTCTGCAGAAGTTGTTGAGAGAATTTCTGGTTGAGACTCCTTTCTCTAGTTTTCCAATTACATTGTCAAGAGTAAGATTCTTGGGAGTCTTCCATTCCTTAGGCAACCCTGCATTCACAACAGACTCTTTGACAGCATTTGGATTAGTTGTATCAAATTCAGTGGATTGATTTTTCTGCAGAATTATTCTTAAATCATCCACACCAGATTCATCCAAAACAGATTTTGGTATAGAACAATCTGTTTCATCAAACACCACATGCATAGACTCTTCTACAGCAAGCAATCTTTTGTTATAGACTCTATAAGCATGTCCATTTATAGCATAACCAAGGTGTATACCTTCATCAGATTTAGGGTCAAATTTCCCAAGATTATCTTTACCATTATTTAGAATAAAACATTTGCACCCAAATACTCTAAGATGGCTAATGCTAGGTTTTCTTCCTTTGTACAGTTCATAAGGGGTTTTCTTAAGAATAGGTCTTATCAATGTTCTGTTAAGCACATAGCAAGCAGTATAAACAGCATCAGCCCAGAAATACTTTGGTAAATTTGATTCATTTAACATAGTTCTTGCTAATTCTTCCAAAGATCTATTCTTTCTTTCAACCACACCGTTTTGTTGAGGTGTCCTAGGAGCAGAATAGCTATGTGTTATGCCATGCTTTTCACAAAACTTATCAAATTTTGCATTTTGAAATTCTCCCCCATGATCACTACGAATCTGTTTTATGCAGTTCTCATTTTCATTGTTCAAAACCTTTGCCAATTTCTTGAAAGCTTTGTATGTATCATTTTTAGAAGCAATGAATATAGTCCACGTATATCTAGAGAAGTCATCAACAATCACCAAAGCATAGTAGTTTCCAGCAAGGCTAGCAGTCCTAGATGGTCCAAATAAATCCATATGCAACACATCCAGAATTTTATTTGTAGAAACTATATCTTTAGATTTAAAAGAGGTTCTAATCTGTTTTCCTTTTACACATGCATCACACAGCCTGTTATTTTTAAAACATATTTTTGGTAGACCAGAAACAAGGTCCTTAGACAACAATTTATTCAAGTGATCTGTATGGATATGAGCCAACCTCCTGTGCCATAGCCAAGACTCATCACTTTTTGACAACAAGCATTCATTTTTAGAATTGTTATTAACCATGTCTAGGAGATAGATGTTGTTTACCCTTTTCCCTGTGAACAGCACCTTACCAGAGTTCTGATTTGAAATTGTACATGTGTTGGCTTCAAAATTAACCAAGTATCCCTTATCACAAAGCTGACTAATACTGAGAAGATTATGCTTTAAGCCTTCAACATATAGGACATTCTCAATTATAGTTGAGTCTTTAGTGCCAACATCTCCTCTTCCAAGAATTTTTCCTCTATTGTTGTCCCCATATGTGACATAACCTTCAGCTTTGAGTTTCAAACTTATGAACTGGGCCAAATCACCTGTCATATGTTTTGAGCAGCCGCTATCAAGGTACCACTTATTTTTCCTGCTGTTTTTCTGCAAAACAGATTACATATATGGTACCCCTCTTAGTATAGGGTCCAGCATGATTAATACCTTTCCTTAGGAAGCCATTTGGCTAAGCCTTTAGGAACAAGATATTTTCTAGCCCTACATGTTCTTGATGTATGACCAGATTTCATGCAGTAGAAACAGGATGCAGTATATATTGTATTTAATCTGTTAAAAGAAGAAAAACCTGTTTTGGCAGGAACAAAAAAACTGGACAGCTTTTTAACATTTTGCTTTATTCCAGGATTATATCCTAAACCATTTTTATTAAAGACAGCATTTTGTGAACCCAGCAATGTTTCAAGATTTTCTCTTCCTTTTGTGAAATTTGATAAAGTCTTTAGAAGATATGCAACCTGTTTTTCCAATTTCTTACAATTTTCACATGTTTTGATGGATGCATGCAGGCAGGTTAATTCAAGACTAATTAACTCAGTTTTAGCTTTGTTTAGTTCTTCTTCAAGAGCCTTTACCTTAGGTTCAAGAACTTTATTAATTCTGGTCAGCTTATTACACATGACAGCAAGTCTATTGGCTTCATCATGAGTTTCCTTAAATGCAATTAAAAGCTGATCATAATTTTCAGAATCAGTTGAGTAATTACTTACTGAGTCTGAAGTTGAACCTTCATCATTTGCCATGAAGCACAGATTTGCTTCTTCACTCTCATTTGAGGATTCACTTGTTGAAGATACATCATTATCCTCCCAAGATATGTAAGCCCTTTTTCCCTTGCCTTTTTCATTCTTCTTGCTTGCTGATTTTTCTTTATGTGGATTGTTTGGACAATCAGCTTTTATATGACCTGGTTTGCCACATCCAAAACAGGTGTAAGTAGAAGAATTAGAATCATTCTGTTTTGAATACCTTTTTCTTTGCTGTGTTCTGTCTCTAGTCTTCCTTTTAAGGAATTTGCTGAATTTTCTAGTGAGCAAGCTTAAGGTTTCATCTTGTTCAGGATTCTCTTCTTCTTCTTCACTTGTGTCATGCTCCATGGTGATCTTTAAGGCAATTCCTTTGACTTTCTTCTCCACAGTTTCTTGGTCTTTCAATCTTTTCAGCTCCAATTCATGTTCCATCAGCTTTCCAAAGAGTGCTGCAGTGGACATCTTGGAAAGATCCCTTGATTCTGAAATTGCTGTTACCTTTGGCTGCCAACTCCTATCAAGGCATTTCAATACCTTTATGTTGAGCTCTTCCTTATCAAAAACCTTGCCAAGACCCGTGAGATGATTTACAATGTGTGTAAATCGTTTTTGTACATCTGCAATGCTCTCACCAGATTGCATTCTGAACAACTCATATTCCTGGATCAATGAGTGCTTCCTAGCTCGTTTAACATCTTCTGTACCTTCATGAGTTACCTCCAGTATCTCCCACATTTC
Organism: Phaseolus lunatus; assembly: GCA_013389735.1. Lineage (NCBI taxonomy): Eukaryota > Viridiplantae > Streptophyta > Magnoliopsida > Fabales > Fabaceae > Phaseolus > Phaseolus lunatus. The sequence goes on along the minus strand of CM023867.1, from coordinate 44,075,161 downwards.
CTTAGCTGATTGACATTGAGACACCCTAAAGAACTCATCCATATTCAGTGCAGAGGTGATGATGTTCTTGGCCAGAGAATCATATTGAGCCTTCTTCCTTTCAGCTTCACTCCATTCAGACCAAGGCTTCTTCACAGTTTCTTCTTTTACTTCCTTCATAGGTATGAAAGGTCCGCTCACCACAGCATCCCAGATGCCCATATCAATGGACTCCATGAAAATCTTCATCCTGATTTTCCAGAAAGCATAGTTGACTCCACCGAACATAGGAGGCCTATTGATGGATGCTCCCTCAGCAAAAGGCATCTTGAATTCAGACATATCTGCACAACTTGAGTAACCTACAAGCCCTTGCTCTTGATACCAATTGTTAGAGTTAAGCAGGGTCTGAAGATCAAGAGGGGAGGGGTGAATTGATCTTTTAAAATTTTTGCAACAGGAACTGACTTCTGTATAACAGAGATTAAAAGAACAGATTGATTTCAAATAAAACAGATTTATTTTTCCAAATCACCTTCGTACAATCAGAACTTAATCAAACAAGATTTTACACAATTAGAAGTAACAGCAGAACACACTTGTTCAGATATTTGCAAGAAGGTTTCAACCAAGAGAAGAACAGTTCTTATTAACCCCAGAATTAACAGATTCAATTTCAAATGAACAGATTTATTTTGGACATTTATCAATTCAAATTCCAGAAATAAATGCAAGAAAGGAGAGAAGATTGCACACAAGTTTTTATACTGGTTCACTCATCAAGAGCTACATCCAGTTCACCTTACACCAAGGTGGAATTCACTAAACACATACAACAATTACAGCATATACAGCAGTTCTTGAAACCTACAAGAACACTCACATACAAGACTGAAAAACACCTATTTCAGCACACCTTGCACTCCAAGAAACCCTATCAAGAAGTGACTAACACTTCCACCTTTCCAACAAATGAGAAAGAAAAAAATACACCTGAAAAGAAGATGCAAGAACTCAAACCAGTAGATCAATCTGCTGCAAAAACTGCACCAGCACCTTCACAAAGCACAAGGTTTTCTTTGAACAAGCACACTTGAAATTCTTTTTGAAAACCTTTCACAAAAACCTTTGAATTCTTCTTCTCACTCAAAAACTGATTGAAACGTGATTGCACTGTCTTTTTGTGTGAGAGAAGTCTTCTATATTTAAAGAAACTAGTTTCTAACCACTTTTCAAAAAACAGTTTGAAAAGCAGTTAAGAATAACAGAACCAAAATAAATCTATTTATCATCCAGGAAACAGATTTATTTTTTGTCCAGTATTCAGACTTTTTTTTTTTGGAGAAAACTTTAAACAGCATTTTTGAAAACTTTAAACACTCCTTGTGTTTGGTTTAAGCTTGCTTTAGGAAACTAGAACAGAATGACCGATGACAGACCGGTGCCACATTACATTCCAAATGACCGATGACCGATCGTACAACATTACTTGCTCAAAGACCGATGACCGATCATACCTCATTACTTCCCCAATGACCGACGACCGATTGGTTCCTCATACTTCCCCAATGACCGACGACCGGTTGGTTCCTCATTGCTTCCTTCAATGACCGACGACCAGTTGGTTCCTCATTGCTTCCTTCAATGACCGACGACCGATTGGTTCCTCATACTTCCCCAATGACCGACGACCGAATTGTTCCTCATTACTTCCCCCAATGACCGATGACAGATCGGTGTCTCATTACTTCCTCACCTCCTAAGCCTAAACCAAAATTCACTTAAATCCTTTTACAAAACTATAAAGTGCCTAAGCAATTTTCTTCATCAAACACACTTTAAGCCAAGGTTGGGAAGAAGCTTCCTTCAGCTTCAACAATATATATATAATAAACGGAGTTGCCCTTTCAGGGAATTAAATACATAATTCAGTCAAGAGTTTTGCAAAACTTAACGAAAATCAATTGATTACAAAGAAAACGGCGATCTCCAACATAAACCGGCGATCCCAAAACAGAAGACCTCAAAACAGGCGATCTTCTATCAGGACACAAATCCGGCGATCACCCCGAGAGGTGGAAATAGGCGATCTCTTTCCCCGGCGACCACTCACTAGGGAGCTCTTCTTCCTGGAAGATCATCTGCTCCCGTGTAACAATTACACGATCATCACAGTTTTGAGAAAACAACCACAATAACAGATAAAAGGGTAAGCTAGATGTTTTAAAAACCTTAAACCAATAGAAAACGTGAATTTCCACTCCATACATAAGCTGTATCAAACACCACCATCAAGGTTCCCATAATTCAAATACTCGTCAAGTGTCTCTATGCTACATTCAGTATTCAAGATTTCACTCGTCAGACTTTCCACTGACCCACAAAGCATAGACACATGACTCTACTTCCGGATTGACTCGTGCGTTGACTCAGGCCCAGAGATTTGCACCTGTCATACCATACCACTGTGAAATCCACACAGGGTCGCTGTGAATCCACACAGCATGCGCATATACAATCTCAATGTTACCATTCTCCCGGTATGACAAGGTTAATTCGTATAACAGGCCGAGCTCGTTCCCATTTGAACAACTCGCCCATACGTACGAACCTCCTTCGACTCTCACCAACTGAATAACTTCATCTACGTGATTCCATTATCTCAGCAGAGTCAGGATATCTCCTTCTAGACAAGCCCCTAGTCAATACACCTATACAGATCTTACACGGTATTTCCTTTCCTGAAAATACTATGTCTCGATCCCACATTCACAGCATTCAAAGACATCATACCACACTTAAAAGGATGATTTCAATCACAGCAATAGCCATTTCAAAGGATTCATATTTTCGAATATCTCATTCAAACAGTTCTCAAAACAACATCAAACATAGGGAGTTCGCAAATAACGCCAAAACCGGCGATCTAGTTCAAAAACAGGGTGTTTCGAAGACTATGTTTAAAACCGGCGACCACGTCGCCCAAACACATAACACAGAGCATTTCACGAAGACGAAAGCGAAAACGGCGACCACGTCGCCCACACTTCAGAAATGGTTCAACTATGGCTAGTATTAAAGATGAAGGCTAGCTTCCCTTACCTGGACTTGCGCAAACACCAGGAGTTCCGAAATCCAACGAAGCTTGAAGAACGCCTTGGCTCTGTTCTTGTGTCTGGTTTTGAAGAGCTTGCAGAGAACTACCCAAGTGCTCCAATGGTGGCTGTCGCTCGTCGTATTCCCGCGTGAAGGTACTAGAATCGCAGTGTGAAGGAGAGAAATGGAGAGGAAGGAGGTAACTCACTCTTTCTCTCTTTGAATGTTGCAACGTTTCTTCCTCTGAGCAGTGGTTTCTGCATCTTAAACCAACTTATCCCCCAAAAGCAGCTGCCACCACCCACTCTGCAGGGGAGTTTGCGTGTACGCTTCCCTGAACAGTACCACTACGCGTGCTTTTGCGCAGGCTAACACTCTGAGGTCACTATTCTGAACCACCCTTTTCGTCTACGTGGCGCGCGTGCAGAACGTCTCATGCTGGAAGTCTGGGTCCCACGTTCTCTGTGTGTAACTTAACGTCGCGCGATGACCTTTTCACCGATGACCACAGGCGCGAAGACAATCCACCGATGACATCTCGCGCGAAGACTATCCACCGATGACCTCTCCCGCGAAGACTAACAACCGATGACCTCTCACGCGTAGACAATCCACCGATGACCTCTCGTGCGAAGGTTAACCACCGATGACATCTCGCGCGAAGACTATCCAACGATGACCTCTCCCGCGAAGGCTATCCACCGATGACCTCTCACGCGAAGACTAACAACCGATGACCTCTCGCGCGAAGGCTATCCTGCATGCCTTGCGCCCTGGCGATGCCCGATGACACGTCGCCACGCCTTCCTTGAGGTCCTTCATTCCACTATGTTACGTCTAAGGTATCTTCTCCACATGACTCGGTGACGTCGGTAGCTTCATATTTCCAAGAGTAGATCAGCACTTCTCCTCGTTCTTCCATGCATGCTACACTAAGGGTGATCTCTTTCGCTCAAGCATAGAGTTCGCATGCACAGCGTATCTAAGGCTTAACCCACACCTTGATATGCGTGGTTGTTGGAACCCACTCTGGTTGATCCAGTATGGTGACCACATACTACGTGCATTTTCGGCGATCATGTTCAACCTACTCGACAGGCGATCATGTACACTCTAGGCGACAGGCGATTGTGTACACTCTAGGCGACAGGCGATTGTGTCCTAGTGGAGTCGGAGATCGCCTCCGTCTTCACTAACGGCGATCTTGTAGAAGTCTTCTTAGTTACACTTTTCCTCCTTTACTCTTCTTGGTCCACATGCCATCCGATCGACTTCTACTAGCTTAACCCAGATCATGGGCGACGTCCGATGTCTGCTACTACGAAACTTCATTTACCAACTCTTTGTATTTTAAATAATAACCTTTCTCTGAAATTATTTAAACATCACACTTTTAATCCAAATTTAATTCTCTAGGTCCTTACACTTCGCGCTGCGATTCAGGCATCCTCAAGCACCAGTGCGACGAGCGACGACTGCCCTTGGAGCACCTGGGAGTTTCTCTGCAAGTTCTACAAACCAGACGCTAAAACAGAGCTAAGGCATCCTTTAAGCTCGGTGGGTCTTGGAGCTCTTGGTGTTTTGCGCAAGTCCAGGTAAGGGAAGCTAGCTTTATTTTCAATAAAAGCCGTAGAATTGCTATTTTCTGAAGTGAGGGCGACGTGGTCGCCGGTTTCATATTCTGTTTCGTGATGCTCTGTTCTATGTGTTTGGGCGACGTGGTCGTCGGTTTTAAATACAGATTTCGAACTCCCCTTTTTAGTGTCGCTTTGAATTTGTCGAGATTGAAATGAAAAATGTATATGCTATTTGAAAACCTGATCGGTGGTATGCTTGTTGTAAGGACTTGAAAATTTATTGGAATGAAAGAGTATGTTTTTATTTAAGTTAAAAAGGAAGGAAAGTGTAGTCTAGGAAAAACTATAAGAGTTCCTTGTTTATACATAATCGCCGGTCGCCTAGACTACACGTCATCGCCTGGGCGCGAGGCATGCAGGCGTCGCCAGGGCGCGATGCATGCATGCATCATCAGGGGAGGGAGACATCGGTCGTTCGCGCGAGAGGTCATCGGTGGTTTGTCTTCACGCGAGAAGTCATCAGTGGGTTGCCTTCGTGTGATGGTCATCGGTGGTTCGTCTTCGCGCGAGAGGTCATCAGTGTTTATCTTCGCGCGAGAAGTCATCAGTGGAGGGTCTTCGCGCTGGTAGCCATCGGCGAAAGGTCATCGCGCGGCGCTTAGTTACACACCGAGAACGTAGGACATAGACCCCCAGCAAGAGACGTTCTGCACGCGCGCCACGTAGACGAAAAGGTGGTTCAGAATAGTGACCTCAGAGCGTAGCCTGCGCAGAGGCACGCTCAGTAGGACTGTGCAGGGAAGCGTACACGCAAACTTCCCTGCAGAGTGGGTGGTGGCAGCTGCTTTTGGAGGGATAAATGGGTTTAAGTTGCAGAAATCCACGCCTGAGAGAAAGAAAGCATTGTTGTATTCGAAAAGAGAAAGAGTGAGTTCTGTAACATCCCGCCAAAATAAACCATACATACATGTATAATGAAAATAGGATAAAACAATAATGTTGAAGAATACAAGATAATATATATATATTTGAAATGAAGTTGCTCCTCTTAGGGAGTTTAATACATAACTAAATCAAATGTTTTTTTCGAAATTTAAAGAAAACAATCAAATACAGCAAGACCGGCGGTCTCCATACATAAAAACGGCGATCACCAGAAGTCCCCAAAAATAGGCGACTTGCTAGCCAAACATAACATCGGCGATCTCATAACAGACCACCTCAAAACAGGCGATCTGATAGCAGGGCAAAATCCGGCGATCACCACCGAGGGGTAGAAACCGGCGATCTCTTCCTCGGCGACCACTCACTAAGGAGCTCTCCTTCCTGGAAGATCATCTGCTCCCGTGTAACAATTACACGATCATCACAGTTTTGAGAAAACAACCAAATTGACAGATAAAAGGGTAAGCTAGATAATTTAAAAGAAGTTTAAATCATGAACGTGAAAATCCAAGTAAACCAAGTTCCAAAATATCTATGTAAAACGTAGAGCTACTCATAGCATTCAGCTGATCGCCCAAAATCACAACTTCACAACATTCACCCATATTCATTCCATTTCACAATACAGCATCAAGTGTCCATCAATATTCCAGTTTCTCATTTCACATGTCAGACTTTCCACTGACCCACAAAGCATAGACACATGACACTACATCCGGATTGACTCATGCATTGAACTTAGTATCCAGAGACATGCACCTGTTATACTGCCCACTGTGAAATCTCACACATTCACAGGGTCGCCGTGAAATCTCACACATTCACAAGCGTACGATGAATCTCAACACATCACCATACAGCATGACAAGGTTAATCCACAAGACAGGTGGAGCTCGTTCTGTTTCACACGAGGCGCCCATCACATGGACCTCCTTCGACTCTCACCAACTGAGTAACTTCCTCTATGTGATTCCATTATCAGCAGAGTCGGGATCGTCTCTTTAACAGGTTACTCACTGATCAATGCACCTACCACCAGATCTTACACGGTATTTCCTTTCCTGAAAATACTATGCCTCGATCCCACTTTCACAGCATTCAAAACATCATACCACTCAAATAAACGATTCAATCACAGCAATAATCATTTCAAAACTTCAGATCTTCGAATATCTCATATAAATCTCAAGCAGTCCTCAAAACAACATCAAACACAAGGAGTTCGCAAAACAGCGCCAAAACCGGCGACCTGGTTCAAAAACATAGTGTTTCGAAGATTGTTTATCAAAACCGGCGACTACGTCGCCCAAGCATACAAACAGAGCATTTCACACAGATAAAACGAAAATGGCGACCACGTCGCCCTCACTTCAGAAAGACTACGCTAAGGCTTGTATGGAAAAGAGGTCTAGCTTCCCTTACCTGGACTTGCGCAACCACCAGGAGCTTCGAAATCCAACGAAGCCTGAAGAATGCCTTGGCTCTGTTCTTGTGTCTGGTTCTGAAGGAGTTGCAGAGAACTTCCCCAGGTGCTCTAATGGTGTTGCTTCGTCGTACTCCTGTGTGGAGATGCTGAAAATTGCAACGCGGAGGAGGGAACTCACTCTTTCACTCTTCGAATACAACAACGTTTTCTTTCTCTCAGGCGTGGATTTCTGCAACTTAAGCCCCTTTTATCCCTCCAAAAGCAGCTGACACCGCCCACTCTGCAGGGAAGTTGCGCCGCACTAAACAGTACTACTATAGCTGTCTCCTGCGCAGACCTACCACTCCCTGAACAGTCCTACTAAGCGTGCCTCTGCGCAGGCTACGCTCTGAGGTCACTATTCTGAACCATCATTTCGTCTACGTGGCGCGCGCGCAGAACGTCTCTTGCTGGAAGTCTAGGTCCTACGTCTTCGGTGTGTAACCAAGCGCCGCGCGATGACCTTTCGCCGATGGCTACCAGCGCGAAGACTCTCCACCGATGCCTCTCTCGCGATGACAAACCGCAGATGACCTCTCGCGCGATGCCAAACCGCTGATGACCTCTCGCGCGAGGACAACCCGCTGATGACTTCTCGCGCGAGGACAAACCACTGATGACCTCTTCCTGGCGAACGACCGATGACCTCTCGCGCGAAGGCTAACAACCGATGACCTCTCGCGCGAAGACACACCCCCGCATGCCTCGCGCCCGGCGATGTCCGCATGCCCTGCACCCTGGCGATACCCGAGGACACTCGCCACTCCTTCCTGGAGGTTCTTCATTCTACTATGTTACATCCAAGGTATTCTCTCCACATGACTTGGTGACGTCGGTGGCTTCAGATTTCCATGAGTAGATCAGCACTTCTCCTCGTTCTTCCATGCATGCCACACTAAGGGTGATCTCTTTCGCTCAAGCATAGAGTTCGTATGCACAGCGTATCTACGTATGGTGACCACATACTACATGCATTTTCGGCGATCACGTTCAACCTACTCGACAGGCGATCACGTACACTCTAGGCGACAGGCGATTATGTACACTCTTGGCGACAGGCGATTGTGTCCCAGATCATGGGCGACTTCCGATGTCTGCTACTACGAAACTTCATTTACCAACTCTTTGTATTTTAAATAATGACATCTTCCGAAATTATTTAAATATACCTCTTTTATTCCAATTTAATTTTCCAGGTCCTTACAAGTTCCCTCCTCCGCGTTGCGATTTCAGCATCTCCACACAAGAGTACGACGAAGCAACACCATTAGAGCACCTGGGAAAGTCTCTGCAACTCCTTCAAGAACCAGACTCAAGAACAGAGCCAAGGCGTTCTTCAAGCTCTGTTGGGTTTCGAAGCTCCAGGTGGTTGCGCAAGTCCAGGTAAGGGAAGCTAGACCTCTTTTTCCATATAAGCCATAGTGTAGCTTTTTCTGAAGTGAGGGCGACGTGGTCGCCATTTTCGTTTTCATCTGCGTGGAATGCTCTGTTTGTGTGCTTGGGCGACGAGGTCGCCGGTTTTGGCGTTATTTGCGAACTCCCTATGTTTGATGTTGTTTTGAGAACCTTTTGAGATTTACATGAGATATTCGAAGATCTGAAACCTTGAAATGATTTGTTGCTGTGATTTGGATCATTACTTGAGTGGTATGTTGTGTTTTGAATGCTGTGAATGTGGGATCGAGGCACAGTATTTTCAGGAAAGGAAATACCGTGTAAGATCTGTATAGGTGTATTGACTAGGGGCTGGTCTAGAAGGAGATATCCTGACTCTGCTGAGATAATGGAATCACGTAGATGAAGTTATTCAGTTGGTGAGAGTCGAAGGAGGTTCGTATGAATGGGCGAGTAGTTTGAAAAAGAATGGGCTCGGCCTATTATACGAATTAACCTTGTCATACCGAGAGAATGGTAACAATGAGATGGTATATGCGCATGCTGTGTGGATTCACAGTGGTAGGTATGACAGGTGCAAATCTCTGGGCCTGAGTCAACGCACGAGTCAATCCGGAAGTAGTGTCATGTGTCTATGCATTGTGGGCCAGTGGAAAGTCTGGCATGTGAAATGAGAAACTGGAATATTGATAGACACTTGATGCTGTATTGTGAAATGGAATGACTATGGGTGAATGTTGTGAAGTTGTGATTTTGGGCGATCAGCTGAATGCTATGAGTAGCTCTACGTTTTACATAGATATTTTGGAACTTGGTTTACTTGGATCTTCATGTTCATGATTTAAACTTCTTTTAAATTATCTAGCTTACCCTTTTATCTGTTATTGTGGTTGTTTTCTCAAAACTGTGATGATCGTGTAATTGTTACACGGAGCAGATGACCTTCCAGGAAGAAGAGCTCCCTAAAGGGGTGGTCGTCGAGGGCAGAGATCGCCCATTTCCACCTCTCGGTGGTGATCGCCGGTTTTTGTGTCCTGATAGAAGATCGCCCGTTTTGAGGTCTTCTGTTTGGAATCGCCGTTTTAAAGTTGGAGATCGCCGTTTTTTTTGAGACCGCCGGTCTTACTGTATTTCATTTATTTTCGTTAAACCTGGAACACAATTGATTTGGTTATGTATTAAACTCCCTAAGAGGAGTAACTTCATTTCTGATATATATATATATGCATATTACCTTGTACTCTTCAATATTATTTGGTTACACTTAATTTCATTATACATGTATGTATGTATTATTTTGGCGGGATGTTACACTTGTTACTGTGATTGGGATTGTTTGAGAAAAGATTTAAATGTTATATGACGGTATTGTGCTTTTACGTGTTGAATGATGCATTGGATGAATGTGAAAGAGTGATCAAAGCATAGTATTTTCAGGAAAGAAAATACCGTGTGGAGATTTATGAGGGTGTATTGATCTGTGAGTATCCTGTGAATGAGGCGATCCTGACTCTGCTGAGATAATGGAATCACATAGAGGAAGTTATTCAGTTGGTGAGAGTCGAAGGAGGTTCATATGAATGGGTGAGTCGTGTGAAAAAGAACGAGCTCGGCCTGTTATATGAATTAACCCTGTCATACTAGGAGAGTGAAGATATTGAGATTCATTCATACGCTTGTGAATGTGTGTGATTTCACAGTGGGGCAGTATGACAGGTGCATGTCTCTGGATGCTAATTTCAACGCACGAGTCTTCCGGAAGTAGTGTCAAGTGTCTTGTGTGATGAGTCAGTGGAAGTCTGACGTGTGAAATGAGAAACATTGTATTGATAGACACTTGATGAATTTTTTTGATTTTAACGACCTTTGAGGAATTGTGCAATATGTGTTTTAGTTGATGGTTTACGTGGGTGTCTTTAATTTGTTTCATCTTGATTTTAAAGTATAATATCTAAACTCTTTTTCAAATGTCTAGCTTACCCTGTGGTGTTTCTTTTGGTGTTGTGTTTGGCTCTTTCTTAAACCTGTGTTGATCGTGTATAATTTACATGGGAGCAGATGATGTTGGAGGAAGCAGAGCTCCTCAGTGAGTGGTCGCCGGAAGTAGATCGCCTGTTTCTACTTCTGTAGGCGATCACCCTTTTGCTGTCTTCTGATAGGAGATCGCCTTCCTTGCTATTTTACTGTATTTTATTTGAGTTTAAGTTTTTGGAAAATTTGACCGATTATGTATTAAACTCCCTGAGGAGAAAACTTCATTACATATATATAATTATGTTCACTTCAAAATATTTGTTTACCTTTATTTCGTTTTATAATTATTCCAAAGTACTTGGCGGGATGTTACACTGGGTCCCAGTTTAACTGCGTGTAGCAAGAAACCCCGATGACTGATCAGTGCTTCATTACTTCTCGCGCTCTGCTTCCAGGCGCTCATCTAGGCATTGATCTGAGGGTGGTGGTCACTTAGCAACTGACCACCGATCACATTTCTGAATGATCTCCTCCCTGATTCACTTGCTATCTTATTCCACGTGTCACCCTGTGAATGGTCCACGTGGTCATATGCTGCTGACGTCATCTATCAACTCTCTGGTGCCAACTATTCTGAAACACCCTTACTGACTACGTGTCGCGCATGCAGAACGCTCATGCTGGGAGCCTGGGCCCCACCTTTTCTGCGTATAAAAGGACCCCCGATGACTGATCTAACGATGACTATCCACCGATGTCTCACCCTAGAAGATGACCGATGTTCCCCTCATCATGGCAGACGACTGATGTCTCATCCTGGCAAACGACCGATGTGTCCCTCATCATGGCAGATGACCGATGTGTAAATTTCTTGATCCTTACATTTAGCCAGTCTGTAAGGACCTAGAAAATTAAATTGGAATAAAAGAGGTATATTTAAATAATTTCAGAAGATGTCATTATTTAAAATACAAAGAGTTGGTAAATGAAGTTACGTAGTAGCAGACATCGGAAGTCGCCCATGATCTGGGACATAATCGCCTGTCGCCTAGAGTGTACATAATCGCCTGTCGCCTAGAGTGTACATAATCGCCTGTCGCCTAGAGTGTGCACAATCGCCTGTCGCCTAGAGTGTATATGATCGCCTGTCGAGTAAGTTGAACATGATCGCCGAAAATGCACGTAGTATGTGGTCACCATACTGGATCAACCAGAGTGAGTTCCAACAACCACGCGTATCAAGGTATGGGTCAAGCCTTAGATACGCTGTGCATGCGAACTCTATGCTTGAGCGAAAGAGATCACCCTTGGTGTTGCATGCATGGAAGAACGAGGAGAAGTGCTGATCTACTCTTGGAAATATGAAGCCACCGACGTCACCGAGTCAGGTGGAGAGAATACCTTAGACGTAACATAGTGGAATGAAGGATCTCAAGGAAGGCGTGGAGACGTGTCGTCGGGCATCGTCAGGACGCAAGGCATGCAGGATCGCATGGGCGCGAGGGGCATGCGGACATCGCCGGGCGCGAGGCATGCGGGGTGTGTCTTCGCGCGAGAGGTCATCGGTGGAGAGTCTTCGCGCAAGAGGTCATCGGTCGAGGGTCTTCGCGCGAGAGGTCATCGGTCGAGAGTCTTCGCGCGAGAGGTCATCGGTCGAGAGTCTTCGCGCAAGAGGTCATCGGTGGTTAGACTTCGCGCCTGTGGTCATCGGTGAAAGGTCATAGCGCGACGTTGAGTACACACAGAGAACGTGGGACCCAGACTTCCAGCATGGAACGTTCTGCACGCGCGCCACGTAGACAAAAAGAGTGGTGCTGAATAGTGACCTCAGAGTGTTAGCCTGCGCAAAAGCACGCTTAGTAGGACTGTTCAGGGAGTGGTAGGTCTGCGCAGGAGACAGCTATAGTAGTACTGTTTAGTGCGGCGCAACTTCCCTGCAGAGTGGGCGGTGTCAGCTGCTTTTGGAGGGATAAAAGGGGTTTAAGTTGCAGAAATCCACGCCTGAGAGAAAGAAAGCATTGTTGTATTCGAAGAGAAAAAGAGTGAGCTACCCCCTTTCTCCTCCATTTCTTCCCTTCACGCTGCGTTTCCAGGCATCCTCAAGCACCAGTTCGACGTTCGTCCTTAGAGCACCTGGGGAGTTCTCTGCAAGTTCTCCAAACCAGAAGCTAAAACAGAGCTTAAGGCATCCTCGAAGCTCGTGGGGTTGGAGCTCTTAGTAAGGTTGCGCGAGTCCAGGTAAGGGAAGCTAGACCTCTTTTTCCATACGAGCCATAGTTTAGCTATTTTCTGAAGTAAGGGCGACGTGGTCGTCATTTTCGTTTTCATCTGTGTGAAATGCTCTGCTTATGTGTTTGGGCGACGTGGTCGCCGGTTTTTAAACGTAGTCTTCGAAATACCATGTTTTTGAACTAGATCGCTGGTTTTGGCGTTGTTTGCGAACTCCTTGTGTTTGAGGTTGTTTTGAGAACTGTTTGAGATTTTAAATGTGATCTTCGAAAGATCTGAACCTTAATATGTTTGCTGTCCTGTGTGGACTTTGTTTGCTGTCCTGTGTGGACTTCCCTTGCTGTCCTGTGTGGACTTTGTTTGCTGTCCTGTGTGGACTTGGTTTGGGGTGTGTGTCTATGTGTGCTGAATCGGTGGAAGTCGGACATGTGAAATGAGGAACTTGAGATTTGATAGACACTTGATACAGTTTATTGTGAAATGGGTGATTTTTGGGCGATCAGGTGAAGGGATGAGCAGCTCTACGTTTTACATGGATAATCTTGAAACTTGTTTTACTTTAATTTTAATGTTCCTATTTAAACTCTCTTTAAAATGTCTAGCTTACCCTGTGGTGTCTTTCTTTGGTGTTGTGCTTGGTTCTCTTTAAAAACTGTGATGATCGTGTAATTGTTACACGGGAGCAGATGATCTTCCAGGAAGGAGAGCTCCTTAATGAGTGGTCGCCGAGGGAGAGATCGCCGGTTTCTACCTCTCGGTGGTGATCGCCAGTTTTCATGTCCTGATAGAAGATCGCCGTTTTGAGGTCTTCTGTTAGGGATCGCCGTTTTAAAGTTGGAGATCGCCGTTTTCTTTTGAGACCGCCTGTCTTACTGCATTTCTTTTATTTTCGTAAAATCTTGCAAACATTTGATTTGGTTATGTATTAAACTCCCTAAGAGGAGTAACTTCATTTCTGATATATATATAAATACATATTATTTTGCACTCTTCAATATTATTTGGTTACACTTAATTTCAATTATACATGGATGTATGTATTATTTTGGCGGGATGTTACACAGTCGAATCATAAATGAATAATATTTTTAATATGGGTGGAAGTCAGTTGTTAATATTTTTTTTGTTGACAATGGCATTGTTGAAATCACAAATTTGGTCATGGATCACATGGCTTGTGTTATTTTCGTGCTCCCTGTAATCTAGATCCACACGAAAGATGCAATTTGGTCTGAACAGTGGGTTTGCAGCATCTTGGACATAGGATCTGTGTAGTTGTGCGATGCTGTCGTGCATACGAAAGACTCATTTTCTTCAAAATTAAAAGCCAACCCTCACCCCTTCCAAAAACTCCTCGAGCTTTCCTTCTTTGTTCTTTTCACGCTATCTGTGCATCTCATTCTGTTTTCTGCAGATCCTTATTCATCTTATCTGACTCCTTGGCCCTGTACAACTGGTTTAGAATTGAATGATTTACATACATACTATGAAATCCATTCATACAAAATGTGAAATATTGTAAAACGACAACTTTAATAACTTTTTGCAAAAATATTAATTTTATCAGGTGAACTGTTCATTAAAAGTTCTCAGTAAACTCTACAAATTTTGATGTAATTTAGAATTAATTGATAGTCCACTGCACCATTATATTCAAACTTACAATATGCTTTTTAAATTTAAAATGTAAATCAGTACCTATTATTAAATTACCCATGTACAGATTTCTAGATCATCTAAAATTTGTTCTACATCTTGAGGATATGATATATTTCTGTATGAAAAATGTTAGTAATTTTTGTTTATAGAGTTTGATACTTAGTGTCAATTAAATTATATTCTATTTATAAAATTTAAATAAAAACGCATAAGATTTAATTATAAAAAGCAATAAAAATTCTAGTCGGGTCGAAGATCAAAACAAAAAACCCTTGTGTATTGTTTTACGTTCAAGAACGGCGATCAGTGGTCAGCTACCGAGGGACCATCACCAGAAGATCAGTCCCTACTTGAGCGCCTGGAAGAAGAGCGCGAGAAGGGACGAAGAACCGATCAGTCATCGGTGTGTTCTGAGTGATCTGTCATCAGTGCATGCATTGTGATCAGTCATCGGTGTCCCTTGTCAACACGTGTTAAACTGGGACCCAGGCTCCCAGCGAGAACGTTACTCAGGGACCTCGCCTGATTACATAAGCAGAGCACGAGGACGTCAAGAAGGACATCGGTTGTCGGTCTGTGTTGAGGACATCGGCCGCGCGATGTGAACAATGCAGCCGAAAATCAGTAAAGCGCCCAGAGGCTGAGAACGGCCTTAGTCGCGAGACGACCACGCAGGAAGATGAGAAGACGCAGTTAGGTGCAGAATCCAGCTGGGACAAGAGCCCATTAAGGTTGGAATCTCCCAGTGGGTTGCATGTCTGCCACGTGGATGGCAAGGATGTTCCCAGAGAATAGATAGGGCAGATAGGCACAGAAGTCGAGGGGTCCATAAGTGCCCACGCGGCCTCCCCTGTCAGACTTAGCATTCAAGTGAAGACGGCTGACACGCAAAGCGCCCTGGGGAGTGGAAACGACACTGCAGAGTAATTAAGTGAATCTAGGGGTAGCCTGTAGGGGCTACTCAGAGTTTATATGAGGAAGAAGAACACCAAAACCAGGTACGTAATTTTTTGACCTCAGAATACACCACACTAAACCTAGAGCACTCAGTTTTCGAATCAAAGAGGACTGAGGGCACACACACACGGTCTCACACAGAGAAACTTGAGAGAGACTTTTGGTGTTTTGCAGGTAGCGTTCGGAGCCCCGTCGAAGGTTCCTGGAGCCTCCTTGCAGAACGCGCAGCCGTTCGAAAGCTGAACGAAGAAGTGACGAGGCACTCTCTCCACGCTCGAGTCCGCGGCGAGATCAGAATTGATGATGACATTGTCACTTGCATGATGCATGTGCAGCCTCAAGTTGAAGTGAAGCGCTTTCCTGCTGAACCTATTAAACCCCTTACTTCTGATCACCCGGGAACCTGCGTTGTGGGTGGAGCTTCGTCTCGTAATATTTACTTGTGGGAAGTATGATTTTTTCTTTCTTTTGGTGATCCATTATTTTTTTCAACGATCTGGTATTCTCATCAATAATTGGGATTACTAACATTACCCTTACTTAAGAACATTCAAATATAGTCTAAACATGTACTGAAGTGTTTGTGGTGTTAGTTTGTGGACAATTATGAATTGAAAGTGGGGACATAACTTATGTCTGTTTATGTTTACTGTACCGTGCTAAGTTGCTTGCATTGATTGTAAGGTTGAAACCGGTAGATTGCTTAAGAAGTGGCGTGCACATTTTAGGGCGGTTACTTGCCTGGCTTCTTCTGAATATGACTCGTTGTTGATATCTGGTTCTGAAGATGGAACCGTAAGAGTTTGGTCTCTCTTCATGTACTTTACTCTCTCTTTTTCTATTTTTCTTTCCGTTGCAGTAGTGATTTTTCCTTTTAAGATAGTGTACAGCTTGGGTGCTAGCAATGCCAACTATTGCAGTATTTGTTGCTCTTAATTTCGTGGTTCAGGATATTCGATGAGTTCAGAGGGCAGCATTATAGTTTTTCAGGACACACCCTGCGCGTGACTAATGTTGTTATTGGTAATGGAGGGTGCAATGCAATTATTGTGTCAGCTTTAGAGGGTCGAACTTCCAAGGTTTGTTTTACTGTTTTTGTGTGGTGGTGGTGTAGTAGAAAAATAGATTATCAATGAGGTACGTTATTTACTATTGCCTGCTTCAATTGTCTATCTCTAGAATTTTGTAAATTCTAATAGTTTATGTTTAGCCAGACGACTCATAAATGAATAATATTTTTAATATGGGTGGAAGTCAGTTGTTAATAGTTTTTTTGTTGACAATGGCACTATTGTTCAAATCATAAATTTGGTCATGGATCACATGACTTGTGTTATTTTCGTGCTTCCTGTAATCTAGATCCACATGAAAGATGAAATTTGGTCTGAACAGTGGGTTTGTAGAATCTTGGACATAGGATCTGTGTAGTTGTGTGATGCAACCGTGCATATGAAAGACTCATTTTCTTGAAAAATTAAAACCAACCCTTAGCCACTTCCAAAAACCCCTCGAGCTTTGCTTCTTTGTTCTTTTCACCTTGTCTGTGCCTCTCATTTTGTTTTCTGCAGATCCTCATTCATCTTATCTGAGTCCTTGGCCCTGTACAACTGGTTTAGAATTGAATGATTTACATACATACTATGAAATCCATTCATACAAAATGTGAAATATTGTAAAACGACAACTTTAATAACTTTTTGCAAAAATATTAATTTTATCAGGTGAACTGTTCATTAAAAGTTCTCAGTAAACTCTACAAATTTTGATGTAATTTAGAATTAATTGATAGTCCACTGTATCATTATATTCAAACTTACAATATGCTTTTTAAATTTAAAATGTAAATCAGTACCTATCACTAAATTACCCATGTATAGATTTCTAAATCATCTAAAATTTGTTCTACATCCTGAGGATATAATATATTTCTGTATGAAAAATGTTAGTAATTTTTTTTATAGAGTTTGATACTTAGTCTCAATTAAATTATATTCTTTTTATAAAATTTAAATAAAAACACATAAGATTTAATTGTAAAAATCAATAAAAACCTTAGCCGGGTCAAAGATCAGAACAAAAAACCCTTGTGTATTGTTTTAAGTGGTAGCTTCCTCCGAAACAGAGTAGCATTTTCCCATAACATTGCTCAAAATCTAGGTCTCGCTTCCATTGATTCTTCGTTTGTTATTTTTCCGTGTGCTTCCGATAAAGGATGGAGGGTTTTTTGGCGTCGTCATCTGGTGACAGTGGAATAGGGTGTTGGGACCTTCACACCAGGCGGTTACTTGTCCTATTTTTTTGTGAAGATGACTCGCTGTTAGTATCTGGTTCTGAAGATGGAACCGTAAGAGTTTGGTCTCTCTTCATGTACTTTTCTCTCCCTTTTTCTATTTTTCTTTCCGTTGCAGTAGTGATTTTTCCTTTTAGGATAGTGTACAACTTCGGTGCTAGTAGTTCTAGCTATTGTAGTATTTGCTGCTCTTCATTTCGTGGTTCAAGATATTCAATGAGTTCCGAGGGCAGCATTATAGTTTTTCAAGACACACCCTGCGCATGACTGATGTTGTTATTGGTAATGGAGGGTGCAATGCAATTATTGTGTTAGCTTCAGAGGATCGAACTTCCAAGGTTTGTTTTACTGTCTTTGTGTGGTGCTGGTTATTCTTGTCGGTTGACTGGTCGCCTGTTGACTCCGATGACTAGTTCAGGCTCTGCCTGTCTCCTCTAGAATCTGCACTTCTTTTGGTTGTTGGATGCTTTACGTATAGAGACAAAGAGCGCCCCTACGGACAGTCACACTCCGACACTCAAGTCAGTAACAAGAAATATTGGTGACAAAATATTGATTTCAAGAATGAATTTGATCCCTTCAGATGCAGGTATGCCCTTTAAATTCCAAAGAAGACAATTTCCAATAGCTTTATGTTTTGCAATGACAATTAATAAGAACCAAGGTCAATCATTGAAAAAAGTTGGTATATATCTTCCACGTCCATTTTTCACACATGGACGGTTGTATGTAGTTATGTCTAGAGTCAGAACAAAGAAAGGATTGAGAACTCTTATTCTCGATGAAGATTGGAATGTAACAAACAAGACAAAAAAAATGTTGTTTATAGTGAAGTTTTTGACAATATTTAAAAGCAACCAAATTATGTTACACCTGCAATTATAGTTTGAAGTTAAATCATATAGTGACATTCAATTTATATTACAAAAGGACAACATGAATATGTCCCACAATTTCATACTGTGTAAGTTGTTGTTTTGACCAAGCACAAACTGATTTTTATTAGAATTATGGTTTATACCATAAATTTTTTTTTGTAATTCGATGTTTTTTTTATGATTCATCAGTCAATAATTGGATGTTATTTTACTAAAACAGTTCAATACCTCTGTTGGTAAAACAGTAGTATAATACGAATAAAAATCAATTTTACTTGTTTTTAATAGAATGCTATTATTAATACTACTATATTAAATGTGTATAATATTGTTATAATGTAAACCCAGTCTTCAAAAAAGTATATCACTGTTTTTTTTTTTTTACTTCATAATAAATGTATAAGTATTAACTAATTAAAAATGAATAAAATTATTTGTCTAATTGTAAAAGATTTTTTTGTTATTATAAAATTGGAAATATGATAATTAAATAGAACCAAAATACATAAAAATTAAAAATAGAAAAAAAAAAGTGTTATATTAAAATGTTATAATGATGTGCACATGTATATTCACATATGCACTATGTTCTTTAATTAGAATTCGTTTTTTTTTTTTAATATTAGATAAAGGTGAATGGATATTTAACCAGTAAAAAATTTATTTATTCATGAGGGTGCATATTACAAATCATTAGAAGAAAAAATACCATAAAAAAACAGTGTAAAAACAGTATAAAAAATTATTAATATAGTAATAATACATCATAAATAATTATACCTGTATTTTTTTCCACGGGTTAGTAACACTAGTCAGTGTACATAAGAGGGTATTGAGTGCAAGAGCCTTTACCTTGTTTGTAGTTACTTTGATTTCTTTAATCTCATCTTTTGAACGCCTCAGTACTCCTTTCAATTCCTACCAATTTCCTTCCTAAAATGCAAGATACATTCACCCTTTTCACATTCGACCTTATTTGGGCCCTCAATTTAAGCTTAGTTGCACGTTTACAAGTAGGCAGTTGCATCTGCACCTCCATATTATAAAGCTGCACCCCCAAAAAATTTAAAATACCAATTGTCCTTTTGAAAATAAGTTAAAAGTTAATTTTTGTAATCCAGAATATTAATCCTGAAAAAAATATATATTTAAGAATGTATAATCCAAAATACATATTGTGTATTTTAGATTATACATTTCATAATATATATTATAGACTATTTCATAATATATTATAGACTATTTTATAATATATTTTCTCATATGGAAATTGTACTGACCAGTCCTCGGGCGTTAGCTGGGTCCCATAGCATGGGTCAAAGCCACGTGGAATGGACCCCACAGGTGGTATTGATCAGAGAAGGGTGATGAGTCATCAGCCTACAGAGAGGGGTGATTAGTCATCAGCATACAAAGAAGGGTGATTAGTCATCAGCCTACAGAGAGGGGTGATTAGTCATCAGCCCACAGGGAAGGGTGATTAGTCATCAGCGTGATGATCACCAGAAAGGGGCTGATGTGTCTTCGTCACTCCGCAGGTTGAGGAGTCCTCAGCAACAGAGGGTGACGAGGTGGCATCGGTCTTGGGTGATTTCAATAGCGTAACCAAAACAGCTCAGATTGGTTCCCAGAGTGGGCCAATGACCAGTTAAATAGCCAAAGGTAGGGAGAGGCCTGAATCATGGAGAGCCTATGCGGGTAGCAGGGAGAGCACAATTAGGTGCAGAATCCTAAGGGGTCGAGTACTTATCAGACCTAGGGTTTCCCAATGAAGCTACATGCATGGCACGTGAACAGTAAAGGCATTCCCAGAACAGGTGGCCCCAGAGACTAGGTGCACAAGGAGGCACCTAGGTGGTCACCTTGTGAGAGTTTGCACTCCAGAGAAGGAAACCTTATGTGCTAGATTACCCTAAGATTGGGTGATAGCGGCGCAAGGGTATTCCAGTAAACCCTAAATATGGCTAGTAGCGCAGTAAACCCTAATTAGGGCTAGCGACGCAGTAAACCCTAGACTATATAAGGGACAGTAAAATACTTCACAAAGGTACGCAGTTTCTAGACCTAAACACAGAGAAACTCAATACACTTGGGGTTACTTGCCCCCTATTGACTTGAGCGTCGGAGTGCAAACGGCCTCTAGGGCGCCCCTTTCTCTTTTGCAGGTGCAGATTGTTTCGCAAGATTCGAGCACGTATCAACGTGAGGAAGGAGGCGCGTGAGTGTCGTGGAGTCAACTGACAGGCGAGTCAACCGGCAAGAATAGAAATATATTTTAAAATGTATTTTAAAAAAAATAAGTTTATTAAAATTTTTATTTAAAAATATATAATCTAAAATATAAAATTGTGTTATGAATTGTCTGGAGTAGTGAATATATATTTTGTGTTATAAAATACAAATTTAGAAAGATAAAATTAGAGTTTCAGATTTTATGGGTACAGCTTGAAAATATGAGGTGCAAAATGCAACTACCTTATAAACAATGTCAAAACGGGCTTTCCTATTGGAATATGGATTTTTTCCATTATGGAAAGGCTAATCCATAGTGCGAAATCTTCATTTTGGATTATCTGATTTAGAATTTATTACCGAAAACGGTTAATCAGGAATGAAGCTTTACATATTCTGAATGATCAGGTTTAGAACTTCAAACTGAGTGTAAACTGATATTGTTGAGATTAAAAAAAAAAACTTCTTAATTAGTTTCATTATAACAAAAACTAGTTCTCATTATTTGATGGAAATTATTTTTCGTAAAGGATATTGATAAAATAATATTTCTGTAGTAGAAAGAACTAAAATGGATTGTCAATAGTGATACCCAAATTTGCTAATATTAATATTTTTTATATACAAAAATATTTTCATCTACACTATAATTTGAGGGTCCCGTAATTAAGAAGAATATTTATAAACATTATCACTCTCCTTGATATTAACTAACTCCACATCCCCTAAACTCATGTCACCTCCATATTCATTACTTAACTACACCTTCCTTGAACCCACATGACCTACAAGAATGTCATTGGCCTCCATATCCTTCTACACCTCTTCTTCTTCCGCATTCTCGATCTCAACCTCATTCTCATTCTTAGCCTTAGTCTCTGATCCGGTCGGTCATCGGTAGTCGATGACGTCAGCAGCAGATGACCACGTGGACCATGCATGCAGGATGCAGCGCCTGGTGAGTGTTGTAGTGGCCAGACCTCGGAGGTCGGCACAGGAGAGGTCGGTCTGGTGGGCCCAATAGGACATGGAGAGCTGATGGCATCACCGAGCCACGTCAGCTGGGTCCTACAGTGTGGGCTAGAGCTATGTGGGGGTGATACCACAGACGTGGAGCAGTGGGTCGATGAGCCCTCAGTAGGGTCGATCACCAGGGGGAGGCAATGTGTCCTCGTCACACAACAGGGCGATGAGAGACACATTGGTCATCGGTTAGGATGAGAGACACATCGGTCAACAGGGTGTGACGAGGTGACATCGGCCAGGGTGATTCGAACAATGTGACCAGCACAGTTGAGATTGGTTCCCCGAAGGGACCAGTGATCAGTAGAGTGCCCAGAGCCAGGGAGAGGCCTTAGTCACGAAACGTCCATGCATGAGGCGGGGGAAGCACAGCTACGTACAGAGCCTTGAGGGGTAGAGAACCCATCAAGATTAGAGTTTCCCAGTGAGGTTGCCTGCATGGCACGCGGACCGTGAAGGCGTTCCCAGAGCAGTTAGCGCCAGTGATTAGGTAGGGTAGGTGGGCACAGAAATTGAGGGTATACAGAGGTACCCACGTGGCTTTCCCTGTCAGATTTTGCACTCAAGTAAAGGAAGCATGCACGCAAGATTGCCCTCTGAGTGGGTGATGGCAACGCAGGAGTAATCGAGTGAGCCGTAGAGGTAGCCAGTAAACGCTAAGACTATATAAGGGGTAGAGAAACACTCAGCAAAGGTACACAATACGTGATTTCAAACTAGAGATTTCACTGAGAGATTTTTGGTGTTCCTGTTACCTGACTTGAGCGTCGGAGCTACAACGGCCGCTAGAGGCACCGTCTGTGTTGTTTTGCAGGCATCGTTTGGAGTTCCAGAGAAGGTTCTTGGAGTGTTCTTGTAGAACACGCGGTTGCAGAAGGCTAGACGAAAGAGTGACGAGGCATCTCCTCCACATTCGAGTCAGTGGCAGGATCAGTCTCATTTCCAAACTCAACATCATTACTTTGCACACTTTGTACATATCCAAGCCTATTAACCTGGTCATGCTTATATTCTAAAAGATTTTCTACTACCTCAGGTTTAGAAATTGTGTGTACCACAAATAAATGTACTTCAACCATTTCGTCTTGCAATATTCACCATATTAATTGAATCATTGTCATCAACCAACAAGTGCGACCTACATATCCTCAAAACCCATTAATAGAATATCAAAATTCCTTTAGTATAATCATACCCTATTTCCTTAATATCTAATATCTCAAAATAGTTTCATCTATCTAAGTCACATGCCATGTAAATGTTTGACGAACATATTTCACTCTCAATATTTACAAACCCATCCATGGTGGACTACAACTTCAAAAAACCTCTTGTACATGACAAATAAATTATATATAACCCTATTAATATATGAATATACATAAAAATCACAAATATTACAAATCAATCCAACAACACATACATTGACAAAGAACTTGTGGATCACTGATAACAAACATATTTACATGTGATGAAACACAAACTTTCACCAACTCACAAAGTGTAATCAAATTAAAAAATTCCACAATTAAATACTTAAAACAACCAAAACCTCATGAGAATAATATTTTAATCCCACAATTAAGCTCTAAAACCGAACGCGACAACAAAATCAAAGAATCACAAAGTAGCACTAATCTTAGAAATCGAATGCCAAACCAGCCAATTACACATTATCCAAAAATTGTATCTCCAAATCTCACTAACATTCAACCAATCAAAATCCCTATGTATAAATTGTGCTTCTAACTTCAATCTTCACAACATAATGTATTTTCCAATTGAACAAATAACTATAAAGATTACACAATATTCACCTAAACTGAAAATCTCACATCAAATATAAGTCACAAATGAACTACATTGACTCATTTGACCAGTTAAACAAATTATTAGTTTTTTCCTTTTATGAAAAAACATAATATAAGATTAAAAATTATAGTAAAATGTATCAATAACATTTTTTTTTTAAATATTTATTTTTGTCTGTTTTAGAAAACATACTTAGCCATTAAATATTTATGGCACGACACGGTCTCCTAGGACTCTCCATTATTATGGTCCTAAAATTTTCCAATAGAATCTCCTTGAAGTGAAATTTAAGAACCCAAGAATTGTTTTCCATGTTGATCCGGTCGGTCATCGGTAGTCTATGACGTCAGCAGCAGATGACCACGTGGACCATTCACAGGGTGATACGTGGAATGAGATAGGAGGTGAATCACGGAGAAGATTACTCAGAACGGTGATTAGTGGTCAGTTGCTAAGTGACCACCACCCGCAGATCAATGCCTAGATGAGCGCTTGGACATTTGAATAAAAGTATAAGCTACTAACTTGAACATGAGTAAATATCTCGAAGAAGTTGTTTACAAGTTTGCTAATAAATAAATTTTAATATAAATATGCAAAAAGTCTTGTAAGTAATCATAAAGATATTTTTAGTGTTTTCAAAGTTTAATGTCATTTTAGATATTTGAAAACGTTTTAAAAAATTTAAAGAATATTAAACTTCGAAAATACTAAAAATATGTTTAATGAAAATTACTAAATAGTTATTTATAAATAAAAATATTATTCTATTTTAATAATAATTTTATTTTACATATACTTTTTTAAGATGCTTATAATCAAATTTATTTTAATTTTGCATGGATTTTAATTGAATTAGATTTAAAAAGATTATCTTTTACTATTTATTTTTTCAGTGATAGTATAATGGAAATTAAAATCAAAATTCACTTTAGTTTTGATAAGTTAAAATATTTATCTTTGAATTTAATGATGTATTAATGAGTCCTTGATATTTTGTTTAAAACGTAAATGAATTTAATAACTTTGTGACTTTTAATAATAACTAGTATTTATTGAATTATTGAGATCATTAATTATGCTAACAAATTATATCAACTTCAATTTTATGTTCAAGAATATATTTGTAATAACTTATTTTTTTGCAAGAGGGGTTATTGAGATTGATTTAAAGACTATGAAGAGGTTAAATGAATTTGATTCTTTAATCAATTGAAAAATATTATTAAATAATTTCTTCATGAATTTAAAAATCAACAAAAAATAAAATAAAATCAGAAGGAAGCTAGGATGGTCCACACAAGGTCAACGAGGCCTTAATCCGAGGATTTTTTGTTTTCTTCTCTTTTTATTAAATTATTAATGATACATTTTAGTATGATGTAATATATATTTATTAGAACGACACTATAGTTTTAAGAAATTAATATATACGTCTCATTATAAATAATTTAAATGTAATAAGATTAATAAATTATTTTGCATCTACTTTTCATTATACATCTACCACCTTCAAAAACAAGACTATTTATATTAGTATAAAATTTAAATTTAACGAATAAATTTAAGATTGATATGTAAAAAAGGATATTTTGATAAAAGTGTTCACAATAAAACCATAAAATTTTAAATAAAAATTACTTTTGTGTTGATCATTTTGTATACCCGTATGTTAAATTAATTTACATTTTTATCTGAAAGTAGTAGTATCACAGGATACAGGATGAGAATAAACTGAAATAATATTATAGTAAATAAAATATTTTAAGGAGTTTGTGAAAAAATAATGGTTATAATTACACGTAACACTCTACATCATAAAATACATATGTTTAGTATTAAATATATTTAAATATTACAAACTCCATATATATATAAACAAAAGAAATATATATAAATATACAAATACTTCTGATTTTATATACCTCTATTACTTTGTAAATTCATGTTTATGTTTTTACTAAAATACGATAATAACAGAGATTTGAAAAAATAGGAAGTAAAAAGTAAGTTAATATTTTAATTAAACATATAATATAATTTATATATGAACAGTTTAAAGTAATAATTCTTTGTGTATATATGAACCATATTACTGTTGGATTATGATTAATATATATAAAGAAGCTTTAATTACTTTTACTGTCCAAGAGGTGGCAGAAATGCAAAACCCTATTAAATTGGGTTTTTGTGATTCATTGCCAACCCACAATGAATTTTAATATTCTCAAATGCTCAAAGAATCACAACACACAAACCTTGGATGAAATCATAAAGGATAAAAGAGAGAGGAGGAAGTGATATCAAAAGTTTGTTTATTAATATTTAATTTTAAGGAATTGTTTATTATAATATTAAATTTATTAGTACCTATTTTTATTACTAGTACTATCATTTTTGTTAACATCTTCATTCATATTAAAGCTAATAATAAAACATGAACTTGACAAGAAAAGAAAAGGAAAGACATGGTTATATAAGAATGTAGGGAACAAATTACCATAATCATTGTTCTAATTTTAGAGTATAAAATCAATTCATTTTCTTTTAAATTGATAATGGAAATACACAGTGCAAAACCTGTCACCTTTCTTCACAATCTTCTATAATTTTCTTTCCAAACAAATAGGTTTGGAGATATACATTTAATAAATATAAAGATATATTTTATATTATATAATTAGATGGAAATATTAATTTTATATAAATCAATTTTATGAGATTGAATTAGATTTAAAATTTTATTTTATGTTTTCACTATTTTTCTTGATAAATTTAATTCCTTCACTATTGTTTCTTCCACTTCTATATATAGTAAAAGTAACAGTAAGAAAAAGTTGGAAAGGTGAGAGTGATTCTGATTGAGCCAACAACATGCATCATCAAATAGCACTAACAACTCTTCTTTCTATATAAATAATGCAACAAAAGTTTATAATGGAGTTGTAATTATATGCAGAGTGAAAGCCTTTTACCACATGAGTATACATGTATTTTAGAAAAAGATTTGTAACAATGAGAAAATTATACTAAAAGGTTCTTTTTCAAAAGTCATATATAAGGTCTAACTATTATAGTACCTTTCAATTAGAATATTTATATTTGCAAAATTTAAAACTACATGCTTAATAAATAAATGTGTCTTACCCACGTAATGGGTTAAGAGAGTCACTGATCACTCATCAGTTCACTAGCTCTCTTATGCCATCCTCATGCACAACCCTACTGGCGAGCAGCTCTTCTTCTTCTGACTTGAAATCACACGAGGTGCATGCGTAACGCTCTCGCTGGGAGCCTGGGTCCCAATTTAACTGCGTGTAGCAAGAAACCCCGATGACCATGCACCGATGATTGATCGGTGCTTCATTACTTCTCGAACTTCTGCTTCGAGGCGCTTATCTGAACGCCAATCACTGTCGATGATACCTTGTTCTGGGGAGGAAGAGTGTTTCTCGATGACCCCTCTTGCCTGCTCCAAGGTCATCGACCTCTTGCTTTACTTCTCTGCCACTCCAGCGCTACGTGCACAGAGGGCCTGAGCGCTAAAGATGATGCCTTGTTTTGGGGAAGAAGAGTGTTTCTCGTTGACCCCTCTTGCTTACCCCAAGGCCATCGACCCTTAGGTCTGAACGCCGATCACCGTCAATGACACCTTGTTCTGGGGAGGAAGAGTGTTTCTCGATGACCCCTCTTGCCTGCTCCAAGGTCATCGACCTCACGCGAATCGGGTTATTCTATCCCTTTCTCACTCCTGGGGTGAAAAGAGCCTTAACTAAGGGCTTTACTAAGCCAATATTGGTATACGCCAAGAGGGTAAGGACGTTTCTCGAAATCCTCCCTTTCCCTCTCTTGGTCTTACTAGTACCCCTGGCTTTTCAAACCTTAACTGCCTGCACTCACGCTTGGGGTGAGGAGGATCTAGGTCGGTTGACCGTACTCGCGCCTGGGGCGAGTAGGCTTCCACCGATCACCTGCGCTTGCACCTGGGGCAAGGAGAATGTTAAACTGGGAAACACTTGCACACTTGATGTACTGAAATCTTTTTTATTGGGTGGCCTCGTTAAAAACCCTCCTTAGGGAAAATAGTGCCCCCTGATCTGCTCAACTGTTTACAGTAGATATACTCTGTGTGTTTAGCGCGAGAATGCATCTACTTTACACCTTAACTAAAGTAGAATTTCAAGTGTGTAGCGTTCTACGTCCCGGGGATAGCCTCATCTACTCTGTATGGACGATGACCGCCCTGGCGATGCCTGACTCATGAGGAGCGATCATGCCCTCTGCTTCAGCTTCCACCTGAGCTACCTGGGAGCCCCCCAGCGTAGCATCTTCCATCACCTGATCTGCCTATGTACCACGAACCACTGATCGCTCCTCGAGCACGCTTGATGGTGGTGTCCTAGTGACATGGCAGATGCTTCTCTTTTGCTTGAGGCTATTCTCATAGCCTTAGCCTGATTTGACTTGATGATAATGACAGCTCCTTCCATCGACGGCAGCTTCAACTTCATGTGCCTTGTCAATGGCACTACACCCAACCTGTTGAGCGTGGGTCTTCCCAGCAAGATATTGTATGCAGATGGGGCATTCACCACCAAGTACTTTATCTTTTCTGTGCGGAACGCCACTCCATCGGTGAACGTTGTTCTCAGCTCTATGTAGCCCCGCACCTCGACCTGGTCCCCCGCGAAACCATAAAGACACCCCACATATGGTGGCCCTAGCTGATCGGGGGACAGCTACAGCTTGTTGAACGTCGGCCAGAACATGACGTTCTCAGCGAAGAGACTAAGTGGTCTTCCTTTGCCAAAGAGAAGAAGGAGCTTGAAAGCCGATGTATCTGAGACCATGGCTGCTGGTGCTAAGGCTTTGATAGATGGGTTCAAGATGGCCTTGGAGCAGATTCACTGTGTCCTGCCAGACTCGGACCTTACCCAGTTCAGCCTTCGCCATTCAGTGGTCGACGGCAAGCTCATTCCTCCTCCTTGAGATTTTTCCCTTGCAACTTCTTCTTCTGTGTAATCTCTTTTTCTGCTACAAAACTTGTGTATAAAATTTTTAGCTGTAAAGGCTCTCTGCATTGTGAATGAAATCTATTTGCTTCAGCTGCCATCTTTAACTCTCTGCATGTGACTAACTGTTAACTGGCTTAGGCTTTAGCGCGATCTCACTGTAACCCTTCACACTTGGCTTCTGACTTGATCGCGACTAACTGTCACCTTAGCATTGTCTTTAACAGTTTTTATGCATAACTTCATGCTGGATGACTGACTTAACGGGGCCTAATTGCTTCGGCTTATCGCTTGCCTGGGAAAGCTTTCTTACTCAAAGCTTTTTACCACCAACCATCGACTAGCATGTTAGTTCACCACTCATCAGTCATCACGCTTCTGGCTTTGCTTTACTTCTTCGTCACTCTAGCGCTAAGTGCGTAGAGGGTCTGAACGCTAAAGATGATGCCTTGTTTTGGGGAAGAAGAGTGTTTCTCGCTGACCCCTCTTGCTTACCCGTTAAAGATGATGCCTTGTTTTGGGGAAGAAGAGTGTTTCTCGTTGACCCCTCTTGCTTACCCAAGGCCATCGACCTTTAGATCTGAACACCGGAAGAAAAGTGTTTCTCACTGCACAGTGCCATGCACGTAATGGGTTAAGAGAGCCACTGATCACTGATCAGTTCACTAGCTCTCTTATGCCATCCTCATTGTAACATCCCGCCAAAATAAACCATACATACATGTATAATGAAAATAAGGTAAAACAATAATGTTGAAGAATACAAGATAATATATATATATATAAGTAATGGAGTTGCTCCTCTTAGGGAGATTAGTACATAACCATTCAATTGTTTTCAAAATTTAACGAAAGACAATCAAATACAGCAAGACCGGCGGTCTCCATACAAGAACCGGCGATCTGGTAACAGAAAGCCTCAAAACGGGCGATCTGCTAGCAAGGCAAAATCCGGCGATCACCACCAAGCGGTAGAAACCGGCGATCTCTTCCTCGGCGACCACTCATTAAGGAGCTCTCCTTCCTGGAAGATCATCTGCTCCCGTGTAACAATTACACGATCATCACAGTTTTTAAGAAAGAGCCAAACACCACACCCAAGAAAACACCACAGGGTAAGCTAGACATTTTAAAGAGTGTTTAAATAAGAACATTAAAATCAAGGTAAAACAATTTTCAAGGTGTCCATGTAAAACGTAGAGTTGCTCATACCATTCACCTGATCGCCCAAAATCACACATTTCACAATGCACCCATAGTCATTCTATTTCACAAAACTGCATCAAGTGTCTATCAATATTCCAGATTTCACATGTCAGACTTTCCACTGACTCACAATGCATAGACACATGACACTACTTCCGGATTGACTCGTGCGTTGACTCAGGCCCAGAGATTTGCACCTGTCATACCATACCACTGTGAAATCCACACAGGGTCGCTGTGAATCCACACAGCATGCGCATATACCATCTCAATGTTATCATTCTCCCGGTATGACAAGGTTAATTCGTATAACAGGCCGAGCTCATTCTTTTTCAAACTACTCGCCCATTCATACGAACCTCCTTCGACTCTCACCAACTGAATAACTTCATCTACGTGATTCCATTATCTCAGCAGAGTCAGGATATCTCCTTCTAGACCAGCCCCTAGTCAATACACCTATACAGATCTTACACGGTATTTCCTTTCCTGAAAATACTATGCCTCGATCCCACATTCACAGCATTCAAAGACATCATACCACTCAAGTAAATGATTCAAATTACAGCAACAATCATTTCAAGGGTTCAAACTTTCGAATATCACATTTAAATCTCAAGCAGTCTTCAAAACAACACCAGAACAGGGGGGTTCGTAAAACAGCGCCAAAACCGGCGATCTAGTTCAAAAACAGGGTGTTTCGAAGACAATGTTTAAAACCGGCGACCACGTCACCCAAACACATAGAACAGAGCATTTTACAAAGATGAAAACGAAACCGGCGACCACGTCGCCCTCACTTCATAAACGGTAAATCTAAGGCTTGTATTGAAAATGAAGACTAGCTTCCCTTACCTGGACTTGCGCAACCACCAGGAGCTTCGAAATCCAACAGAGCTTGAAGAATGCCTTGGCTCTATTCTTGAGTCTGGTTTTGAAGGAGTTGCAGAGAACTTCCCCAGGTGCTCTAATGGTGTTGCTTCTCGTCGTACTCTTGTGTGGAGATGCTGAAATCGCAACGCGGAGGAGGTAACTGGAGGAGAAGGGAGGTAACTCGTTCTTACTCTCTTTGAACAACTGCAACGTTCCCCCTCTCAGCAGTGGGTTTCTGCATCTTAAACCAACTTATCCCCCAAAAGCAGCTGCCACCACCCACTATGCAGGGAAGTTTGCGTGTACGCTTCCCTGAACAGTACTACTACGCGTGCTTTTGCGCAGGCTAACACTCTGAGGTCACTATTCTGAACCACCCTTTTCGTCTACGTGGCGCGCGTGCAGAACGTCTCATGCTGGAAGTCTGGGTCCCACGTTCTCTGTGTGTAACTCAACGTCGCGCGATGACCTTTCACCGATGACCACAGGCGCGAAGACTAACAACCGATTACCTCTCGCGCGAAGGCTATCCACCGATGACCTCTTGCGCGAAAACTAACCACCGATGACGTTTCCTGGCGAATGACCGATGCCTCCCCCCTTGATGATGTCCGCATGCCCCTCGCGCCCAGGCGATCCTGCATGCCTTGCGCCCTGGCGATGCCCGATGACACGTCGCCACTCCTTCCTGGAGGTTCTTCATTCCACTATGTTACGTCCAAGGTATTCTCTCCACATGACTCGGTGACGTCGGTGGCTTCATATTTCCATGAGTAGATCAGCACTTCTCCTCGTTCCTCCATGCATGTCACACTAAGGGTGATCTCTTTCGCTCAAGCATAGAGTTCGCATGCACAGCGTATCTAAGGCTTAACCCACACCTTGATACGCGTGGTTGTTGGAACCCACTCTGGTTGATCCAGTATGGTGACCACATACTACGTGCATTTTCGGCGATCATGTTCAACCTACTCGACAGGCGATCATGTACACTCTAGGCGACAGGCGATTATGTCCCAGTGGAGTCGGAGATCGCCTCCGTCTTCACTAACGGCGATCTTGTAGAAGTCTTCTTAGTTACACTTTTCCTCCTTTACTCTTCTTGGTCCACATGCCATCCGACCGACCTCTACTAGCTTACTCCAGATCATGGGCGACGTCCGATGTCTGCTACTACGAAACCTCATTTACCAACTCTTTGTATTTTAAATAATAACCTTTCTCTGAAATTATTTAAACATCACACTTTTAATCCAATTAAATTCTCTAGGTCCTTACACTCATGCACGACCTTACTGGTGAGCAGCTCTTCTTCTTCTGACTTGAAATCACGCGAGGTGCATGCGTAACGCTCTCGCTGGGAGCCTAGGTCCCAGTTTAACTGCGTGTAGCAAGAAACCCCGATGACCATGCACCTATGACCGATCCTTGCTTCTTTACTCCTCGAACTTCTACTTCCAGGCGCTCATCTGAACGCCAATCACTGTCGATGACACCTTGTTCTGGGGAGGAAGAGTGTTTCTCGATGACCCCTCTTGCCTGCTCCAAGGTCATCGACCTCTTGCTTTACTTCTCTGCCACTCCAGCGCTACGTGCACAGAGGGCCTGAGCGCTAAAGATGATGCCTTGTTTTGGGGAAGAAGAGTGTTTCTTGTTGACCCCTCTTGCTTACCCCAAGGCCATCGACCCTTAGGTCTGAACGCCGATCACCGGCAATGACACCTTGTTCTGGGGAGGAAGAGTGTTTCTCGATGACCCCTCTTGCCTGCTCCAAGGTCATCGATGTAACATCCCGCCAAAAGCTATACATACATATATAATGAAAATAAAGGTAAACAAATAATATTGAAGAGAACATAATTATATATATATATATATATATATATATAAGTAATGAAGTTGCTCCTCACAGGGAGTTTAATACATAACCATTCAAATGTTTTTCAAAACTTAACGAAATCAGTCAAATACAACGAAACCGGCGATCTCCTAACAGAAGACCCCAAAACAGGCGATCTGCCATCAGGACATAAATCCGGCGATCACTTCCCCGGCGACCAATCACTAAGGAGCTCTACTTCCTGGAAGATCATCTGCTCCCGTGTAAATTATACACGATCATCACAGTTTTAAGAAAACAGCCACAGAACCAAAACACGCAGGGTAAGCTAGACATTTTAAAGAGAGTTTAAATAATAACATTAAAATCAAGATAAAACAATTTTAAGATATTCACGTAAAGCTATAGAGTTTCTCATTCCCTTCACCTGATCGCCAAGAAAATCACACCATTTCACAATGTTTTCAAGAGTCGTTCTATTTCACAAACTGCATCAAGTGTCTATCAATTTCAAGTTCCTCATTTCACACGTCAGACTACCACTGACTCAGCACACAAGACACTTGACACTACTTCCGGAAGACTCATGCATTGAGTAGACTCATAGATTTGCACCTGTCATACTGCCCACTGTGAAATCACACACATTCACAAGGTCGCCGTGAAATCACACACATTCACAAGCGTATAATGAATCTCAATATCATCACCATCCAAGCATGACAGGGTTAATCCACACAACAGGTCGAGCTCGTTCTCTTTCAAACAACTCACCCATACGTATGAACCTCTGTAACATCCTGCCAAAATAATTCATACATACATGTATAATGAAAATAAAGGTAAACAAATAATATTGAAGAGTACATGATAATATATATATATATATATATATATATATATATATAAGTAATGAAGTTGCTCCTCTTAGGGAGCTTAATACATAACCAATCAAATGTTTTTCAAAATTTAACGAAATTCAATCAAATACAACAAGACCGGCGGTCTCCCTACATGAATCGGCTGTAACATCCCGCCAAATACATTTCATATTTATATGATATAAATAAAGATAAACAATTATTTTGAAATGAACATAATCATATATATATAATGAAGTTTCTCCTCATAGGGAGTTTAATACATAGAAGGTGAATCTTTCCCAAAAACTTAAACAAAATACAACAAAAAGACGAATCGGGCGATCTCCTATCAATCAGGCGATCTACTATCAGCCAGGCGATCTCCTATCAGACCGGCGATCTCAATTTCCTGCAACGTCATCTGCTCCCGTGTAAATCATACACGATCATCACAAGTTTTAAGAAGAACGTCCACAAAACGAAAACGCAGGGTAAGCTAGACAATTTAAAAAGAATTTAGATATGAACTTAAAACCAAGATAAAACTAATTTAAGACACCCACGTAAAACCATCTTGCTTATTTTTGTACAATGTGAGACTCCTAACTAACCCTTGAATGCCAACATATTATATACATTCTATTAGAAGTGATATCAATTACTAAAATTTATAGTATTTATAATTAAAAATAAAAAGGCATAGATGTCTTATGCAAAACAAACAAATAAAGACCAAATAAAAGTCACATAGAAGTGTCCCAGACTAAAATTATCAATCATCATTTTCAAAATTTTCACTATTATTGCATCTATAGATTTCAATTTTTAAAATTAAAATCTCAAAAATAATCCTCCAGAAAAACCTAATGTCTCAATTCTAAGGTATTATTTGGAATCAACACAGCACGGCTATAGTTCCCGTTATTCAACCTACAATTTGGTCCGCTACAGCCGTACTCTAAATTACTCCACTACAGCAGCTCCAGCAGCGAGCAAGGGGCCGCTTTGCACCACTAGACTGTTGTAGCAACCATCTAGGGCCCTCTTAAAACCCTCTCATTAAAATACAACTCTCCCTAACTTATCTCTTTGTAATGACTCCATAACAAAATAAAACTATTCTGAGCAGGAGAAGTTAAACCACCTATGGTCAATTGATCAAATCCATAAAAAGTTAAATATTTCCACGTCCTCAAAATAAAGAAGCATCCATACATGTGAAACAAGTAAAGCACTCAGAAACAAGTAAAGCAAGGATGCATGGAATACTTACTGTGTGCTTTCTATCAAGGTAGTCAAGGTCATCACGCAGTGTGATATAAAACAGAAACAACAAAATAATAGTAATTGAAAAGTTATTTTACAGATAACTACTCTTAAATAACAGGAAAGAAACCCTCAACCTGCTCCAAACATGGCATACCTGTGAAGCATTTAAATTCTCCCCAGCACTTGCCATGGCAACTGTTCCAGTTTTGGAATGTTTAAGATCAATATGAATTTCATCGCTGAAAAACCGAGCTTGATCGCCATAAAGAAACCTTAAAAAGTGAAAGTCATTGTATAAACGAGAATGCAACTTCAGAAGCTTCACATGTTATATATATAAAAAAATATCAGCGAATGTTAAACGGTAACTAAATGCACAAGCAGTTCCATTTACGTAGTTGTAAACAGAATCACCGCCAGTTCCTGTGCCAGTTGGATCACCAGTTTGAGCTGTAAAATCCTTTTGAACAGTGTGAAATAAACACCCATTATAGTACTTAATCCTGGTGCAACAATTCCAAACCCACAAAGAGACATTACGATGCAAACAAAAACACACATATGAAAATATCACAAACAAAGTAATAACAATAAGAACCAATTTGGGCAAACAACTTAATAAGTACTCAATATGCAAACACTTGTTTGTACATAAGTTATTTTTATAATAAAAAAGAAAACAGGGTTTGCTTGTTGAAATATAAACAGGCTGCTGTTTTCATAAGCTATCCTAAAGAACTTATTTATAAGAAAAACAACTTCGAGATCAGAAGTTGTTCTCATTAACTCTCTCAATGACTTACTTAAGTTTTTAAGTTATAAAATAACTTCAAATAAGTTGCAAATAAACTATTCCAAACGGAACCTAACTCCATCAAATAATTCATTTATGCAACTAACATAACATGAGTACATAAAATATTAAAAAAAAAATACAGAGTGAAACAAATTCATAGCAACAGAGAGTATGTTGTGATTCCGATCAAGCACCCACATACGAAAATACCATACAGCGCATTAAAAAAGACTAAGTTCGGTGATTTTTATCCGAAGAACAAAGACCCAATAAGGGTTTTCGTTTCAGAAGCACAGAAAAAATTATAGACACTACAACATTTTTTAGTTTAGACCACGCTAAAATAAACCACACGTATAAAAGTGTGGCCTAAATATAGTAGAAGCCACGGTTTTAAAACTACGGCTTAAAACCTATGAAAAACCATGAATATTAAACTGTTGATACTTTAAGCAACGATTTTCTACCTGTGGCTTTATAATGGGTTAAAAAAGAGCTCAAAATAAAATATATCCAATTTGTGAGACACACTTTCTTCTTCCCTCTCTTTTGAAAAAATGCAAAAACGCATAATACCTCTCTCGCGCCCGCGCCCGCGCCCGTGCCCTGTACAAGAATCCCTATCCCTCTCCCTCATGTTTTTCCTTGTTTATTCCTCACTGTGCAGTCTTCCTCTCGTGTCCGTTCTCACCGTCTTCGTCTCACGTTCTTCCTCTACCGTTCTTCCTCTTACCGTCTTCGTCTCACGTTCTTCCTCTCACCGTCTTCGTCTCACGTTCTTCCTCTGCCATAGTTAGGTTTGTTTGAATGCAATTTTTTTTTATTGTTTTTTTAGGGTTTTAGGGTTTTAGGCGTTCTTCCCCTAGCATTCTTCCTCTCACCTTCTTTGTCTCACATTCTTCCTCTGCCGTTGTTAGGTTTCTTTGAATGCATTTTTTTATTTCTTTTTTGGTTTGAGTACTTTGATTTCAGTATTTTGAATAAATTTTTTCCCAGTGCAAGGACATGTCAGGAGCCAAATTGATTTGAAGTGGTTGGGGTTTTGAAGGTTTTTATGGTTTTGTATTAAGACTAGGAGACCTGGAGAATGAGATAGCATTTGGAATTCCAAGTTTCAGGTAGTGTTGTAGCTTGTGTCCATATACTTAGCTTGTTTGTTTCTTCCATGATGATAATTAATTCAGTGAAACGTGTACTGGTTTGGTTTTCAATGTATTTTTTTGTAGGTTGAGAGAAGGATTGATTTGGTCTATGGAGGTGGTAGCGTGGTTTGAGGGCAGAGGTTTGACCGTGGTATCAAACTTATTTATGTTAATTGCTTGTGGCCTATTGATAGGAATCTTCCTAGTGTTCTATTACCTCTCCAATTCCATAATTTTCTTTCTACTTTTCTGATGTCAGTTCATATCCCATGTCTATTATTCTGGTTGGAGTTGGTGATGGACCTTGGGATGACATGAAGAAGTTTGATGACAAGATACGGGCTCGTGAAATTGACAATTTTCAGGTATGGAATCAAAACAAAATTGTGAATGGCAGCAATTTCTTGTTTGTTATGGTAAAATAATTTCTTCCCTTTTATGCAGTTTGTTAACTTCACTGACATAATGTCTAAGAAATCAAGCTCCTATGAAAAAGAAGCTGCTTTTGCTCTGGCTGCACTAATGGAGATACCTTTCCAATATAAAGCAGCCATTGAACTAGGACTACTTGGGTTGGTCCCTTGTATACTTCAATTACATGAAAGTGAAAACATTTGCAACATACTTTGGTTCATTTTGGAGATAAATTTCTGAGAAGCAAAGTTGTTTTCTTTCAGGTGACTATTTGTTACAATTTCTGTTTGATGGTTATTTATTTGTTTTTTCTTCTTCTGTCTGTGTTTTGGACAAAAGTCGAGTAACAGGAAGGGCAAATAAAATTGTTCCAAGACCTCCTCCAGCTCCTTATTCCAGGCTTGTGCCACCAGCTCGTGTTCTCAGCAATATGCCAACTTTCATGGATGATGAGAGAAATCAAATGGTATATATAAGATTGAAACCTAGATGATTCATTATATTCTCCTTTATCACTTTCTAGTAAATCAAATTACTAAAAAAAAGTAACATTTTTTTTTGGGTACTCCCCTGTAGTTTTAATACTTTCCCAACTCATCTAAACCTTTTTATGTCAATTAACCTCTGAATTTTGAGTTGAAGGGAACATATGTTATAGCCACAATTCTCACTATGGTTAATAAGCATAGAACAATAGCTAAATTAAGCATGTTAATAGAATTTAGCACTTCTTATTTTAACTAAAACTTAAAGAGGATGCAGCGACATAAAAAGTTTAGTGTGTAAGTTGAAAAAGGTGTGATTGATGCCTGCTACATATATATATATATATATATATATATATATATATATATATATATATATATATATATATAAAAAATTCTGGGTGGAGTAACAGACCTGAAAGCAAGACCATAAAATGCCTGAAGATGAGATTTTATTTGTTTGGGTAGCAACTTAGCAAGTAGCACAATGATACTTTTTTTTTTTTTCTGTAGGCATGTGCTATTTGTCTCACAAGTAGAAAGGATTTGGCCTTTGGTTGTGGTCACATGGTGAGCCTCATTAATTCTTGGTCCTTTTCGTTGAATTGGGAACAAAAACTTTAGCTGAAAGAGTTGAACCGTTGCTTTTATCTTTACATTCAAAGACCACACCAAATGAATGTAATGGCTTCGAAGAAGTGCAGAGATTGTATGAAGGTGGCGTTAATCTGCCTCTATCTATCACTGCCAGCGGTACTCCAAGTGTCCTTAAGTTCCCACCACCTCATGTAATCCAAGGTAACTTAGTCTCTTGCCACTCCAACGTAACTACTTTCACACATTACACAGTTTGTTAATCTTATTTTCTTTCTTATAATTTTGTATGGAAAGCAAGTTTGCATGGATGACAGATGAAGAATTTGCTAGAGAGATGATTGCTGGTGTAAACCCTATTGTAATTCATCTTCTTAAAGTAAGTGCAAATATCTTATGTTGAATTATTCTATTGTCTTGGGCCATGTTAATGGCTTAATCAAGTTGCTAAATCAAGTGGGCCATGTTGTGGAGACTATAATCATTGAATGTTTTATGAAGCAGGAACATGTACTTGAACGAGATGAAGTTGTATCCAAGTTGGTGTGGGAACAAAGACTAAGCTACATGCCTGAATCAGAAGTTGCCATGTGACTCATCTTGTGAGCCGAGTGGGAGATTGATGAACACTTAGTTCTGGGATTTTTTTTATCATTTTGTTGTTTTTTTTTTGTGTGTTTTGGGTACATAATAGTCAATATATATGGGCATAGGAACTATAGGATCATACATCATCCTCTTATTATTCTTTTTTCCATACTTAAGTTGATGCCCCTACTATACAGAAAATGAGGGTAGGTCAAAAATATGGAAAAATCATCAATGGAAGTTTTGTTATCGATCATTGCTTTATTTTTTGTCCCTTCTCTTTCACTCTTCCCCATTTTATTTATATTATATATTAAAATGCTATACATGATAAATTAACCCTTTTAAGAACAACTCTTTAATAGTCTTATTCAAATGGGGAATGTTATTTGAGATTAATGATGTAAATCAATTGTTGATATGAGTAATTCCTTTAAAATTAAAAAAATTATTCTTGTTTTTGTCAATACTTTAAGCAACGCTTTTAAAATTGTGGTTGTTATAAAGATTTTAGGCAACGGTTTTAAAATTGTTGTCTTTATAAAAATTGTGGCCTATTAAAAACGGCCACGTTCACCTCGACCACGCCTAAAAAATCGTTGCCTAAACTTTAGACCATGGTTTTCATGTTTTAGACCACGGTTTTATGTTGTTTAAAGCAATAATTGTTGTAGTGAGAAAACAGAAGAGGACCCAATAACTAAATTGCGACATTGGTAGAAGCTAGGGTTGGGGGATGAGAAATTTGGAGAGCTAACTTGCAAAGCTTCAAGAAACTTTTACAGGTCAACGGGCATTTGTTGGTGTGCAAATCGAAGACAAGGTCCCATAAGCTCGTCACGATCAGAACCGACATTTTGGTGTTGTTCTTTGAGACACGAACCAATATATGTTAATTTTCATTTTACAAAGACCATACAAGTGTAGAAAAATAAAATATTGTACAACATGTATTAGTATAAACAAAACTGCTTCCGAGTTTCGGCCAGTGCCGAGCCCGATGGGGTGTCGTGGTCGCAGCCCCTGCGGCGTGGGTCGCGGCGGTTCTGGCTCAAGTTTCGGGAATTGGTGAAGAAAGACACGGGTCTCGACTTCGAAAACAGCAGCGTGAAGAAGGTTGGCGAGGTTATGAGCGGAGATGAGTTGCGAAGGTTTGGGACTCAGTGGGTGTCTCAATTTGTCGATTGGAACTGGTGGGAACGCTGGAAGGTAACGCTTTCAATTGACATGCGTTGGGATTATGCTGTTAATTTGGTGCTTATGTTTCTTTTTTTGTATTTTTCATGTTTTGACCTGTGGGTATTAGTGATTTGTGTTTATGGTTTCATTGGAGACGCATTTGTAGATAGGAAGCAAAGTGAGTGAAAATGGAAAACTTTTGGTTAAAACCAAAGAGAGTGTTGACTGTTGACTGAGAGC
Source organism: Phaseolus lunatus (assembly GCA_013389735.1). NCBI lineage: Eukaryota > Viridiplantae > Streptophyta > Magnoliopsida > Fabales > Fabaceae > Phaseolus > Phaseolus lunatus. Next base: position 44,035,149 of record CM023867.1, on the reverse strand, counting down.
AAACTACATTTATCCATAAAAAGGGCTTTACCTATATTTGTTATTATTCCATATATTTTTTTTAATATAAATAAACTAAAGCAACGTTGCTTTTTCTTGTTGCAGAATATCAAGGACTGGGAACCTATGTGAATTGGCACATTTGTTATTTACATGTTTGTTGTCACAGTTGCTTGTAGAGGAGTATATGTAGTTGTTCAAACAACTTTCCTAAATCGCCAGAAAAAAGAATTAACAGAAGCTTACATGGAAGCGTTAATTCCTGAACCATCCCCTACTAACATCCGAAGGTAAGTTAATTTCCTCCTTTATTATTACATGCTTTCGGTACACGTGCTCTTGTTATATATACTTTTGGCTTATCTAAATCTTATTGTCATAATTCTCTTAGAAGTCATGTTGTCAAGCTTTTCATAGAAGAAACTTCTTGACCAGTTAAAATTTGATCTTTAACATGATCAAAATCTGGCATCATTGTATGGAGGATCATAACCTTATAAATCTTATCTAACTTATTTTTGATCTCATCTAATGAATCAAGCTCCAAGAACATATTCAATTCTTTAACTTCTGATTGAGCTTCAACAATAAAAGACATCATGTCATTATTAGTTTGTTTGAGAGAAACCCATCAATTAGTAGAATCATAGACGCTTTGGGTATCATTTGCAAAGGTATTTTGGGCCTTTTTCTGGAAAGAGTTACAGGGCTTGAGTGATCTTTGCCATGGCTGCTATTCGTCATTTTACCCTCCAACAACTGGATATCAAGAATGTCTTTTTTTATGGTAATCTTGAGGCGGAAATCTAGATGGAGCAACCTCCTGTGTTTGTTCTCAGGGGTAGTGTGGGTTAGTTTGTTAATTGCGTCGATCTTCTTATGTCTTAAATATGTCCTCATGCTTGGTTTGACAAATTCAGCCACATTGTACAATCTTTTGAGTTGAAACCTAGTGAACTTGATCATTTAGTCTTTTCTTGTCATACCTCTCTAGAGAAATGTGTGTATATTGATTATATAGTCATTACAAGTAATGATTCCACTAGAATTTCTCTAATGAAAAAAGATTTGTGCAATGATTTTCAGACCAAAAATCGTGGATGTCATAAGTATTTTGAAGTAGCTCAATCAAAAGAAAGTTTTTGTTATTTGGTAGAGATAGTATGCCTTAGATATTCTAAGGGAAACATATGTGATTGATTTTAAACCCATGGATAGTACAATTTATCTAAATTAGAACTTAATGGCAAAGTAGAGTAGCCATTCTCGGATCCAAAAAGATATAGAAGACTTGTTGAGAAACTCGTTTATCTTATTATTATTAGACTTGACTTATCTTTTGTAGTTGGAATGGTTTGTTAGTTTTTGCAAGCTCCTTGTCTTGAGCACTAGAGTGCTTCATTCACATACTCAAATACCTCTTAAGGGCTCCATGACAAGGGTTGCTCTATGAAGACAAGAAAATACAGATAATTGGGTGTTGTGATGCGGATTGGGCATGCTACTATGTTTTCTTTGAAGGCAATGGTAAAGCAAGAAACGAAATGTGGTTGGTTGATCTAGTGCTGAAGTTGAATATAGGGCAATGACATTACTTACATGTGAACCTTTGAGGGTAAAACAATTCCTTTAGAGTTGAAATTTTGTGGGATACATGTATTGTGGCAACTATTCATATCACTTCCATTTCCGTATTTCATGGGAGAACTAGGGAGAAGTTGTCCATGGACACTTGCAAGGTTATCAAACTCACTGTGAACCCATTCGAGTTTACGAGTTTGGTTTTGCTTGGCGAGTCAACTCGTTTTTTGGCAGACTTGGTGTAGACTCGAGCAAACCCGATGAACTCGGTGCAAACTCGCGAGTTTATGGCTGAGTCAATGAGTCCTGAAAAAAAGCTCAAAATGATTCAGAGAGGTGTGTTTTTCGTGTTCTCACTATCATCTTCATCACTATTGCTGCTCCTTCGATCGCGTCGTCGTCGTCCTCAGATCGTGTCTCAGATCGCAGCATTATTGCCGTCGTTGTGCCTCGACATCACACCGTGCCATGCTATGCCTCAGTCTGTTGTTTGGGTTTCGTGGGGGTATTTTTAGGGTTGGAGATTTTTGGCAGATTGGGAATTTTTTACACATTGGGTTTAGGGTTGGGGTTTTTAAATTGGGTTGGGGCTTTTTAAATTGGGTTGGGTTTAGGGTTATTTTTAGGTTGGGTTTGGGGATTTTTTTATTTCAATATTATGGAATTGATACCATGATTTTTTTTATTAAATTTTTTGTATGAAGTAGACTTTTACGAGCTCACGAGTCAGGTTTACAGACCTTCCACGAGTCTGAGTAGACTCTCGAGTCTGATAACCTTGGACACTTGTACGGGATTTGTTAACTCCAAAAACCAACTTGAAGATATTTTGACTAAATTATTGTCGGTATGCTCCAACTTGAGAGGAGTGTCAAAATTGCTTTAGTTATGTGAAGGGGTTAGGATAGGTTTATCCATCTTTTGTAGTACATTATGTAGCACCTATGTATAGATCATCATATCTTTTTTGTATTTTACTGATGTAAGAACCATATAAAAGAATAAATCAACCAGGAGATGGTTAAGCTCTCTCTTAGACATATTTTCATATTTTCCATTCTTAAGTGGTTCCATCTCCCTTTGAAGTGCTATACATGAATTTTCTTGCTTATAGATCTTAAAATATCAGAATCTTAGATGATCTCTTGGAAATTGTTCTTCGTGTATATTTTATGATTTAACTCCTTTATATTTTTTAAGTAATAGAATATGATTCATAAGTATATCTTATAATGTATACAAGATTAAAATCACCTATCATTATTTTATATTTATTTTAATTATCTGATATAAAATGGACTCTGTTGTGTATACCATAGACACAGTTTCAACATCTCGTGCATCTATTTTTCTCTTCTGAACACACCTATTTGAAGCCTGAACAAAGAAATCAGTTCATGCAACAGAAGTGTTTAGTGTGTTGAATCCATTTAGACAAGTTTTTTGTTAATTTATTTGATTGCAGATTTAAGAAGGGTATGTGGCAGAGGACAATGCCAAAGGGTTAAGTTTACATAGCTTTTTCTTTTATAATTGAATCTCTTTTCACTAAAAAAAATGTCATATAGTGATCTTATTTACAAGAATAATCTTTGTATACTTTTGTTTCAGTTACCCAATTACTTTTTGCTTCAATTTGTTCTTTCTTTTTTTGTCATTATTTTTAGTTTATTTTTAAGTGGATTGAGAAGTTATGATGACTTGAGAATTATTTGTTTGCTTACTTTGATGTTTCATTTGATTATTGCTTATAATTTATTTCACTGTGTCTTCCGCATTGAAATAAAATGGTAATAACAGAATGCTTATAATTTATTTCCCTGTTGTTGTATGCTGGTGAAGTTCAATCTGAGGGTGTAACATCCCGCCAAATACATTTCATATTCATTTGATATAAAAAAAAAATAAACAACTATTTTGAAATGAACATAATCATATATATATAATGGAGTTTCTCCTCATCGGGAGTTTAATACATAAAAGGTGAATCTTTCCCAAAAACTTAAACAAAATTACAACAAAAGACAAATCGGGCGATGTGCTAACAAAAGGGCGATCTCCTAATCAACCAGGCGATCCCCTATCAGACAGGCGATCTCCTATCAGACCGGCGATCTCACTTTCCTGCAACGTCATCTGCTCCCGTGTAAATCATACACGATCATCACAGGTTTTTAGAAGAACATCCACAAACGAAAACGCAGGGTAAGCTAGACAGTTTTAAAAGAGATTTAGATATGAACTTTAAATTCAAGATAAACTAATTTAAGGCACCCACATAAAACATCAGCCTTCTCATTCTTCCCACATACCATCAAGTAAAACCCACATTTCACAATTCCTCAAGAGTAGTTCATATCACACAGTGTAGCAAGTGTCTATCACAAATACAGTGTTCCTCATTTCTCACGTCAGACTTTCCACTGACTTCACAATACATAGACACAAGACACTCATTCCGGAATACTCGTGCATTGATTAGACTCAGAGATCTGCACCTGTCATATTGCCCACTGTGGAATCTCTCACATCCACAGGGTCGCCGTGAAATCTCTCACATTCACAAGCGTACGATGAATCTCTCACATCACCATACAGCATGACAGGGTTAATCCACGCAAAACAGGTCGGTTTGTTCTCTTTCAAACAACCCACCCATACAGGTGAACCTCCTTCGACTCTCCCAACTGAGTAACTTCCTCTATGTGATTCCATTATCAGCAGAGTCAGGATATCTCATTCTTAATCACCGATCAATGCACCTACTACAAGATCTTACACGGTATTTTCTTTCCTGAAAATACTATGCCTCGACCTCACACTCACCACATTCAACACATCACACCATTCAAATAAATGATTCAAATCACATCAACAAACATTTCAAAGCTTCAGATCTTCGAATATCTCATGTAAATCTCAAGTAGTTTCAAAACAATATCAAAAACATAGGAGTTCGTAAAACAGCGCCAAAACCGGCGACCTGGTTCGTAAACATGGTGTTTCGAAGATTGTTTATCAAAACCGGCGACTACGTCGCCCAAGCATACAAACAGAGCATTTCACACAGATAAAACGAAAATGGCGACCACGTCGCTCTCACTTCAGAAAGACTACGCTAAGGCTTGTATGGAAAAGAGGTCTAGCTTCCCTTACCTGGACTTGCGCAACCTTACTAAGAGCTCCAACTCTACGAGCTTCGAGGATGCTTTAAGCTCTTACAGAGAGTTCCCCAGGTGCTCTAAGGACGAACGTCGAACTGGTGCTTGAGGATGCCTGGAAACGCAGCGTGAAGGGGAGAAAGGAGGAGGATGAAGATAATCTCGCTCTTTCACTCTTGGGTCACTTGTAACGCTCTTTGCCTCCTCTCAGTGGGTTTTGATCCCAACCACACTTGTCCTCGTATGCTGCTGCTTCCCCTTTCTGCAAAAGCCTGGGCGTACGTTTCTCTGAACAGTACGACCTCGGTTGTCTTTTGTGCATGCAAACCACTGCTCTGAACAGTACTACCACTGTTGTCTCTTGTGCATGCCAAGGACTGCTCTGAACAGTACGACCGCGAGTGTTTCCTGCGCATGCCAACATTCTGATGTCACTGTTCTGAACCAACGCTTTTTGCCTACGTGTCTCGCGTGCCGCGCGTCTCATGCTGGGAATCTGGGTCCCACGTTCTCTGTGTGTACTCAACGTCGCTCTATGACTTCTCGGCCGATGACCTCTCGCGCGAAGACTCTCGACCGATGACCTCTCGCGCGAAGACACTCGACCGATGACCTCTCGCGCGAAGACACACCCCGCAGCATGCCTCGCACCCGGCGATGTCCGCATGCCCCTCGCGCTCTGGCGATGACCGATGACACTCGCCACTCCCTCCTGGAGGTTCTTCATTCCACTATGTTACATCCAAGGTATTCTCTCCACAAGGCTTGGCGACGTCGGTAGCTTCACACTTCCAAGAGTTGATTAGCACAAGCCCTCGTGCGCCCAAGCATGTAACGTTAAGGATGATTCTCTTATGCTCAAGTATACAGCTTCGCCTGCCCAGCATATCCAAGGTTTAACCCACATCTTGATACGCGTGTCTTTTGGGACGTACCAGGGTTGATCCAATATTTTGGCTACACACTAAGTGTAGTTTCGGCGATTAGGTGTACTCTAGGCGACAGGCGACTAGGTACACACAGGCGATAGGCGCTCAAGCGTAAGCTAGGCGATAGGCGACCAAGTGCCAGAGAAGTTGGAGATCGCCTACCCGTTTAATAACGGCGATCTCGTAGGCTTCTCAGCTATACATTCCTTCCTTTATATTTAAATAAAAACGTACTTTGAATTCATTTAAAATATAACACTTTTATTCCAATATAAACTTCTAGGTTCTTACAGAGGGCACATGGCGTGCAAGACTTCATAAATGGAGAGACATCCTTAGTAAAGAACGTTTTGCCGAGCAATTAGATTCCTTAAATGCCAAATATGTAGTTGAATTTGACATGAAAGAGGTTGAAAATAGTCTTCGGAAGGATGTAGCAGAAAAGGTGACACCCACTCAGGATACTAGGGCTCTATGGATAGCCAAGAGGTGGTGGCGCTATCGGCCTAAACTTCCTTACACTTATTTCCTCAGCAAACTTGATAGTTCTGAGGCAAGTTTCATTTCTATATAATTCTGCTGTGATTTATTTTCTCTTCCCAATTGGATATTCATGTATCATATTCCCATTTGTATGTATGTTATTCTGTAAAAATTGGTCATGTTAGTTTTGAGGGAGCATGTGTATATGAAGTTTAATGTATTCAAATCTAATGATGAGTGTAGGCAGTTAGCATACTCAAGGATGAATATGTCTTATTAACCACTGTTAACTATGGAATAGTTGTAGTTGGTGAATTATCTTAACAGGTCGGAGATATCACATTGACTAGTAATGTTACGAAAATAGTGTATGATGAGTGCTAACAACACACTCCATACAACGCACCTTTCAAGGTCAATTGTTACTTTTACATGAGATCAAGTGACCTCTAATGAGTGCCAAATGACCAGTTGTGGATCTTCTACATTAGCATCTATATATCAATTGAAGTTTGCATGAACTCTATCCATATAAACAATTTGTTGACCAGGTAATCTTTTGATGTATATCAGGATTTGAGCAACTAAATTTCGTTGACCATCATGTGGTGTATTTAGAAATTGACTAACAACACAAACATGGGAGGCAATGTCTAGGTTAGGATAGGGCTCTTCTTGATTTGGTAGAAGCTTAACATTTGGGCTCATAAAAGTATCAACAAGTTTACAATCAAGCATCCTTGTTTCTTTTAAAATAACCAAAACATATTTCCTTTGAAAAGTATCAATAACCATTTTTGATTAGGCTACTTCAATTTTATAGAAGAGGATTACATGAATTGTGTGAACCTTATTGTGTAAGGTTCTATTATAATTGTAGAAATAAGGAACATATGCTATATAATCATGAATATTTAGATTATATATTTATTATTAGGAATGTTTATATTTATTCTCCTATCATATCTTCAGATAATATGGAATTCTTTGAAGTTGTTAATTTGTCTTTATACAAATCTCATCTAGAGTGTATTTTTCTAGGGGTGGCAATGCGAGCTAGCCCGCCCCGCGTTTAACCCGCAAAATGCGAGCCGGGTTGGCCCGCCCCGCACAAGAAGTGTGGGCTCATTTCACTGGCCCACCCCGCATAAGAAAAAATATTTTTTTTTTCAAAAATTAAAATTTCATTAATTATAAAAAGCTTATTCCTACTACTGAAAATAATTTTTTTTGATCTGTGTTTCAATTCATTCAATTAAGATAAGAATATAAATTCAAGTATGAGGGTGGTTAGAAGGCTTGATTAAAAATAATTAAAGTTTTGCATTACATCTATTTTTTCCTTTATATGTTGTAAATGTATAAGAGTACTCTTTCAAAGTTTTGCTACAAAATATTTTAATGAAAATGACTAATTTTTTAACTATCCTATTGAAATGTCTTATTTATATTATTTTTTTATTAACAAATTTCAAATATAAGACTTCACTTAAAACTAAATCCACGGTCACTCTTAATACTAACTCCTTTAGATGATTAAAATAAAACATTGATTTTTTTAGTACATTAATTTAATTTTTTAAAATAAAATAAAACAAAAGGTTACACTGTAATAATAAGTGAATGGAGTATGTTTTTTTTTTACAACAAAATAAAATAATTATTTTTTTATTTATGTGGGTCAGCAGGCCAACCTGCCCTGTCCCGCTGTTGGCCGGTGTGGACTGCGGGTTATGCGGGGTAGGCTAAAGCGGGTCAGATTAGTGAGCCCGCACCCGTATTTTTTGGTAATGGGCTGCAGGTTGGCCCGCATGTCCTGCCCCACATTGCCATCCCTAATTTTCAGTCAAGATGAAGGTGAAGTGTCTTAAATGAATTAGATCCTGTTTTCACCTTTTGGACTTTAGATTGATGGATTAGATTAATTTTTGTATTAGGTAACAATATGTTCAAATAGTTATTTTTGACTAAGTTTTTCTATAGATGATTTTGAATAAATAAATCTTGATTGTCAATGTTCAATAAATAAATATATATATATATATATATATGTATATACTTGTTGCTGTCTCCTACTTTTTGGAGATTATAAGTGTCTTTGTCTGCATCTTGTTTCGTGTTATTGTCCATATACGGCCCTTATTTAGAAAACTTTAAAACATAGGAATATAAGGGTTGGTGATTAACGTCACCTATATTAGAAATTAATACAATCCTGTTTAATAAAGATTCATTTGGTTGACATTAAATTTCTAATTCACTTTCATCTTCTTGATGTTTAGTGATATGATGGGAATGCAGTTTTTGGAATCAAATTAGTAAATAAGGGCTATAAATATGAATGTTGTAGTACAATCTCTCTGTTTTTCTACTTATCCTGTGAACTCCTTATGTATAACTATATTTTTTATACATAAGTCTCTTGACAAGTTAGGTCAGGTGGCAGTTGCTGAGCTATATTCTTTTGGACAGGTAGCAGCTGTTGTCTTCACTGAAGATTTGAAAAAATTGTATGTGACAATGAAAGAAGGTTTTCCATTGGAATTTGTGGTAAGTCACTTCAAAATTGTTACTAGTGATCAGAAATCTCAAATCTCTCTCCAAGGTTCTCCAGCTGGTGTCCCTTCTTGGACATGCGACTGATTGACATAGCTCTTATTTGGTAGGTTGACATCCCTCTCGATCCTCATCTGTTTGAGATTATTACAAGTTCTGGAGCTGAAGTAGATCTCCTTCAAAAGCGACAGATCCATTATTTCATGAAGGTTGTGTTTGCATTAGTACCTGGAATACTGATTCTCTGGCTTATAAGGGAGTCTGTGATGCTTCTACACATCACTTCCAAGAGGTTTCTTTACAAGAAGTATAATCAACTCCTTGATATGGCTCGAGCAGAAAATTTCGTTATGGTAAACTTTAGATCTCCTATATTCTGTGGGAAATAGACCACTAAACTAAAATTACAGCACAAGGGTTCCTTTTTCCATAAAATGACAACAATGTTATTCAGTTAAATCATTGAATTATTCTTGTAAATAAGATCACTATATGACAATTTTTTTAGTGAAAAGAGATTCAATTATAAAAGAAAAAGCTATGTACACTTAACCTTATTCTACTATTTTTATGGATTGATAGTTAAATTCAGTATTCTTTGGTTTTGGAGGAGAGAGACACATGTGCTACTTGAAATTACAGACAGTAATGTAATAATGCTTTCCTCCCCTGACATGTTGAAGGCTTATTATGTACAAAATTGAATCCAGTATCTGCATTAGATTTTGTAATTGATTTTAACTTGCTCCTTTTCTACTGGATTTTATTACTAGTCATGTTCTTCTATTTTCAGCCAGTTGGAGATGTTGGTGAAACAAAGTCAATGTACAAGGAAGTTGTGTTGGGAGGTGACGTTTGGGATCTTCTTGATGAGTTAATGATCTATATGGGAAATCCTATGCAGTTTTATGAAAGGGATGTGCAGTTTGTTCGGGTAAAACATTTGATATTTTCAAAGCCAGTAATCCTCCTCAGTGCTATAAATGTTTTGAGTGACATGAAATGAGGTAAGTTGTTTGACGAGAGCACTTTGCAGGGTGTTCTACTTTCTGGACCTCCAGGAACAGGAAAAACATTGTTTGCCAGGACTCTTGCAAAAGAAAGTGGATTACCTTTTGTATTTGCTTCAGGTGCTGAGTTTACTGATAGTGAAAGAAGTGGTGTATCTAGGATAAATGAGATGTTTTCCATTGCTAGGAGAAATGTAAGCAACTAAACCCTGGCTACTTCTAATATCAAATATAAGGGCAATCATGGTCTGATTTAAAGTTTTTGTTGTTTGCACTTGGTTTGATATGCTCATTAAAGGTGATTGATCCATTTTTACAATTTGTCAGTTACATAGAAATCAAATGTTGTTGCTTCTAGCTTTGCTGCAAATTTTTGGTTACCTTTTTGTAACAAGAAAACATGAATATACTCTTGTTTTTTTATGCTCTTTAACTATCATATTCCGAACTATTTGTCCTGTATTCAGTCCACTTGATCCTTGTGGCTGCTGATTAAAAAAAAACGTAATCCTTGTGGCTGAGATTGGTCATGTTGAGTGCTGAAAACATTCTTATGTTTGTACTGTAACTGTATGCTTCATAAATAGGAAAATGAAAATCTAATGAAGAAAATGTGTAGAATTTAAGAATTTTTAAATTGTAACATCTAATAGTAATTTAGTATAAATTCATGATGGGTGAGCTTATTTCTCTAAACCAATTTCAATTTCTTTGATTCAAGAGGGCAGTTTGTCTTTTTTCTTCATAGTATGTTGCTTCAATTCCATTACATCAGATGGGGTGCTTTAACATGTAGAAACCCATGTTTTGGTGACTTTAACTGCCGAAGTGTCTTCTGGTGTTCCAAATCCTATAGTTGTGTTTACTGCCTGGCTTATTTGTGGCCTATGGTGCTGTTATAATCCAGCTCCCCTCTCAAATTGTCCATGGTGGTTGGCAGAAAGTCTGTCTTGGCATCACCATTTAGCAGCATATTGTTTCGGTTCTTTGGTTGCTGTGTATTTGTTATGGTTTCCTTTCCTTATCTGAGTATTCCTTATACTCCATCTTTATGTGCTGTTTGGAATTCATTAATAAAAATAGATACCTGTTTGAAAATACATTTATAATGAGATAATTTTTGCAGGTTTTACCCTCGGAAAGTGAATGGTGATTTGCGGTTACAAATGCTCATATTTTATCCTGCAGGCACCTTGTTTTGTATTTGTAGATGAAATAGATGCTATTGCTGGAAGACATGCTAGGAAGGATCCTCGAGAAGGGCAACTTTTGAGGCTCTTATTGCACAGCTTGATGGGGAGTAAGTTATCACTTTATAAATGGGAGGTTGTGACTTTTGAAAATTTACATTATCTAAATCAGAATCTAAAATTAGCTAGAGTTAATATTATGCCTTGGACATATGAGAACATTATATTAAGGTTTTATTATCGTTATTTTGCCCTGAACAATTAACCTGAGTTAATATATGTCAATGCTAATAGCCTACTTTTATTTCATATAGCTTAATTTTTATATTTTTGTAATTGCTATTGTTTATATATATAATATTCAACTGCTTTTCGCCTGTGATGATATCTGCTATATCATAGCGGATTTTCAGCTTTGTGTGATCTGCTATTGACAACATTGTATATATGCTCTAGCTTTTGGGTATTGTTAAATATGATTTTAGTTTATGTTATTACGGAAGTATTTAAATTTTCGAAATTTAGAAATCTGGGATTGATATATTCTTTGTATCCTTAGATACCCACTGTCTTGATTATAAATAAAGATCAGATCGAACACATTCATACACTTTTTATAATACTTTATATAGTTATTGCTATATAAGTCAGGTCTGTGTTGAAGAACTATTTTTATTTGCCAACTATTAATATTCCCATTTATATGTGGCCGTAATTTAATTTCTGTTATTGTTTTAGCATTTTGCATTTATCTCAGATAATAAGATTTTTTTTTCTTGTTGGTGATTTCTATTTTCATCTATTTATGAAATTAGGAAGGAAAAAATCGTGTATCTCTCAGACAAGCTATCATATTCATCTGTGCCACTAATAGGCCAGATGAATTAGATCTTGAGTTTGTTCGACCTGGACGTATTGATCGTCGTCTGTACATTGGATTGCCTGATGCAAAGCAGAGAATCCAAATTTTTGGTGTGCACAGTTCTGGAAAGCAACTGGCAGAGGATGTGAATTTTGAAGAGGTATATGGTTTACTTGAGGAATTTATTATTCAAGTAAATAAACAGGCTAATGAATTTAAAAAGCTACTTGATGGGAAAAAACGCACGCGGAAGCAATACACATAATCACGAATCAATGCAAGAAAATAAACGACACAGGATTTAACGTGGTTCGGTCGCCAACTGCAACCTACATCCACACGGGCAACTATTAGGTTTTCATTCTGTCCTGTTGCACACAATTACAAGTACAATGATCTCTTTAAATAGAGATAAATAGAGATAATAAAGGGGACACAATGATAAAGCTCAATCACTAAAACATAGTGTTTACTCAGCCCAACCCAATTGATCTGGCTTCATACCCAACACTACTCGAGCGTAAAATAGACTTTGATAATCATGGTATGTGAATGATAAGAACGTGGCATTTTGAGAAACAGGCCTCTGTGTAGTACACTTTAGAATAGGCAGATTAGTCTCTTAAGGATTACAGTATTCACTGCTTAAATTACGAGTCATTTATTGGACCAGATTCATTTTTTATTGAAATTTCGAGATGATCAAAACAGATTCTGCTTCAATAGTATCTCCCTAGCAATTGGCATAAAGTTGGATTGCATTTTTATCATGTTTATGTCTTCCTATTCGTTTTTCAATTCTTATTTTGAGTGTGAGACTTGATCTTCTTTGAGCTAACTGTGGTTGCTTTCTCTGCAATTCAACAGCTTGTCTTCCGTACTGTTGGTTTCTCTGGAGCAGATATAAGAAACCTTGTTAATGAAGCAGCAATAATGTCGGTAGGTACTGAATTTCAAATATCAGTTTTGGCTTTGAATACCTGTCATATACAATAATAATAATGATACCTTTTAATATAATAAAATAAATAATAATAATATAAATATAATAGTATTAAAAATATAAAAAATTATTTAAAGCACAGTATATAATATTGAAAACTAAATAAGGCATAATATATGGTATAATCAATTAAAATAATCATAATAATAATGATAAATATTATTTAAGATCCTTCATCATTAACTAGAGATACAAATTGGGTTTTTCATACTTATAATTTGCTTAACTTGCCGAATGTAGTCCAAATCACACTTAAATTCCCACGATTTCATCCTCAAGTGTAAGCCTTTTCCACATTTTAAGATTGCCCTCTAGCAAAAGCATTCTTATCCACAATCACGAGTTCTTAATGGTGACCCTTACTTGCACCGCTATTCACCTTAACCAGCAAAAAAGGAAGGGGGTGACATGGGAATGTCATGGCCACCCTAATTTTAATCCCCTGTAAAATTTATACGAAAACATATTTTATGGACCCCTAAAAAAAGAATATGTTGGTCCCCCTTACCACTATTGTCTGGCTCCGCCATTGACCTCAATGAGACACAATGTCTGAATCCCTGCTAGGAAGACCTTAGATACAAAGGATCTACAAACCTAGGATTTACCATCAGCTCAATATTTTGAACTGATCACCAATGATTGATTCCAATACTACTTGTTGAGAGGTTTTCACCTATAAGTCACGAGCCAATTCAATATGAGTACTTAACACCACACTCAATCCAGAGCCTTATGGCAATTTGTGGAGTTTTTCTTACTTGCATGTTACACTACTTGCCTATTTCTACACAATGTTGGCCTCCAAATCACACTTGAATTTCAACAGTTGTCACTTGTTATCGGATCATGTATAGATATTTAGTTATGCAAACTCTACATTCGGGATGTTTAGTCCTTGACATAAAAGTGGTGTGTTTGAAATTTTTCATTGTCTAGAGATACGATCAAGTTATAGAAAGTAAGTTGGAGACAACCTTCACCTTACAAGTCAGTTTTGTATGATAAAGATAGACCTAACCCAAATTCTAAGTCTTGGAAATATAGATATCTAATGCGCAAATTAAGGAGTGTTTATAATTAAGGAAAACAATTAGAACCAAGATTTACTCTATGGAATCAGAATTATCAATATGTTGGGGACAAAGGAGATTTGATCTAAACACACTGGAAAAGAAAGGACAAGGGAAAGAGAACAAGAGATTCAAATGTGGAATCTGAAATATTATTTCTCATATACGATATATACAATCTTATATGCAACATCTATTTATAGTACACATTACACACAATCTTATATACAACATCCATTTAGAGTACGCATTACACGTAGTTAACAGCTAACGACCTAACAAACAGATATATGAACTAATTGAATTGGTAAGTAGAATATGTTTCTATTTCTTTCTTTTTTCCACTTTAGTGTTAGCATTAATAGAATGGATCATTTCCTGATATTCAGGCCCAGATTAGTGTACATAATTACTCTCCCCTTCCTACTTATAATTCCTCACTATCCATTTCAGATCAGGGAGTTGAATTCTTATTTTCAAGTAATGTATTTACTGCTAATCTAGATATCAATATTTTACCTGATAGAAATGGTTTTGTGATGTTCTATTTGTATGATTTGAATTCCCTATGTAACATTTTCTATGTCTTGTATGTATTTTTGGTTATGATGACATTTTTTCTTGTTCATATAGTAGTATGCTATAGTAAAATATGAAGTGTTTTAGTCATACAGAGTTGTTGGTTGCAGGTGAGGAAAGGGCATTCCAAAATTTTCCAGCGAGATATTATTGATGTATTGGATAAACAAGGTATGGGTGTCCTTCTGACAGAGGAAGAGCAACAAAAATGTGAACAAAGGGTATGCCTATCTTTTTTAATTTTCTTACTGGGAATCTGACATAGTAGACCATTTTATATTGAACTTGTTTCTGTACTATAGGTATCTTTGGAAAAGAGGAGATTGCTTGCTGTTCATGAAGCTGGGCATGTGGTGCTAGCTCACTTATTTCCTAGGTTTGATTGGCATGCATTTTCACAGCTCCTGCCTGGGGCAAGGTATGGGCGTCATGTAATTGCACTTTACTAAATGGTGATATTTGATTATTACTATTATTACTTTGTCTTTATATGGAATTAATATTCTAATTAAGTAGGAAACTGCAATATCTGTATTCTATCCTCGAGAAGATATGGTCGACCAAGGTTATACAACATTTGGTTACATGATGATGCAAATGGTAGTGGCTCATGGTGGTGGATGTGCTGAACGTATTGTATTTGGTGATGATATAACTGATGGAGGAAGTGATGATCTTGAAAAGATAACAAAGGTAATTAATATGTCATTTCAGTATATATATTTACTGCCTCAAGCAATTCATAAAGACTACAAATATAAGATAATTGCTATGTGACTTTGTACTAAAAATGTGATAGATTCTTTTTTTTAGGAATTGGTAAAAAAGAATAAAGATATCTATCACATATTCTTTCAGAAGGTGGATTTTAAGTTTAGTTCAATCTCACAAAACTAACTTGAAAGGTGATGTTTGCGTTCATTTACATACTATAATTTGGGCATATATCTAGTTGAGGTGTGAAACCGTGGTGGGCAGGGTGGAGTTTATCATTGTTCCCAGAAAGGTTATAGTTTATTTTGCCCTACTTTACAAAAGTGCTGCTCTACTGATGTCTCATGGAATCTGTATTTTACTGTGTATGGCATCTCCAACTTGACACATCTACCCTTGTCCGTTGGAGTTTGGCGTCATCTAGTGATCTTGTTCCTCTTTGGTTTCATCACCAGATGAAACTGCTGCAGCAGCCCAAACAAATCCTTTTGTCAGCACCACTACCTACTCAGGTGTATCGTCGCTCCAACATCCTTGTACTGGCTCCTGAATGAAGAGATAGTAGAGACCATGCCTGACTCTTCCACAACACAACACCATCACCTTCGTTTAGACTTTTCTTTTTGCAATTTTCTGCAGCTTCATTCATTGAATAAGCTTATAAACTGTTTAGAATTATCGGACAGTTTGGGTCTGTCTAAAGGACCTGCATCAGTTTTGTTTAAATTAGTTTCAGACTCTGGCTCTTGTAGTTTTCGTGGCACTATACAGCCTGCATTTCTGTGGTGTTTATGGTTGGAGAGGAGTGCTACATTTAATTTGGTGTAGGGTTATTTTATTTGCTACCCTTTGGCATTCTGCCCATGGGCTCTGTAGCAGTATTTTTCTTTCAGCCATGCATAAAAGTTGACGTGCTATCCTCTTGTTTTACTATTGTTTTCTTTGTCTAAAATGTTCACATCCGAGGAACCAACTCATTCCTAACTAATTCATGCTCATGTCCAAGTAGTTAATGAACTAAAATAAGTTTATTTGTAATGCAACCATATCATCATTTCCTGATACTTATTTTCCCTGGAAGGTACATATTTGCTGTGTTTTTTTTTTTTTTTTCATGTTAAACCTTAACATTTTTATTCATTTGAATATTACATCTTCATGGTGTGTTTGCATATATGGTCATACTAATTTTTTGTTGTAATTATTTTGCTTATCGGTGAAATTTGTTTCCAGATCGCTAGGGAGATGGTTATCAGCCCTCAAAATAAAAAGTTGGGGTTAATCGGTTTAACAAAAAGGGTTGGTTTAACTGATCGACCAAACAGCCCAGATGGAGAGTTGATAAGATATAGAGTATAGTCCTTCTTTGAAGCTTCAAATATATGTAGGGTTTACCTTTCTCCGTAATGTGAAGTGACTATTTTTTTTCCTTCTTTTGTTTTTAGTGGGACGACCCTCATGTAATTCCTGCTGATATGACCCTAGAGGTGTCCGAGCTTTTTACAAGGGAGTTGTCGAGGCTAATTCTGTTTTTCTCTCGCTCCATCTTTATTTTGTGGCATTTGAAAGGAAGTTTAAGCTTATGCAAACTCTTCACCGTAGAATCTATTAAAGGCTTGTGCTTTATGAGACAAAACAACGTATTTTTTAGCACTTTCTGGATGCAATTAAGGAGAATTTTCCCACTATCAACCTTGAGGACGTGGTGGGTCTTGATGGGGGAGTATTGATAAGACCCTTAAGCTTTAGGTCCATTAGGAGACAGAAGGGAAGTATTACACTTGATCAGAATAGGGAGAGAGACTTGGGCCCTAACTAACTGCTGACTTGGCAGGAGTGGCATTGGGCATGTACAAGTTGTTAGATAGAGAAAAGGTATAAACAGGTGGCTATAGGGAGAGGGGAAGTAGGTGGGAGTTGTCTGGGACTTGGGAGAGAATTGGGCACTCCATAATTTTCCCTGTTATCATTTCCTTTTTTATTGCTAATTGTATTCCCAGTTCTGAATCTCGTTGATTATGGCTGGAACTCTGTTGTTAATACAATTAGAGTTGGTTATTCTATCATATTCTCCTGGTTCTTATCAGTATGCAATCAAACTTTGATCACTTGGTCTTGAGTTTCCTATTCAAAGCCTATTCTTCTGCTCTCTGCTGCTTCTGGCCTGATATATAATTTTATTTTCTTTTTCCTCCTTTTATGTAAGTTTTTTTGTTTTGCTTCACTTTTTATATATCTTCTATTTTATGCATCCGTAGGAGGTTGAAGAAAAATTGAAGGAACATTCTCCAGTAATGTTTGAGGAGTTTGTGAAGCCACTCCAAATAAACCCAGACGAATTCTAACTGTTCGTAGCATTATTTGTTTCTTGGTCAGAATTTATTGCTTTAGTGGATTCTGATAAAAAAAATGATAGAATTAGAGGTAGCACAAGTAAGTAATTGAAACATTATGGCATTAGACATTCACGCATTAGAGAACATAGAATGCCATTGAATTATCTACCACATCATGCATCCACCACAATATGATGAGGTATGAGGGATTAAATAATCAACAAAATTTTCCTATATGTTTCTAATTGTTCTACTTCACAGATTATTCAAAAATCAATGAGACAAGGCAAAGTTTGCACCACCACACTCCGTTGACACGTGTACGTATGGATTATAAAGGTGCAATCAGCAATTATAAACGCACACCACACCTTGTACCCACCTTTTATGGTTTTATTTTTACATGAAAAAAAAGCAATTATATTCTTCTTTTTCTTTCATAAATTTTTGTATTTCAAAAACATCTTTTTTTTAATACTTTGGATTACAAAATTCAGCTTTTTTTTTTAAATTCATAACTACTTTCGAATTATATAATTTAAATTTTTTTTTTAAATACATGATTAATTTTTGAATTATATAATTTAGAAATTTTTTGAGATTAGTTTCTAAATTATATATTTTGAAATTTTTTTTCATGAAACTATTATCAAATTCAGGATTCTGGAATCTAAAATATTATTTTTTTAAATAAAATTATATTTTAGATTATTATTAAGTTCCATATAATTTGAAATATATAAAATTTTTTAAAATTACTCTATAAATTTATGGGGATGGCACAACAACATATGCAGGTAAGCAGTCCTCGACGCTAGTGCCTCCGTTTAATCTCCACCACCGCCGCGCCAAGGTTCGCCTCCGCCAACAGCCTTGAGTGCACCTTCAGCACGCCGAGATTCACCACCTTTTTATTCATTGATTCATTCTCATATGAATAACGCTTTTTCCGAAGAACCATTGTATAGCTCACGTAAGCACCCATAATAGCCTCTTCATTGCTTTTTCCGAAGAACCACCAAGCTTCAACTTCAAACTCTTACTCTTTTGGAGCCATCAAACGCAACAACTGTACACACAACATAAAATCCCTTCCACACGAGTGCTTATTTTACTTCTTAATTTCGTTCGACAACAGTAAAGATAGATTCTTTCTTCAATTTTGGGAGAAGGGGTGTTTTGGTTCTTTGGAATATCTTTGTATCTCTGATTCTCCTTCATGCCATGAATATATCCCACAGGCAACACTTCCTTTAGGTTAGAGGGTCAATGTTTGTACTCCATATGGCATACCCAAGCTCATGACTTTCTCATTTTTCACCGCTTTTCGAGCCTCCAATTGTCGTACTCTTACTCAGGTACGACAACTCTCTGACAAAGGGTTAATCATAACAACACCTGATTCTTGGTTTGTCAAGATACTTTCTACCCTCTTTCTATGCTCTAGCACTTCTGATGATGATTTTTTGGATTATCTCCGTAAGCACTTAACTCCTTCTCATGTCTCAGAGGTTGTTAGAAGGCTTAACAACCCGAACTTGGGTTTCAAGTTCTATCTGTTTACAAGAGAAAGGTTGAGTATGTCTCATTCATTTTGGACTTATAATATACTTTTGAGGTCCCTTTGTCAAGCAAATCTCCGCAGTTCAGCAAAATTGTTATATGATTTCATGAGGTCTGATGGGCAATTGCCTGATTCTGGGCTTTTGAGATTTTTGGTTTCTTCTTTTGCACTGGCTGGCAGGTTTGATGTTTCAAAGGAATTACTTGCTGAAGCTCAGTGCAATGGGATTCAAGTAAAGGTGATTGTTTATAACAACTTTTTGAACATATTGATTAAACACAAAAAGTTAGATGATGCCATTTGTTTATTTAGGGAGCTTATGAGAACACATTCTTGTCTAGAGACCTTCACCTTCAACATTTTAATGCGGGGTTTATGCACAGCTGGAGAAGTTGATGAAGCTTTTAGGCTTCTCAGTGGTATGAGAAGTTTTGGTTGTTTCCCCGATATAGTTACATATAACACTCTATTACATGGCTTATGTAGAATAGATCTAGTTGATAGAGCATTCGGTCTACTGAAAGAAGTTTGTCTAAAATGTAAGTTTGCCCCTAATGTTGTTAGCTATACAACAGTGATATCGGGTTATTGCAGATTGAGTAAGATGAAAGAGGCCTCCTCTCTTTTTGATGAAATTATTAGATCCGGAATCAAGCCTAATTGTCTTTACCTTTACTACTCTCATTGACGGCTTTGTTAAGGCAAGTGACATGGTTTCTGCACTAGGTATGCACAAGAAGATGCTTTTACATGGCTGTCCTCCCAATGTTGTTACTTTAACTTCCTTAATTAATGGCTATTGCCGAATTGGATGGGTGAATCATGGCTTGGACTTATTGCATGAAATGAAAGCACGTCATGTTCCGGCAAATTTGTATACTTTCTCGGTTCTTATCAGTGCTTTGTGCAAGAGCAATAGACTGCAAGAAGCACATAATCTTTTGAGACTATTGAAGCAGAGTGACATTGTTCCACAGTCTTTTGTCTACAATCCTGTCACTGATGGATATTGCAAATCTGGGAGCATTGATGAGGCTAATGCAATTGTGGCAGAAATGGAAGAGAAAGGCAAGCCTGATAAGTTGACATTTACCATTCTTATTATTGGGCATTGTATGAAAGGAAGAACACCTGAAGCAATTGGTATCTTCTACAAGATGCTGGAAGCTGGTTGTACTCCAGATGACATCACAATTAGAACGTTAAGTTCCTGTCTCTTGAAGGCTGGGATGCCTAGTGAGGCTTCCCGCATTAAGGAAACTATATTTGAGAAGCAGAGTACATTACTGAAAAAATCTTATCATGAAAGTTTAAATCCAGATAATTCAATTCCTTTTCATTAAGGTAAACGGCTAAGCAGTGGTTTCGGGAATGCATCCATCAGCCAATGTGTCACTAGTTATCGATATTATCAATTCAATAGAATTTGGATTATCCATCTTCCCAAGGTTCTGCCTGTCTTCTTGGAGCAGGTAGGTATGCTCTCTTCTTGTAATTGTTTTCTGTTAGTTGTTTTTCAACTAAAGTTGAATTTGTGACACAAGGAGATATTGTATTTCTTAATGTGAAATTGGCTATACAAGGAGATATTGTTGCGCGACACACATGTCAAGGAAATATAATAGAAAATTGATTAATGCCTGTTTTCTACAATCTCAATGCTGTCAAAAAACGAGAAGTTTCAATAGTAATTTTGCAAATAGTTCGAAACCTAGACAATGCATCCCTTGTCTAGGCATGGCAGCAAAGCATTGCCCGGACTAGATTGTTTTTCAAGGTCATGGAGGAATGCTTGCTTCTATTTGAGGTTACACTTTGTGATTTTTTATTTGTCCAAATCAACTTTGCTTTATTTGTCCTGTAATCTTGTTTTACTGCACAAAAAACCTGCTGATGGCATGTTACTTGGCTCCAGTTCTCACAATCCAGTAGGAGAGGCACCTGCTTCCCCTAAGTACTCTGACAGACTTTCTCCTGCAATCAACAACTATCTGTTTGAGGCCTCAAGGCAGGAAGTCAGGATGAGCCAACTTCTGTAGAGCCGATTAGCCAGTACTTATACAGAGTTCAGATATGTTTTTCTGCTGTTTGATTTGATACCTTTCTACCACATTTACTTTCTTATTTGGCTTAAGTACTGGATGTAGGTGTCTGCATTTTGTGCATCTCATTCCTTAAGTTTTTCTGGCAGCCCCAGGGAACACCAGATAACGGGTATTTATGGCAGAAGTAAATTCCCAGTTAAGCTCCCCTAGCCAGCCATAGTTTCTTCTATTTAAAGTTTAAAGATTGTTAGTTCCCTTGGTTTCATATCCTATTAATCAAATTCTTGTGTTTGGTTTCTCCAATTTGTGCAGAGTCCATTTCATTACGTCATGTTGATGATCACATTATCAGAGCTAATGTCTGATGTGCAGTGACTCAGATGAGATCTGATTGGTGTTAGTTGTTATGATAAAAACAACCATTGTCAAAGTGGCAGTGAAAAGGATAATAACAATGATGGTTTAAGATACTATAACCATCGCCATGCATACACACTTTAACAATATATTTATACCCAATTCCTTACTCGTCTGAATACAAATTATAATCCTTATTATTCAAGATGAACCAAATTCTCAAGTTTTTCCATCTTTTCTTTATTTCTATGTAAATAATGTTTAACCAATTTGTATATCTTCAAAGCCTTAAGCTTGGTGAGTCAATTTTTGCATCCATCCTCTCCAACGTAAAATCTAAATTTTAGTTAGCAAAACCACTTTCTCTTTTGTAAACATGTCCCAACAAAAGTGACTTGTTTTCCAATGAACATTTGTAGTATGTAATAGCTTAGAGAGAAGTTTCCTTGAAGAATAGTTGCTTAATTAGTTTCGAAAGGGTTAGAAAATAATATTTGTTTTGTTATAAGTTAAAAATGATCTTCAACAATATTTATAGGCTCTCTCTTAGTGTACTCCCATAATTTTTAAAATAATTATTTTATCCAAGGTGACTTCCACGTTATCTTTTCTAAAAATATTTACAAACATTTCAGAATTTTTAAAATATAAATCGTGGAACAGTATTTCTTAAACAAGATTTCTATAACAAAATTTCTAGAAAATCTGTTCTAGAATACATGAAATGAAATGCAGTTTAGAATATTTTCTGAAAAAGCATTGTCAGAACAAGCTTTTCAAAATATACACTATATCTTTCATAACATGCTTTGTAGAATATAATTTCTATAATAAGCTTTTCAAAAATATATGATAGCTTCATAAACTTATGGAGTAAACTTTTTTCTAGAATGAGCTCTATCTCTTCTTCTTCCTTTCAAAGATTGGAATGGAGAATAGAGGTGCAATGGTGCGTATTTTTGTCTTTTTTATATTATAGTACTTTGAAGAAAAAAAAAAGAATTTCTTGAGAAAATTTGATTAGTTTATGAAGTTTGATCTCTGTGTTTTCCAAAACTAAACAATTTTGGAGAAATGTTATTATGTCATTTAATTACTCACAACAAGTGTCAAATGTTTGTGAGTCATAATATGTCAAATACTCATTTTCCAAAAATATCAGTAGTAGATTTCACAATTAACTTTAGTACACGTAATTCTGAGACATATTTTAACATTCTGTTTTAACCATTAAAGACATAAATAATAAATAATAGACTACAATTGTTTAATTTTGAAAATCTATAACTAAAATTTTACACTCACCGCGAAATTATAAAGACAAAAAGTGGATTTAAACATATTTCTTAATATATTCACGCTAATTTTAAAATAGTTATAATTACTGAAATTATATTTACAAACACAAACACGAGGAATTGTCCATTTTGATAATTTATTCAAAAGATTTCCATTTTTATTTATTTCAATTATCAATAAAATAACTTCAAATTAAATTCACAGTTTTTTTTCTTTTTTTAAATGTACTTTTTATTTGACAAAATACAACTTCAAACAAAATCATTTTTAAAAACCTTACCAAGCTATATTTATTTTAAAAAGTGCTCTTAAACTAAAATAATTTAAAAAATGACAAATAATTGTACTTTTACTTTTAAATTCCTTTTTTTTTTCAAACGTAAAAGTATTAACTAAGTATTAACAATGTATATATAATCATGGGAATCACAAAAACTTAATCTTATTTTTTGGGTTTTACAGTTGGAGAAAATTCAGCTATTTAATAATTTAAAATTAACACATCATACCATAGATGCCATATCCATAATATTCTACAAGTCATAAATTGATTCCCGGTGTGTGAAGGAGCTAAAACCTGAATCTTCTGCTGGTTCAGAGCTTGCTTTTTGGAACACCAACTGGTGCATTTCTTGATCTCTTTTCTACTGATCGAGATACTTGCTTCACAGCCTCTTTCTGTAAATGACGAGGCCGGCTCAGCCAAAGTCCTCCGTCAACTATCAGAATGTCACCATTGATGAATTTTCCTTCACAAATTTGGAGAAATGTTTCAATTTTCCATCCGTAAAAAATATTAAGAACTATGTACGTACAATAACATTGATAACTGTATTGATGATGGCTTAGAATTCAAAAGTAATGAACACATGTGAAGAAACATTTGCGAACAGCCTTATTAAGGAATTAAGTTTTATGAACAGATGGAATGGAAATTCCTTTACATGACATTTACTTCTGAATTTGGGTTAGCAAGTTTTATGGTGGGAATTGAGAAACAATTTACTCATTCGTATGTACAGAAACAATATTTTATTGGCATAATAAAAACAAATAAACAAGATTACAACAATAGCATAAAATATTTGGGTGAATAGATAAAGCGACCAACCTGCATCTGATACCAGGAAAAGTGCAGTCATGGCTATATCCCATTTCTCCCCAAGTTTATACAGTGGCATGTAATCTCTGGCTTTGCTACTTATTTCGTCGGGTGCTAGTTTACTCATGCCAGGAGTGTCACTTATTGGACCGGGTGCAATTCCGTTGACTCTGATATCATAGTCTGTTCCCCATTCTAGTGCCAAGTTTCTTGTAGTGGCATCAACAGCTGCCTGTTGAACAATAGAAATTTTAAAGGTGAATGCCAACAAGTTGATTTTAACATGCAAGTAATGTGCTACAAACCTTTGCAGCAGACACGTGAATTTGGTACCAAGAAGCTGTATAATGCAAGGTAGCACTGATGTTTATTATTGATCCCCCACCAGAAGAGCTGCTCCTTCCTTCTCCCCCTTTCTTGAGATATTTTAGTGCTTCACGGCACATTGTGAACGTGCCAACAGAATCAATGTCCAAAACTGTCAAGAATAATTACAGCTTATCACCACTTCCTTTCTCTTAATTGGTAGGGTTAGAAGAAGGTTGCATCATGTTCTAAACCTGAGATAGCTTAGTGTCTGGAGTAACGACTCATTTGAAACATAACAAAACTATCCTATCCACATTTTTAGATGGTTGCTTTCTTCAAGCAGTGATGCCTTCGATATAAGAAATGTGTAGCGTCTAACAACAGTTAACATAATTGACAAAACTAACACCCGTTTGGAAAACAACTTAATTAAGTACTTATCATATAAGAACTTATAGAAGTTGTTTCCATGAACAAAAAGAAAATAAGATGAAACTACTTTCACATAAAGTTAAGTTAATTTCATAATTTCTTATGGAGAGCTTATTGAAATAAGTTGAAAACAGCCTTATGAAAATATCAAAAGGTATTTCCATAAGCTCTCGAAACTCTTACACACATGCTTATGTCACAAGACAAGTTCAAATAACTATAAATAAGTTCCTCCAAAATAATGATACGATTTATTAAGTGTTTTTAATACAGTTCTCCATTCAGATTTGGAACTTCAGCAATGCCCATAATAGAAGTTTCGTATCCAAAATCAACAATAGTGACCGGGTGAAACTTTAATTTTGATTGGAGAGTATCACTGAAGTCTAAAATACCTTAGGAAACTACATTAACAAATTATCTCGAGTAAAAATTCTATCAATCAGAGTTAAGTACACAGGGAATTGCACCAATCATCTAACATGAGATAAGTAAGCAACCCTTCAACATAATCACGAAGATGCATTGGAAATCATATATTATTAATAACACTTTTCAATATACTGTTTTTCTTTTTAATTCTTTAACCAATATCCTAATTATCATTTGCCTTAAAAAAGAAAAGAAAAGAAAAGAAGAGGTGACACAGACAGAACCTGTTCGAAAGCCATTTGGGGAGAGATCCTCTGCCGACACAAGAAAGTTCCCAGCCGCAGCATTCACAAGTATATCAATCCTTCCAAAATACTTAAACGTTGATTCCACTACCCTCTCTGCATCCTCTTGCTTCCGCACATCCCCCTCAAACCCAACCGCCTAAACCACAACAAAATTCACATCAATAAAAACAAAAAAACAAAATTCAAACATTCAGAGTCAGGGTGCAGTTCAAATAACCAAAAAGTCCATCAGTTTAATTTTTCCTCCCAAGGGAGTGGTTCTTCTACAAAACTTACACGCAGTTCTACAAGTTCTTTTGTGCTCTCTATTAAAAATTAATGTTTTGGCTCTAACAATGCCTAATAAATTTCAATATGTATTCCTGATAAAAGAAAACTCTAATTTTAATCTAAGAGTAATAACACTAAAAGCACCTTCCATACTACATCTAAGTTTGTCCACGAATCCTCCCGTGTTAAACTTTCCCAGGCATGTCTTGTGGAAATATATATTGTTTCGGTACTTCAAAATAAAAAATAGTCTCACATGACTTTACAAACATTTTTCTGTCCCAATTCATAAAAAATACACCATTAAAGACAAGTCCATGAGGCTGATTCTAGTCTCCATTCGTGACAATACCTTGGTTGCGATAATCCTAATTCTAAAATCTGTTTAAACTCTTAGAAGAGAAAAAAAAAATAAGAAAAAAAAGAATAAAATGAGTTTCACTTTAAGTTAAAATTCATCTATGCATAAAATAAAATAATTTTTTTTCAGAGAAACTATCAGAAAGAGCTTTTTACAAATGAACTAATATATGTTAATTTTAACTTCCAAAAAAGTTCATTTCATTACTTTCTTCTTGCCCAAACAAGCGTATACTAGTGGACTTGACAGATAACTTTGGGGATGAAAGAATTTACACACTAGGAGAGCCTTGTAGACTATTGTTACTGTAGACAAAAAATAACCAGAGTTGGGAACAATTGTGTTAACCTCATTTTGTATAAATCTACACAAATTGAATAAGATCGCACTAATTTGATTTGTAAGAGTGGAGGGAAGTGAAAATTGAGCAAAGAGTGAATTGAATTGAAGGAAAGTAGCCATTGGAGAGAAGAAAAAGAGCGAATTGAATACGGGAATGGAGAGGGATTGGAGAACGGAGACAGCGGAGTGAAGAACTTGGGTGCGGCGACCCATGAGCGCGACGGAGGCTCCATGTTTGCCGAATTGCGTAGAAATTTCGAAGCCGATTCCCGAGGCTCCTCCGGTTATCAGAGCGACCTTCCCTTTCAGAATTCCTGCTTTGAACGGAGATTCCATAAGATTCAACGATTTCTACCTTCTCTCAACACAAACCTTTGTCTTCCTATGCTTTCTTCAAATCGCACCTTCCACCTTCGCTCTATAAAATACTTATACTAGTTTAAATATTCACATTTTTATTACATTAAAATCATATAATTTTGAAAATATAGAATATTATAACTTTTGTAATTTTATTATTTTTATAAATGATTAATTAAAAGATAAAAAGTAATATAATTTAAAAGTATATGAGACAAAAATATATTTAATCCTTAATAATTTAATGTTTTTCTCTTTTCTCATAAGAAGATTAGCACATTTTATGGTTTCAATAATAATTTTAGTTTTCTACATTAAATAAAAATAATAAAATTAAAGTAGTGTTTCTTTTGGATAATGAATACACAGTTAATGTGTAAGGAAAGATAAAAAAATTAAGAAAATATGGTTTTTAATAAACCTTTTTTTATGAGTATATACAAGAATAAATAATATGATTACGTTCATGTATAAATAGAAAAGAGTAAATTATAAGGATAATCAATAATATAATATTAATATTATTAATAACAATAATAATATTGTTGATAGTAATATTAATAATACTTTTAATAATATTAATAGCAATATTATTAATATTAATATTAATAATAATGATATTAATAATAACATTAATAATAGTAATAATAATAATTAATAATATAAATAATAATGTTAATAATATTTTTAACGAAGTAGTGCCTGTTTGTTTTCTAGCAATTTCGAATTTATAACTGAAACGTGATATAAACAAAACCACTTATTAAAAAAACAAGCAAAGTTGCATCTATTTAGTTAAACTTAAAATAAATATTTTTAAAATTAAAAATTAAAAAAAAAACACTTGTTTAAGAATTGAATCATTTACTTCTTAAAAAAAAATATAAAACTTTATTTTAAAATAAACAAATCAGACAAATAAAAATCTATTTATTTTGTTAAAAAAACTCTTCTTTGAAAAAAATAAACTCAATGAAATTCATGTTTAACAGTTATGTAAGAAAAATCGATATGGATTACTTGATATATTATATGCTTCTTAAGTGTGGATTGTCCAATTCAAAAATAAATTTCCAGATTATGTTATCTAAAATGTATTTTATTGGAGCTTCAGAAATTGATTTCAAATTACACATTTTACAAATGTATTGCATAGACAATTTTGACATTTTCAAAATCAAATTGAGACGTAGGAAAAAAGTGATGGAGTGCTGAAGGGAACCCTCTCCCACATGCTTCCCTCGATTTCTCTTCAACCCATGTGTGAACCACATGTTCTTCAAGATATGTGTTTGCTTTGGTACATAAAGTTTCCATTCTAAAGTGCTTCATGGGAAGTGTAACACTTGCCATGTAACACTAATAAAGCTGGGTTTAGTGAAACACCATTTACCAATTTATGAAACCCAAATAGTTATGTCCCAAAAATAACAATTCAAAAACACCATTTACAATGTTGTGCGCCAAACATGAAAATGAGTTTTCTAAAACCATTCAAAAACCTTGTTCTAAAACATATCAATATCTTGCTCCACCAGAAAAATTGAAGCAAAAGGGACATATATAATAGCCATTCAAAGGTTCTGCACTTAGCGTTAGGATATATAGTGACACCAATAATCATCTCCTGTCACCATGATGCCTCCTAAGAGGATAATCATCACCTTCAATATCTTGTCTTTTGTGTCCACGTTCCTCCCTTCTACGTTTGTAATCCTCATCAGCTTCAATATCTTGCCTTTTATACCCTCGTTCCTCCTTTCTGTGTCTGTAATCTTCATCTTTTCTTCCATTTTTGAAATCATCATCACCTGGACTTTTGTTTCTTCGTCCAGAATCAATCTTCACATCTTGCTTTCCACTGTCTTCAGCTCTCTTCCTATAACCTCTGTCATTCCTTCTCTCCAAATGGCTAGAATCCGTGTTTCTCCTATCATCTCGACTAGCTCGTCTTTCTCTGTAGCTATCATCTTCATCTCTTCTTCTAGAGTCTCGCTCATCTTTACGCTTGTAGCTATCATCTTCATCTATTTTTCTGGATTCATGATCATCTTTCCACCTGTAATCATCATTTCCTCTTCCCATGTGCCTATCTCTGTCTTTCTTGTCAGCATGGGAATCCAATTCTCTTGCACCTCTTTCATAGCGTGCTTTGTTTTCTAAATTTCCCCCATGCCCTCTGCTTCTCTCACCATACCTATCTCTTTTCGAGTCTACCATATCCTGATCCTTACGACTTCTATAATCTTTAAAATTTTCATCCCTACCTTTTCTCTCAACTGGGTCATCCCTGTCATGCCTTTGGTGTTTTACATCTTGCCTTGGACTTTCTGGGTTATCATCTCCATCAAAAACCATTTCATATCTGCATGCGCCATGAAATTGCTGTCAGACATTTAGGCAGATAAAATCAGAGACAATCAAAGAGTGACACATGCAACCAGAAGTACATACCTCGAATTATCTTCACCACGGTGGGTATTATTATCCTTTAAAATGTATTTTGTTTGTGGTTGTTTCATTGTAGCCTCTCCAGTGCAGTCCTTGGCAATATGATCTGTAGAGCCACATTTGAAGCAACCACCACCTGCAGTGATAAATTATTGTAATAAGATTACATAGGGAAAGGGGCAGCTGTTTACAACCAAATATTGGCATTCAGCACAATGCTGTAAAAATGAAACAAGTAGTAAACAAATTCTTACAGATTGCGATATTGGTAAGAACCTTGGCAGAACCACATAACAAAAGCTAAAGCTAGCTGTTGTAGTTGGAAATCCCAAGGTCTCATAAACCTCACACAAGAATCTCTTATTTCTAAGGTGAGACTTACATCCATTCCTAGCAATTGATCCTAACAGCTATCCTTACCTTTACCCTTTTGATCTTTCCTCTTGTATTGGGACCACAATTTTGCCACACTTTGACTAAAATCCACATGTATCCTTCGATCATCAATCAAAGCATTATCCATCTGCAATTCAGGGAGCAATCAAAGAGAGAAAAAGTTCAGGATACGAGTTTTCTTTTCAAAACAAAGCAATTTTTTTTCCATATATACACTTTAAAATGTTTATTTGAACTCAGAATTTCTAGAGAAAATAACAACTCTTCAACCCACTGTCTGAAAATTGAATTAAAATTGAAACACAAGATCACACAGAAAATGTAATTTAACAGGTAGGCAAGCATCTGAAAGAATAACATTGTCATTATCATTTGTATCTATAGTATATTTAAGCCAACCAAGGATAGAAGGAATAAATAAATAAACCCTAAACATTAAATAAATAAATCTACAACAGTATCTAATGTGCATGAAGCAAAACAGGATAATTTACTGCCAAGTAAAAGAAACAATACTCATATATATGCTTCATAATTTTCAGCATACCTTAAAATATGCTTGCTCACATGACTGTCTGTCCTCAAATTCTGTCAATGAGTAAATATAAGATACTGTTAATTGAATGAAAACAAAAATGAGATAATTCATTTTCCAATTACAGAGTAGGTTTTTATCTAGAAACTAAGAAAAAAACCATTCCTAATATTAGCCATTACAACTTCTAAAAGAAATTGATAAAGTATTTGAAGGAAATCAATGTAAAATGTTGATGATGGTTGCTCAATTGGTCTGAAGCACAAATTTAATTGTACAAACATACATTTTATTTACTTATTAGTGTCCACAAATCTAAATCTCCAAAGCTCAGGCCTTTTGCTTGGATAATGGAACATAACATGATAAAAGAACTAATAATAGGTTAAATCTTCAGAGTTCACACTAAAAAAAGCTCCCTAAAATGTGTTTTTATGGCTGATGTTCAGAAAGAGTTGTCCACTCTTGAATCATCCTACAGCCACTTCTGATTAAAATAAATTTATTGGGGATTTTATGAATTTTGGATGCTTTTTGAATCTGGGAAGAGTTCATAACGATTAACTTACAGGTTTAGAAATGAGTAAGAAAGGCAAGTTAATTGTTTTGCGGTTTCATCAGTTATTTTGTGTATTTGAACAAAGTGGAATTTTGTCCATGACTTATTAAGGAAACATCCTTATCAATATGCAAAGAGAATGGGCAGAGATACGTGGATCCTTTGTTCTTTTTAAATCTTACCGATTCCTAAGTAAGAAATTTTATCCTTCATCTTACTTGTTTATTTTCTTTTCTCTCTAATTCTAAAATAATTTATAATGAAATAATTCAAGTTAATAATAAAATAATAACCATTATTTCTTCTGAAATATGTATTGAATCTTGTGGGGTATTAGAATCATTAGCTGTTACATATTCTAGGAAAGTAGAATCATTGATCCCTAATTATTAGGCAAGAATTTCTTGTATATGATTCTGGAAATTAGTATAAAAGGAAACTTTGATTTAGAAACAGAAAACTTATTTGTAGTATACATGTTAAGCATATCTTCCTTTTATTGCCTTTTGTTATTCTTAGTTTGAAATGCTACACTAAAGACATCCTGAATCTTTTGTTTTGTAAAAAAGGTGGTAGACAGAAAATGACTAGAATTACATAGGAAAGAACCAGGCAACTGGAGTAGAAATTGGAAAGAAAATGGGAGAAAGAACCACTTGAACACAATTAAAGAAGCACAAAATTTACACAAATGACAAAGTGGATATACATACTGACCTATAAAAGCATAGCATAAACTGTCACCAGTTTTGTGATCACGGATGATTTCAGCCCTACAATTTAAATATTAAGTAAGAACAGTATATACAAAATGATATCACTATTAGTAAATGTCATGACAGGTAAAGTGCCTAATATTACTCACGATGATACAGTTCCAAAGCGAGAAAATATAGTATTCAAGTCCTCATCCTAAAATTTAAAAGAAAAAAATATTAATAGTCAAGTAATGATTTTGACCTCAGTATAAATTGGGGGAAAAGAGAACATGATAACTACATACATAGCACCACACAGAAAGTATTACGCACCTCGGTAACTGGGTTCAATTTACAGACAAACAATACATTGTCGGGAGGCTTAATCTCAGCATCAGGAATATCCCCAATCTGAAATAAGAAAGAAAAGGGAGTTTGCAAGGGATCACATTCACAAATGAAGTACTAAAACGATGAGTTATACTTACACTCTCAAGTACAACTGCCCTAGAATGTGCTTCCTTTGATCTGATAACCTCCTCAAGTTCTGCTGGATTTAATTGTTCATCCATGGGCACCCAATCATCTTCAAGTCGTACTTCATCCTCAACCTAGTAAAATTGCATTAAGTCATGCCATAGATGTTTGAACAAGTATGCTTACTGAAGACTGTAAAATTGAAATTTTCATAATTATAATGCTTGAATTGATTTGTAATCGCAAGAATCCAATCATAGTCATACAGTTATAGTCAGAAACCTTTTACATTGAATGCTGAATAAATATACCATTACATAACAAGTAAAACCCAATATAATCCTCAAACTATAGCTATAGAGTGACAGTCAGACATAAATTTATTTGTAATATCACAATAATCCAATCATCATGTAATCAATTCCTGATTAAAAAGTGGGAAAAAAAATCTCAGACTTCATCTCACCTGCTATTAGGAGAGGAAGATATATTCTCCAAAAAAAAAAAAACACTTACATTAAAAAAATACATCAATGCAAAATAAGTTAATTAACTCATCTATTCTGTCGGGAAACAAAACTCACTGAGAAACCATGAAAAGAATGCTCAAAAAGCCTTGCTTGAAGAAAACAACCAACACCATACATAGAACAGAAGGACAAATGCATTCCAAGTATTCTACTTATAGCCTTAGAAATCTGTATTTTTAATTTTAATAAGGTTGTATTTCAATGAAGCATCACAAGGGACAAAGATTCATGCTATCATGTATCATATTGGCTTGAAATATGGCCTACATACTCCTCAAGGCTTAAGCAATCCTCCTCCACTATGTTAGTTTTTGGGATTTAAGCTTCGAACTTTTCCAGTGTATGAAAAAAATGGTCTAGCGTTTGATCTTTGCCCCCACCATTCTTTTGATAAAAATCAAATTTTAGCATAAGTATGACCGTTACTCACACTTCCATCCCAAAAGGCTCTTACATGAGGAGTATGTTATGAATATAAAAATATCCACACATTTTCACCTAAGAAGTTAACCTATTGAGATAGTTGGTTCATGACAAACTATGCACTATCCAGTCTTCTTGTGGGGCCATCTATAAATGTCAACTTATAAACTTCACATTTCAGAAGTCAAGATTTATGCATGATGGGTGAATGTTTAGTTGTCTCATGTCAATATAGAAAAATACACCTAATAAGGCTCATGCAATCTTCCTCCCTTGAGTTAGGCCCAGTGCAATGCTAATAATTCAAAATAGAGATATCTTAGTAGACAAACCTGTTGTCATATTTCTATAACTCGAATTAAAGCAAAATCAAAGATGCTCACTAAAGTGTGTCTAAAGTACCAAATGGATTTTCTTAATGTTTAAGTTAAGAAAAATAAGGTCAATGAAACAACTTTGTTTTTTGAATCAATTGGACACATTTCCATGATAAATACTTTTATATTATAAAGGACAATTGCAATGCTAACAAACAACCAATGACATAATTTTCTGCAGTTTCAAGTAATGAAATACAGTGTTGCAATCAACCATTACCTCATCTTTAGGTTTTCCTTCTGGGGAAGCATCAGGAATGAACTCAGATAGCTGAGAAGGATCATCATAAGGATCCTCTAGGATGTACGTGTGCTTGATTCTGTTCAAGAAATTC
Source organism: Phaseolus lunatus (assembly GCA_013389735.1). Taxonomy (NCBI): domain Eukaryota; kingdom Viridiplantae; phylum Streptophyta; class Magnoliopsida; order Fabales; family Fabaceae; genus Phaseolus; species Phaseolus lunatus. The sequence goes on along the minus strand of CM023867.1, from coordinate 44,001,770 downwards.
AAGATTATGAATACATTTTCTTCATCTCAAAATGACAAATAAGAAATCGTTGTTTTCAATTCATATTTTGTAGTGGAGAAGAATAAGTATAAACCTTATATTTTTATATGGTCTTCCTTTGTCATCTACATAAGCCTCATTTATTCTAGTTAAAGTCTCAAATCCTTCAGCTACCTCACCAAAAACCTGTAACAATGAACAAAGTTCAGCAAAAACATGAGTAACTTCCATGGTATAAAAGTTAAATGTAAGTGTTAAGAGATATAATTTGATTCAGTTAGAGATATGATTTGACTTGGTTAGACTGTTATATGTTGTACCCATGAGCTGTAAACTCAACATTTGCAATACTTAGACATGTGTTGGAGAAATCTAGCAACTTTAAAGTAAAGATCTTTTGGCCATATCATAAACTGGTTTGGTTTTATTGAAGATCTCATATCGATTAGAGATAAAAATATTTCGTAGTGGATGCAAACTACACCTTATAAACCAGTTTTATAAGGTTGAGTTAGGTTTAAAGTCCACTTCTTAAATATGGTATCAAAGTCATTTAGAGTCTATCATAGTGGAAGTTTGTTTACGAAAGCTACCAGTAATTTACAATGAATTACACATGTTTTTGAAGTACACATACCATTGGTCACCAAGAAGAAACTGACTTTGATACCAGTTTGTTTGGATAAGATTTGTAAGTCTTCTCATATATTGCTCATCTTGCCCATTTATATATAATGTGGGACCCACACCGCACTTGAATCCCAACAATTCTTAAATGTGAATCTCTTCCACACTATAAGCTCTTCCTCTAGCAGAAGCCACAAGTACTTTATTGCAAATACTTGTTGGTCACCAAAGAAAAACTAACTATGATACAAATTTGTTGTGGATCAAAGAGGAGCAACAAATAGGAAAATACTCAACAAATGGGTCATGAACCAATTACATAAGAGATAATGACACCACTTTCAATCCAAAACCTTAAGACAATAGATTTGGGGTTTTTCTTCCTATATATTGTTCATCTTGCTTATTTTTGTACAATGTGACACTCCTAACTAACCATTGAATGCCAACATATTATATACATTCTACTAGAAGTGATATCAATTACTAAAATTTATAGTATTCATAATTAAAAATAAAAAGGCATAGATGTCTTATGCAAAACAAACAAATAAAGACCAATAAAAGTCACATACAGTTTCCCATACAGAAATTATCAATCATCATTTTCAAAATTTTCACTATTATTGCATCTATAGATTTCAATTTTGAAAATTAAAATCTCAAAAATAACCCTCCAGAAAAACCTAATGTCTCAATTCTAAGATATTATGCTACAGCCGTACTCTAAATTACTCCACTACAACAGCTCCAGCAGCGAGCAAGGGGTCACTTTGCACCACTACACTTTATAGCAACCCTCTAGGGCCCTATTAAAACCCTCTCATTAAAATACAACTCTCCCTAACTTATCTCTTTGTAATGACTACATAACAAAATAAAACTATTCTGAGCAGGAGAAGTTAAACCACCTATGGTCAATTGATCAAATCCATAAAAAGTTAAATATTTCCACGTCCTCAAAATAAAGAAGCATCCATACCTGTGAAACAAGTAAAGCACTCAGAAACAAGTAAAGCAAGGATGCATGGAATACTTACTGTGTGCTTTCCATCAAGGTAGTCAAGGTCATCACGCAATGTGATATAGAACTGAAAACAGAAACAACAAAATAATAGTAATTGAAAAGTTATTTTACATATAACTACTCTTAAATAAGAGGAAAGGAACCCTCAACCTGCTCCAAACATGACATACCTGTGAAGCATTTAAATTCTCCCCAGCACTTGCCATGGCAACTGTTCCAGTTTTGGAATGTTTAAGATCAATATGAATTTCATTGCTGAAAAACCGAGCTTGATCGCCATAAAGAAACCTTAAAAAGTGAAAGTCATTGCATAAACGAGAATGCAACTTCAGAAGCTTCACATTTTATATATATAAAAAAATATCAGCGAATATTAAACAGTAACTAAATGCACAAGCAGTTCCATTCACGTACTTGTAAATAGAATCACCGCCAATTCCTGTGCCAGTTGGATCACCAGTTTGAGCTGTAAAATCTTTTTGAACCGTGTGAAATAAACACCCATTATAGTACTTAATCCTGGTCAACAATTCCAAACCCACAAAGAGACATTACGATACAAACAAAAACCCACATATGAAAATATCATAAACAAAGTAATAACAATAAGAACCAATTTGGGCAAACAACTTTACTCAATATGCAAACACTTGTTTGTACATAAGTTATTTTTATAATAAAAAAGAAAACAGGGTTTGCTTGTTGAAATATAAACAGGCTGCTGTTTTCATAAGCTATCCTAAAGAACTTATTTATAAGAAAAACAACTTCGATATCAGAAGTTGTTCTTATAAGAAAAACAACTTCGATATCAGAAGTTGTTCTCATAAACTCTCTCAATGACTTACTTAAGTTCTTAAGTTATAAAATAAATAAACTATTCCAAAAGGAACCTAACTCCATTAAATAATTCATTTATGCAAATAACAAGAGTACATAAAATATTATAAAAAACAGAGTAAAACAAATTCATAGCAACAGAGAGTATGTTGTGATTCCAATCAAGCACCCACCTACGAAAATACCATACAGCGCATTAAAAAAGACCCAATAAGGGTTTTCGTTTCAGAAGCACAAGAAAAAATTATAGAAAACAGAAGAGGACCCAATAACTAAATTGCGACATTGATAGAAGCTAGGGTTAGGAGATGAGAAATTTGGAGAACTAACTTGCAAAGCTTCAAGAAATTTTTGCAGGTCAAGGGGCATTTGTTGGTGTGCAAATCGACGACAAGGTCCCCTAAGCTCGTCACGATCAGAACCGACATTTTGGCCCGATGGGGCGTAGTGGTCGCAGCCCCTGCGGCGTGGGTCGCGGCGGTTCTGGCTCAAGTTTCGGGAAATGGTGAAGAAAGAGACGGGTCTCGACTTCGAAAACAGCAGCGTGAAGAAGGTTGGCGAGGTTATGAGCGGAGATGAGTTGCGAAGGTTTGGGACTCAGTGGGTGTCTCAATTTGTCGATTGGAACCGGTGGGAACGCTGGAAGGTAATGCTTTCAATTGACATGCGTTGGGATTATGCTGTTAATTTGGTGCTTATGTTTCTTTTTTTGTATTTTCCATGGTAGCCCATCGTGGTCACTTTGGGTGTCGCGGACTGAGATGGAGGAAATTGAATCATAGAATGCCAAGAAAGTCCAGAGAATATTATCAAATTTGTGACCCCTTTTGAGAGGAGGAAGACCTGACTCAGACTCGAAGCAAAAAACCCTAAATTTTAAAAAGTAGGTATCCTTTATAACCCAACCTAAGCCCAATAAATATAAAAAACAAAAACATGGGTTGAGTCATAAACCTGAGCCAAACCATGTCCAGAATTACGCAAACATTCTTCTTCCTGCACCCCTACATTCTTAGAAAATACCAAAATTGTCCTTTACATAGTTTTGGTTGTTTCTGGATTAATGGTTCCGTAAGCAAAAAAAGTATTTCCGGAATAGATAATCCAGAAAACAAAAAATCATTCTGGATTAGCTTTTCCAGAATATTTTCCAGATTGATGAATCCAGAATATATTAAAACACGTTTCAGAAATGATATTCTGGAAATATTTCGGAAAGAGAATCCGGAAGTCATTTTTTAAAGAGGGCAAAATCGTCTTTTCTGATAATGTAGGGGTGCAGGAAGAAGAATGTAGAGGTGCAGGAAGAAGTTGCCCCAGAATTAAAAGAACCTGCCCTTAAATGAACGTAGTGGCAGACCTATTTTCTAATTAAAGTCTTAACTTGATGATGTTTTATTTTAATTTTATTGTTATTTGAATTTTTAGACTTACTATTAATAGGTTGTCTTTCATTATTTTTGAACAAGAATAATATTTCTTGTTGTAAAAAGGGGATAATTAGAATGGAAATATCCTGATATCAGTATTTAGGAAAAATATACCTAGAATCTACACATTCATTCCACCATATTTTATTTCCTATTTTAAGAGAATGTAATTGTTACAAACAGAGCACTTGAGAATCTAATTGGCATGATTGTAACTAATACAATATTTCTTTATTCCCTCTCATTATTCTAGTTTTCTGCATTTTTATTATCTACTTATATATTGAATATCTTTTTGTCTGATGATAGATTTCAGCAAAGAGTTTTGGGTTACCGATATTTTCTATTAGCCGATGCCTATTTTGTCACAAATGATCAAAGACTGAGTTTGTTTACCAAATTATTAAGATGTCTTTTGATAGGTTTTCTTTGTTACAAGTTTGACACATACGAATTGCATTCCTGTAGTTGAAGAAGAGTATATGCCCTAGTAAGGCTTGCGTTATTTGTTTTGGTCTTATACATACTGTGTATCATGAAAAGATAGTTAGTAGGAAAATTGTTTGTGTTTGTAATTATGTTTATTATATTAGTATCTTGTCTGTGGTATACTTAAGACACCATTTAAAGTGAATACTTCTGTTTTCTAATTTTGTGATTGTAATGGTTGCTTGTGCATGCTAAATATTGTTTTGGTTGGGAAGTGTTTTCTCTTGTATTTCGGTGTTCTTTTCCTGAATTTTTGCCTTGCTTTAATTCTGCTATTTAATGCAAACTTAATTGTGTGTGCCAGGTATCGTCATATCTTGACAAGTTCTCCGGTGTATGTCAATCAGTTCTTCATGAATGCAAACTTACCTTTTTACAAATAGTATGTGATCAAGATCTTTTTGTCGAAATGCCTGGAAGGGACCCTTCAGATAGGTACTTTATGATGTTTTATCCTTGACACAGGTAGTAACTTCACAAAAATCATAAAGCATGTGGTCAGATTTTTTAATCAGTTTTTGAACTACTATTATACATTATGTACACCTATCAATACTGTTTATTGATTATATAAGTTTTAGTATACCTATGATGAGCTGTCTGATTGGACATGGTTTTCTTTCAATGCTACGTGTTGATACTTTATTGAACTGGAAGGTGGTAATAAATAAAACTTATTGGAACATATGGAATAGTATCTGTGTTTACTTGTGATATATTAATGTACTGGTGTAAGTGTGCTCAGGGGAAACTCTGAAATTTTATACTTCAATTCTATTGGTATAGGAACTACCTTTCTTCTGTATTAATACAAGAACTCTTTATTACTTGGGATCATGAAGATGTTTCTTTACGAGCTAAGGTGAGTTTATTTAGATAGGGTGAAATCTTGATTATTATCTGCCTGACCAAAGTTCTATCATTTCTGATTCATCACATACTTATTTGGTATAACCTTGTCTATCCCATATGTAGGCAGCAAGAATCTTGGTAGTGCTTTTGTGCAAACATGAGTTTGATGTGAGATACCAGAAGCCTGAGGATAAGTTGTATATTGCTCAACTATATTTTCCACTTGTCGGACAGGTGTATAAAATTAAATTAATTATTATTTGCTTACATTTATTATTATAGTTGAAATATTTGTGTGGAGTTTTGTATTTCCCTGTTCAATTGTTATTCATGTGGATTCCCATGTCATAGTTGAGAAATCTTCCCCTCTTCAGTTATTAAGCTCAATCCATTTCTAATAATATGGTAGATATACTAAATACTACATACCCTTTTACTTTTTGGTTTTGTTCCTACAAGTACTGTGTTGCAATCAGATATCCTGGGAAGAAGAAACTTGATTCTTCATCAATACTTATCTCATGTGATAGTAGTGTGTAATTGGAATTAGAGTGGTGTGGAGTTGAAGTGAAATTGTGACTAGTGGGAACCGTATGATGTTGGGCACAATTGTTTGATTAGTTAATTTTTTTTTTAATATCACGTACCGATTGAATGTGATCCTGTGTTTACTTAGTCGTGTTTTCAATTTTTTAAACTGTTTCTTGGTGTGCAATTCTTCTAATGTATTTTTATGGTATTTTCAGATATTAGACGAAATGCCTGTTTTCTACAACCTCAATGCTGTTGAAAAGCGGGAAGTTTCAATTGTAATTTTGCAATTAGTTCGAAACCTTGATGATGTATCCCTTGTCAAGGCATGGCAGCAAAGCATTGCCCGGACTAGATTGTTTTTCAAGCTCATGGAGGAATGCTTGCTTCTTTTTGAGGTTACACTTTGTGCTGCAAATTGTCAGTTGTCAGTTGTCCAAATCATGTGATTTTTTATTGATTAATTTGAAATTTTGACATTGTTGAGTATTTGTGCTAATTGGGACAATGTTGCTTTATTTGTCCTCTAATCTTGTTTTTGTCAATTGTCATAGTTGTTCTGATAACTGTCTTGTTTTACAGCACAAAAGACCTGCTGATGGCATGTTACTTGGCTCCAGTTCTCGCAATCCAGTAGGGGAGGCACCTGCTTCCCCTAAGTACTCTGACAGACTTTCTCCTGCAATCAACAACTATTTGAGGTCTCAAGGCAGGAAGTCAGGGTGAGCCAACTTCTGTAGAGCTGATTAGCCAGTACTTATACAGAGTTCTAATATGTTTTTCTGCTGTTTGATTTGATAACTTTCTACCACATATACTTTCTTATTTGGCTTAAGTACGGGATGTAGGTGTCTGCATTTTGTGCATCTCATTCCTTAAGTTTTCTGGCAGCCCCAGGGAACACCAGATAACGGGTATTTATGGCAGAGAGTAAATTCCCAATTAAGCTCCCCTAGCCAGCCATACTCTTTGAGAGAGGCTCTTGCTCGAGCACAGTCTTCTAGGATTGGAGCATCTGCTCAAGCACTTCGAGAATCTTTACATCCACTTTTAAGACAGAAATTGGTACACTTTTCCTTCTGTAGTTAAATTTTAATTTGTTAATGCTTTATGATTTAAGCTCATTGTTATTTTAGTTTATGGGTCAAAGCTTCGCATGCTGTTATGCACAATTCAAATTAATCGTCAGCTGCAATGGCTACTGAACTTGGATATATTTACTGTTCATTTGGAAAGAATTTCCACCCACTTGCGTGTGTTTCTCGTTTTTTCTTTTCACTTTTGGTAACTAACTCTACATTTTCTTATGGTGTATGGACATGTACGTATTGTAGGAACTTTGGGAGGAAAATTTGAGTGCCTCAGTCAGTCTTCAGGTTTTGGAGGTGACTGAAAAATTCTCCATGATGGCTGCATCCCACAGCATTGCCACTGATTATGGAAAACTCGATTGCATAACTGTTGTGTTCATGAGCTTTTTATCCAGAAATCAGCCTTTGACATTTTGGAAAGCATTTTTTCCTGTATTTAACAGTGTTTTTGATTTACACGGGGCAACTTTGATGGCAAGGGAAAATGATCGTTTTTTAAAGCAAGTCACTTTCCATCTCCTCCGGCTTGCAGTTTTCCGAAATGAACACATTAGGCAAAGGGCAGTTGTTGGGCTTCAAATACTTGTGAGGGTATATTTTCTTCTATTTAAACTTTAAGGATTGTTAGTTCCTTTGGTTCCATATCCTATTAATCAAATTCTTGTTTTTGGTTTCTCCAATTGGTGCAGAGTTCATTTCATAACTTTGTACAAAAGGCAAGATTGAGAGTCATGTTGATTATCACATTATCAGAGCTAATGTCTGATGTGCAAGTGACTCAGATGAGATCTGATGGAAGCCTAGAAGAAAGTGGCGAAGCACGGCGACTTAGGAGGTCTTTAGAAGAAATGAAGGATGAAACTAAAAATTCGTACCTGTTGAAGGAGTGTGGATTATCTGAGAATGCACTTGTGACCATACCAGAAAAAATTACAGAGAACAGATGGTCCTGGTCTGAGGTGAAATATCTCTCTGATAGCCTTCTTTTGGCCCTTGATGGCAGCTTGGAGCATGCGCTATTGGTGAGTTTGAATTATTGATGCATCATTATAGGCTTAAATTGCAGTGAGATCTATTATTCAGAATTGCCATTTACTTTGGTATAACAAATTTGAACTGTGTTTTGTGCTATAAATTGTATTAGAATTACTGAGTCTGCTCTTTCTCTGATATTCATGGTAGATTCTTTTTGTAATGGATGATGATGAATATTTAATTTAGGGCCAGTTTATTTATCCTTATTTTCCAAAAGAAGTGATCATTTTAAGGTCTGAATTCACTTTTAGTCCTTTATGTTTGGTGTTTTTGCGTTTTGGCACGTGAAGTTTTAAAAGTCTCAATCTGTACTTTAATTTTTGGAAGGTTGCTTTTGGTCCTTTTTAACAAGAACATTATATAGGTTAACTGAGTTGACTCACATGTCCAACCTATTTAACAATTTAATTAGAAATGAGCATGATGAACCTATTAAAAAACATGCAGTACCGTAATGAACCTTGCAACAAATTTAAGGTACTTAGTTGAGACGGTTAAAACTCAGTTCATAGCCATGTCAGCCAACTACATACGAGATTGAAACTTTTAAAGCTTAACATACCGAAATGTAAAATCACCATTAAGGACTGAAAGTATTATTTAGCCTTAATTTAGTAAAGTAGGCAGATTTCTACTTTTTTATGTGTATATCTAATTTGCTTATTTTAAAAGTATTCAGTTTTTTTCTTATTTTAATAAACAAGTGCTATATGCTTCTCAAATAAGAATTTTTTTAAATTGATTATTTTTAGTGCACTTATTTTAAGTTTTGTTGAAGATTACACATTGACTGGGAATAAAGTCAAATTATAAAAGTATGATACAAGTCTCACTTTGCAAGCTGATGTTGTAATCCTTATCTTACCTACCGATTTTGTAAGGTGAGATTTGTCTCTACATATATATATATATATATATATATATATATATATATATTCTAAATTGACTAGGAATAGAGGCAATCCTCAACTCTGTTTTGTAAGGTGAGGTTTGTCTCACTTATATACTATAAATTGACCTTATCTTCAATCGATATAGGATTTCAAACAAGTTTAAACAAGTTGACCTTTAATATAAGGTTTTTTCTTGTATCAAAAGTCAATTTATCTCACCATGTAAGCATTTTAAATATAAAAGGATCCTATTTCTTCATTGAATGTCCAAACTTAGTTTTTCATTTATATGAATAAATGTGAAATTTATGAATGTAAAGCCATTACTTATGCCTTTACCTGGCTTTTGAGAGAGATAGTTATGACATGGTATTAAAGCCTATGGTGCTCTCAAAATTCTTACTAAAATTGAAATTAAAGACAAGGTAGCTGCGCTTGTGCATTATCCATTTCTAGCTTAAAGGATTCTTGCAGGAGACATCCGGTTAGAGATCTTATTATTATAAACCATTCATGTAGGTATAAGATTTTCAGGGGATGGTTCGTGGCTGTGATATGTACTAGTTAAGGGAAAATACCAGAGAGGCTAAGAATCTTCCAAAATAAATAAAATAGGTTGAAATAAACTAACTAAATTAAATCCCATTGAAAATCAGCCAAACACATCTGCAGGAGAAAACAGAAAAAGGAGTCACCCTCAGAGGAAGCAGGCCACAAAAACACCTGTTTTGGTAACTTATAGTTACCGACTTTGTATCAGGATTGATTGTCATGGACAAATAATTTGTCTAAAATGTCTGTTTCAGGCCCCATGATGACTATGGATAGATATGCCGCCGCTGAAAGCTTCTATAAACTGGCCATGGCATTTGCCCCAGTCCCTGATCTTCACATAATGTGGTTGCTTCATCTATGTAATGCACATCAGGAAATGCAATCTTGGGCAGAAGCTGCTCAGTGTGCTTTCGCAGTTGCTGGTGTTGTAATGCAGGTAAAGGCATTAATTTATATATACATGATTTGTACAATTTATTTCCCGAAAATGCATAAATTATATTGATGGACGGGAAATTATTACTGTTAACATGATCTATAAATATTAATGTATTTCACCGAGCATTTTCAATTATTGATTCTTGGATGTTTTATTCATTGCGTAAAATGTGACCAGACCAGTTATGCTTTGAATTATAACGCTTGTTCTTCCTATCTAAAGACAAATTAAGTTGCAATTTGCTCGTGTCCTTGAACCAATGTTACTTTGTTTATAGATAGGCTGCCCCCTTCTAGCTGATGTTTATTCCCATTTTAGAACATTCGTTTTCTTCATGTTTTATATCGATTGTTCAATAGATAGGCTAAATGTCACACGTTACTTACCAATATCTATGAATCAATTCTTGAACAGGAATCTAGTTCAATTCCTTTTACAGATGCAACATACTACAGGGTTGGATTTTATGGTGATAGGTTTGGGAAACTTGATAAAAAGGAGTATGTATATCGTGAGCCTCGTGAGGTACGTCTAGGTGACATAATGGAAAAACTTAGTCACATATACGAGTCTAGAATGGATGGTAATCACACTTTGCATATTATTCCGGATTCTAGACAAGTGAAGGCTGAGGAGTTACAGCCTGGTGTGTGTTACCTTCAGATTACTGCTGTTGATCCAGTCATGGAAGATGAAGATTTGGGAAGTAGGAGAGAAAGAATTTTCTCTCTCTCTACTGGAAGTGTTCGAGCCCGGGTATTTGACCGATTCTTGTTTGACACCCCATTTACCAAAAATGGAAAGAATCAAGGTGGATTGGAAGATCAATGGAAAAGACGCACTGTTCTTCAGACTTAGGGTTCCTTTCCAGCTTTAGTAAATAGACTATTGGTAATCAAATCCGAGTCCCTCGAATTCTCTCCTGTAGAAAATGCAATCGGAATGATTGAAACACGAACAGCTGCCTTAAGAAATGAGCTTGAAGAGCCTCGAAGTTCTGAGGGTGATCAACTTCCAAGACTCCAGAGTCTACAAAGAATTCTCCAAGGCAGTGTTGCAGTCCAAGTATGTTTTATTATTGGTAGTCACATAAAGTATGTTTTCTGCTGTTTTTATTCTTGAAAAAAAGTATGGTTACAAGTATTCTTGATTCTAGAATCCGGACTGGACCGGCTTGACCGGCTTGACCGGCTTGACTGTAAAACCAGTGATCCGGTTTAGTACTTGGTCCAAATAAACTACTGAACTGGCCTTCACAAAGCATAAAACCTGTTCACATTGCATTGATAAAAAAAATGCTGAAACAGATTTATTAAAAAAATGAAAAGTCAACCAGAGTATTTGTCATTTTCTCTTTTATTTTAGTTGTAAACTTGTTATTGTGATTTGTTAATAGATATTATTGTGCATTGTAACGCTCCTCAATATCTTATTCTTATTTATATAATAAAATAAAGATAAAACAATAATATCAAAATTAATATATGTATATATAATAAAATACATCCATCAGTACATTGTATTTCAAAAATAATATCCCTTCTCTAGGGAATTTTAATACATAATCATCCAGTTTTCAAAATAAAATAAACTACGGCACAATAACAGGCGATCTCCTTGTCCATCCACTCACTGAGGAGCTCCACTGCCTGCAATATCATCTGCTCCCGTGTAAATTACACACGATCATCACAGTTTTAAAGAAAACAAACACAAAGCAAAACGCAGGGGTAAGCTAGATATTTTTAAAACTTTAAAACATGAAACTTGATATTAACGTAAACCATCCAATATTCACACATTTCACAATTCCCTCAAGTGTCTATCAAATTTCAATAATTCTCTTTCTCACGTCAGACTTCCACTGACTCATCACACATAGACACTTGACACTACTTCCGGAAGACTCGTGCATTGATTAGACTCAGAGATCTGCACCTGTCATACTACATTGCTGTAAAGTTCCCACAGCTATGCGCATAAACATAATCTCAATCTCAATATCATCACTCTCCTAGTATGACAAGGTTAATCCATACAACAGGTCAAGTAGTTATCTTTCAAACCACTTACCCATACATATGAACCTCCATCGACTCTCAACGCCTGAATAACTTCATCTATATGATTCCATTATATCAGGAGAGTCAGGATATCTCATTATAGAAATCACCGATCAATGCACATTCTACACAATCTTACACGGTATTTTCTTTCCTGAAAATACTATGTCTTGATCCCACATTCACAACATTCAACACATCATATAACAGTTAAATGAACGATTCCAATCACAGCAACAATCATTCCAAGGTTCAGATTTTCGAATATCACATGCATTTCACATTTCAATCTCAAACAGTTTCAACAGGGGAGTTCGAAATCAACATTAAAACCGGCGATCACGTCCAAAAACAGGGGATTATGCAATAACATTTAAAACCGGCGACCACGTCGCCCCAACATCAAAATCTTCTAGCTTAAGGTTTTCTTGAAATAAAGCTAGCTTCCCTTACCTGGACTTGCGTAAAGTCTCACTACGAGCTCTAACCCACCGAACTCAAGGATGCCTTAACCTGCACCATAGAGTCCCAATCACAAAACTAACGAGATTACTCATTTTCTGCGTTAACAGAGACGATTTCTGAAGCTAAAAGAGTTGTATGCACAACCTATGCAGAGACGACCCTCTCAAATTCAGACTCGACTCAAAGAACAGAGCAAAACGACTTACTCTGTTTTAGGGCTTTGAGCAGAAAACTTGCAGAGCACAACGTCAGGAATCTAGGGTAGTCGCCGATCTTCAACTGGTTCGCTAGGACGTCTGAACGCAGGGAGAAGGAGAGGAAAGAAACAGGGAACCAAAGCTAACTCACTCAATCACTCTCGAACCACAGCAACGTCCACTGCCTCTCAGGAGTGAGTTTTGAATCTAAGCCAACTTGCCCAGAAATGCCGCTGCCCCCGCCCACTCTGCAGGAAAGCTTGCGTGAACACTTCCTTGAACAGTATGACCACGTGGGTTTCTGCGCATACCAACTCTCTGATGCACCTATTCTGAAACACCCTTTCTGTCTACGTGTCGCGCATGCAGGACGTCTCATGCTGGGAGCCTGGGTCCCACCTTATCTGTGTGAAACACGACATCGCGTGATAACCTTCCACCGATGACTGCTCGCGCGATGACTATCCACCGATGTCTCACCCTGGCGGACGACCGATGTCTCTCCTTGGAAGACGACTGATGTCTCTCCCTAGAAGACGACCGATGTCTCTCCCTGGAAGACGACCGATGTCTCCCCCTGGAAGACGACCGATGCGTCCCTCATCCTAGCGAAGACCATCTGTCTCTCGCCCTGGCGATGCCCGCGTGTCTCTCGCCCTGGCGATCCCCGCGTGTCTCTCGTCCTGGCGATCCCCTCGCCCTGGCGATCTCTCATCGTCCCTGATGTGGCGAGGACACATCGCCTTGCTTCTGCCGACTGATGCCACATCATCACACCCTGTTGAGGGCTCGTCCTACCACTACTCCACGCCTGTGTTATCGCCCCCACATGGCTCGGTGACGTCGGTAGCTTCTCCTGCCCGAGTGCAACTCAGTACTCAATCCTTACGTGCCTAAGCATGCAACACTAAGGTAAATCCCTTATGTCCAAGCGTAAAGTCCCGTAGTCATTCTGCATGCATGGCGCTCCTAAGGTTCAAATCACACCTCCATACATGTGATTTCTGGAACCCGCTATGGTTGATCCAGCATCTTGACCACCTACTAAGTGCACTTTCGGCGATCACGTACACCATAGGCGATTGGCGATCATGTGCACTCTAGGCGACAGGCGATTATGTACCAGAGAAGTCGGAGATCGCCTCCGTCTTCAACAACGGCGATCTCGTAGACTTCTAAGCTACACTTTCCTTCCTTTATATTTTAAATAAAAACATACTTAGAATTTGCTTAAAATATATCACTTTCATTCCAATAAAATTTTCTAGGTCCTTACATGTATTGTTTTGAAACTTAGACCCAAATATTATATGTTTAATTTGTACATTTGTGTCTGCTTATGTTTAAAATTTATGCAATGATGGTTATTTAAATTTTTAGTGTTATGAAGTTATAATAACATGGCTTTTATTTTATTGGTCGGTCTGTTTACAAAAAGCACAGTTTGTATTTCTGGTAATCACTAATATTGGTTTGTTGTTGAGTTAAAACCCAGATTTGAACATACATGCATTATTTTTGGTTTTTCTAATGTGACAGACCCTTCGATTTTGTACAGGTGAACAGTGGAGTCTTGAGTGTTTGCACAACCTTCTTGTCTGGGGAGCCTGCAACAAGGTTGCGGTCACAGGAACTGCAACAACTTATAGCAGCCCTTCTTGAGTTCATGGCTGTTTGTAAACGTGCCATCCACGTACATTTCAGATTGATTGGCGATTGTACCGACCAGTCCTCGGACACCGAGAACAGGTAGTAAAGGGCGAACCACGTCAGATGGGTCCCACAGCATGGGCCAAAGCCACGTAAGGAATGGACCCCATTAGAGGGTGATCAGTCATCGGTGTGTCCCTCAGAGTAGGGTGATCAGTCATCGGTGTGTTCCCTCAGAGTAGGGTGATAAGTCATCGGTGTGTTCCCTCAGAGTAGGGTGTTCAGTCGTCGGTGTGTTCCCTCAGAGAAGGGTGATCAGTCATCGGTGTTTTCCCTCGGAGAAGGGTGATCGGTGTGCCTCCTTAGAGAAGGGTGATCAGTTCTCGGCAAACACTAAGCTTTGGCATAAGAGATTTATCCTTAGAGTTGCATGTAATGGCACGTGAGGGGTTTAAGGGCCCGTGGGAGATTAGTTTAAATCATAAGGATAGACCCCGCAACGTGAGGGTTAACAATATGCTGTGATATTCGCTCATAAAGATAATTGCTTAAAGATAGAAGGTTACCGCCATACACGCCAGAGGATTAAGAGATAAAAGATATTGTCCTAGTAATATTTCATTGATATGCAGGTGGCGGCAGTAGCACTCCAAATATACAAAGATACGCTGTTAAAGATTACGCACGTATAATAGCATTCTCTCACTCACTAAATATTTTCCTGCTAAAGATAAAGTTCCATGCAGGGAAAGTTGGTTACAAGAGATAACCTAATGACTCCCTATAAAAGGGGCTTAAGGCTTCAGGGGAAGGTACGCAGTTTTTGAGACTAACACTCTTTTACTATACACTTGGTGTTTTTTGCCCTAGTTTTGACTTGAGCGTCGGAGTGCACACGGCCGCGAGGGCGCCTCTCTTTCTTTCTTTTGCAGGCAAGCTATTTTACAGTGAAGGAGGAGGAAGAAGGTTCTAGCGATCGTAGAGTTTGACCGACAGCGAGTCAACCGGCAAGAACAGCGATGAAGATCAGGATTTCCATACACAGCTTGTTAATGGTTTCCAGTCACTAACAGCGGAGTTATCACATTACATTCCTGCCATTCTCTCAGAGCTATGACGACAATGGCACAAGTGTTTAATATTGCTTCCATGTGTTGGTATAGTTTTTTTCTATTGCATGCAAAGATGTGTAATTGCATTTGCATCATGGTTCGTATATTTAGCATTATGCGAACCAGGTGATTCAGGAAAACACGATTCATCCTGTTTGTGTATGATGAAGTTTGTTTCTAGTTTCCCCAGTTTCCCCATTTTAGTTTGTGGTGCGGGGAATGCCATTTGTGTAATATCTTAATTGTTTAAGTTGTTTAGCCATACACTTATTCTCAATCTCTACTATTTTCTCTACATCACAATCATTCCTACCGCATTTAATTCACAAATCAACAAAAACCTATTACTAATTCCTTTGCTAAATCATTGCTGCAACTATGAACTTCAAATGTGAATACATGTTTCTAAACTATGTGATAGAAAACTAAATTAATCTTTTCATATTTCCTCCAAGTCATCTTCATCATATATTATACCTTTAGTTTATGTTATTCAGTACATTAAAACACATAAAATTTAATTAAGTGTACTAAGATATAATGATTAATTTTAACTGTATATTATAATAATAATAATAATAATAATAATAATCAATAAATGATTAGAGTAATGAAAGTATTATATAGGATTGACATTTTACATATAGAATAAAATATGAATCAATTCCCTTGCTTAAAGTAATTGGCTAAATAAAATTTAAATGTCAGATCTAGTTTCTCCTTTTTATTGTTTAAAATTGTATATATTAGTAGAATTACCTTAAGTGTTATTTTCTTTCCCTCTCATGTAAATATATTTTTATAAAGAATAGATGAGAAAGTTGCAGATAAATGAAAAACAAATATTTTACTATTTTAAAGTTATATAGATTATAAATAGATTATAAATACAGTATAAAATGAATTTATTCTTTATATTTTTAAAAACATTTTACTTTTCTAAACCTAGAAAATATTTAACTTTTTTTTTATATTATTATAAAAAAGTTGTAATGTTGGGATGTTGATTGATTTTGATTGAGAAATATGAATGGTAGACAAAAAGAGAAGAAACTTGGGAAAAAAAGAAGTAACTTGGACAAAAATAAACAAAGTGACTTAGACAAATCTTTTTTGTCGATAACCTCAGACCAATCAATCGAATATTGATTAATATGTAATCGATCGAACACTACTTGAAGGCTATTCTGCTCAGAAATGAAATAGTCCAAATGTTCCTGGAAATTCTTGACCACTTCTATCTATCTATATATATTCTATCTATCTATATATATATAATTCTAGAATTTCATTGATTTTTTAACCTTATTCTTATACATAGAAAATTAGACTCAATTTTTTTACTGCAATTTGAAATCATCATACTTTCTCTATAAGTAATATAGTATAGTATTCTATCAATTATATTCAATAAAAGCTGTTTTATTGCACTCATATAACTATCTGATTCAATTATTCAACCGAAATGCCAAAATTATATTATTCTTTATATATTCTTTTTTTCCTTTACTACAAATATAAGGAGAGGCGTATAGCAAATAGTATCAATCTCGGTCATAGGTATTTTGATAATAATACGACGATTTCTTCCAGGAAATCCCCAACGAAGAAAACAGACTTCTTTCTGATTCTTAAAAAACTTTTTGCCTGAGTCACGTTATATCTTATTATAGAAAAGTTTATCACATAATTTTGATTAAATGTTAAAAATAAAAAAATATAAAATATGATCATACTTCGTTTTGTAAAACATAAGTGTTTGTTCAAACAATAACTCATGTAAAATATAAGTTTTAATTTTTTTTTTGTCAGACGATACAACATTATTTTGTGTTGTTCTTATGTCTGATAAACATTGTGATGTTGAAACGATATGTCTACTCATACTATAAGATAAGAAATGATCTTTATACTCAATCTATATTGTAGAAAATGTCTATTTCTTATATCACACAAAGAAGATTCATAAAAGCTTTCATCTCATCAACGATCTCTTGGAACTTGACTTAAAGTTGTTGTGCTTCAACCACTCCCAACTGCTTGCTTGTTAACTTGGAAAACCCTATTCCTTAAGTTCAACTAAAGACACTTTATCCAAAAAGAGATAAGTACATCCAACTATCAGGATGTTACTTAAAGAAGATAAAAGTGTTTAATGCATCTTCTATATCAAAGCTCATTAGACACAAGAAAGACGTTCCAATGAGTGTGAAGCCATAAAAGGATGCAATGACTCTTTTCTTCTACACCTATATAAAGACTTTCATAAAGAAAAAGAGCAAAAGAGTTTATTTTTGCAAAACAGACAAAACATTGTCAAAAACTTTTTGTGCCCTACTATAACTTTATAAGAACATTGTTGTGTTCGTTTAGCAAATTAGAAGAGAGTGCTTAATCTTGTAAATGTCGAAAGATGCAATTCCTCTCTAATGACCAACCTCCTGATCTTTTGATCACAACCCATACAATTCCTTTCTCATAGCCATGGGCGATTTGTTGTCAAACAATACTCGTGTTATCCAAGAGTGACTTGTTGTTAAATAATACTCGTACCGGTTAGTCAAGAATGACTACAAGTCGAAATAGTACTTATTTTATCTTGTAGCGCTAGTTTGTAGAATGGAATTCAATTAGTTGATTGGAAACTGGATGTAGTTTGTGCTATTAGATGAACCAATATAAAAACATCTAGAGTTGATTATGTTAAGCATGTTATAGAGGGTTCAATAAAAAAAATACAATAATGATGTAATTTTACACCAAAATAAAGTGAATGGGCAATTGCAGAAAAAATGACATATATGACAAAGTCGTTATTATCGAGAATGATTTCAATTTTTAAAAATAATAACTAAAGTCGTCGTCAATGGGTACGATTTCAACTTTTCTTTTAAAGTTGCCTCCACGAGTACGACTTCTACTCAAAATTTTACATAAAAGTTCGCATGCCAACTTTGATTAAGCGCGTAATCTACTTATTTTTTTTTTCTAATTGAAGTTGCCATAGGGAATGACGACTCATTTTAAATAAAATATGCTAAATTCATACTTTCTAGGTTGATTTTATGCATTCAATATGATTAATTTATTCCCTTGAGATCATAAATATATGACCATAAAGCTTGTTTACTATTTTCATAGATAAATGGTTGTTAATTATGTGTGGTTTCTCATATTCCCCCTCAAGGAAGACATATTTGAGATGTGATGAAAGAGTTTTTATCTCAAACTTTTTCTCCTCAACCTTTTATATTGTGAGCTCTTCAATATTTTCTTAGTACTTTGGGATTTCTTTGCAATTATAGTGGATGCACTCAATAATTTGTTGTTCTTCCAACTTAGTGATTGCCTCAAACTCATACACTAAGGCCATCTTAAGGGATCAAAACTTATTGTGAACAAAATTTATTGTCTCACTATCATGTCTACTTTGAAGTACTTTCCCATGTCTCTTGGATGTCTCATGGCATAAAAAAATCATATATACATTATAACAAAAAGATTAGAAACAAAATAATAGACTTCGCATGGACAACAGTTAATCAAATATTACATTAAAATTTGTGAAAGGATGTTTATATACATTATTCTTTATAGATATATACATACACTATACTTTATTTTATGTTTTATATGATTTTGTTTGTTATATAAAAATGAAATAATCAAATATACATTATATTGAAGTTATATTGCAATAAAAGATTTAATGGTATCTGACGATGATAGTTATATTTTTCTTTTTAAATTTACTTCTTTCAACTACCCTTAGTTAGTCTCTTTTGTATTTTTTATTTTATTTTTATTCTATTTTATTTTTTTATATTCATATCCTTATAAATTTTGTATTGTAATTTAAAAATGAAAAAGGAAAATAAGTTGTGTGTATAATATTCTATATTATACTACCTAATTATTATGTTAATTATGTTCTATTTAGTATTGAGAAACAATTCTTCTTGTATAATATCAATTTAAATTTAATTTGTATCTTTGAAATGACGAGAATATGAAAATCATCTTAAATTAAAGGGGATGTGAATAAAAAAATATTTCAAAAATTTATTTTTTGAATTATATTTTTGGATTTAAATTTTTAGAACACTTTTCTGAATTCTGGAAATCTTATTTTGTGTTCCAGATTTCCTTTTTTTGGAAAGATATTTTCTTTTGCATTTTGAATCTACTTTTCCAAAATAAAATTTTATTTTTTGAATTATATTTTTTAAATTATGAAATTTTCAAATTTAAAATAGAAGATAATTTTGAAAAAATTGAAAGTAATAGAGTGCAAGTTCAAATTGTAAGGAGTTAGTTAGGAAGAATTTGTGAACAATTAATTGTAATATCTTCAATCTCAATTTTATCTCTACATATGATTATTGTTCTATCTTTCATATATTACTTTCAATATTTGTATGACTATTTTTCTATCTACATTTGAAAGAGTTGTAATTTAATTTACTTAACTAGTAGTGAAAACATTTAGACTATACTATTAGATATATATTCGAAATGGAAATAGAAAATGGATAAACCTCGTAAACCCCCAAATCCCCAAGTGAAGCGCAGAAGCTAGCAATGGAACTCTCCGTTACGCACAATCCCAATCCTCTTCACTTTTTCTCATCACCACCACTCTCTCTAAACCCTAACGTTTTCACGCTCACACCACCGCGTCCCCGCAGAAAGTTTCGCTTTCGAGTTTCGGCCACCGCCGAGCCCGATGGGTCCTCGTGTTCGCAGTCCCTGCGGCGTGGGTCGCGGCGGTTCTGGCTCAAGTTTGGGGAAATGGTGAAGAAAGAGACGGGTCTCGACTTCGAAAACAGCAGCGTGAAGAAGGTTGGCGAGGTTATGAGCGGAGATGAGTTGCGAAGGTTTGGGACTCAGTGGGTGTCTCAATTTGTCGATTGGAACCGGTGGGAACGCTGGAAGGTAATGCTTTCAATTGACATGCGTTGGGATTATGCTGTTAATTTGGTGCTTATGTTTCTTTTTTTGTATTTTTCATGTTGTGACCTGTGGGTATTAGTGATTTGTGTTTATGGTTTTATTGGAGACGCATTTGTAGATAGGAAGAGAAGTGAGTGAAAATGGAAAACTTTTGGTTAAAACCAAAGAGAGTGTTGACTGTTGACTGTTGACTGAGAGCAAACTACATTTATCCATAAAAGGGGCTTTACCTATATTTGTTATTATTCCATATATTTTTTTAATATAAATAAACTAAAGCAACGTTGCTTTTTCTTGTTGCAGAATATCAAGGACTGGGAACCTATGCGAATTGGCACATTTGTTCTTTACATGTTTGTTGTCACAGTTGCTTGTAGAGGAGTATATGTAGCTGTTCAAACACCTTTCCTAAATCGCCAGAAAAAAGAATTAACAGAAGCTTACATGGAAGCGTTAATTCCTGAACCATCCCCTACTAACATCCGAAGGTAAGTTAATTTCCTCCTTTATTATTACATGCTTGCGGTACACGTGCTCTTGTTATATATACTTTTGGCTTATCTAAATCTTATTGTCATAATTGTCTTAGAAGTATAATTGTCATAATTCTCTTAGAAGTATGTTGTCAAGCTTTTCATAGAAGAAACTTCTTTACCAGTTAAAATTTGATCTTTAACATGATCAAAATCTAGCATCATTGTACGGAGGATCATAACCTTATAAATCTTATCTAACTTGTTTTTGATCTCATCTAATGAATCAAGCTCCAAGAACATATTCAATTCTTTAACTTTTGATTGAGCTTCAACAATAAAAGACATCATATCATTATTAGTTTGTTTGAGAGAGACCAATCAATTAGTAGAATCATAGACGCTTTGGGTATCATTTGCAAAGATATTTTGGGCCTTTTTCTGGAAAGAGTTACAGGGCTCGAGTGATCTTTGCCATGGCTGCTATTCGTCATTTTACCCTCCAACAATTGGATATCAAGAATGTCTTTTTTTATGGTAATCTTGAGGCGGAAATCTAGTGGAGCAACCTCCTGTGTTTGTTCTCAGGGGTAGTGTGGGTTAGTTTGTTAATTGCGTCGATCTTCTTATGTCTTAAATATGTCCTCATGCTTTGTTTGACAAATTCAGCCACATTGTACAATCTTTTGAGTTGAAACGTAGTGAAACTTGATCATTTAGTCTTTTCTTGTCATACCTCTCTAGAGAAATGTGTGTATATTGATGATATAGTAATTACAGGTAATGATTCCACTAGAATTTCTCTAATGAAAAAACATTTGTGCAATGATTTTCAGACCAAAAATCGTGGATGTCATAAGTATCTTGAAGTAGCTCAATCAAAGGAAAGTTTTTGTTATTTGGTAGAGATAGTATGCCTTAGATATTCTAAGGGAAACATTTGTGATTGATTTTAAACCCATGGATAGTACAATTTATCCAAATTAGAACTTAATGGCAGTGTAGAGTAGCCATTCTCGAATCCAAAAAGATATAGAAGACTTGTTGAGAAACTCGTTTATCTTACTATTATTAGACTTGACTTATCTTTTGTAGTTGGAATGGTTTGTCAGTTTTTGCAAGCTCGTTGTCTTGAGCACTAGAGTGCGTCATTCACATACTCAAATACCTCTTAAGGGCTCCATGACAAGGGTTGCTCTATGAAGACAAGAAAATACAGATAATTGGGTGTTGTGATGCAGATTGGGCATGCTACTATGTTTTCTTTGAAGGCAATGGAAAAGCAAGAAACGAAATGTGGTTGGTTGATCTAGTGCTGAAGCTGAATATTGGGCAATGACATTACTTACATGTGAACCTTTGAGGGTAAAACAATTCCTTTAGAGATGAAATTTTGTGGGATACATGTATTGTGGCAACTATTCATATCACTTCCATTTCTGTATTTCATGGGGGAACTAGGGAGAAGTTGTCCATGGACAATTGCAAGGTTATCAAACTCGTTGTGAACCCGTTTGAGTTTACGAGTCTGGTTTTGCTTAGCGAGTCAACTTGTTTTTTTGGCAGACTTGGTGTAGACTCGGATAGACCCGGTGAACTCGGTGCAAACTCGCGAGTTTGTGGCCGAGTCAATGTAACATCCCGCCAAATACTTTGGAATAATTATAAAATGAAATAAAGGTAAACACATATATTGAAATGAACATAATTATATATATGTAATGAAATTTTCTCCTCACAGGGAGTTTAATACATAATCGGTCAATTTTCCAAAAAAACTCAAATAAATTTCAGTAAACTAGCAAGGCAGGCGATCTCCTATCAGAAAGGGCGGTCTCCTATCAGAAAACAACAAAAGGGTGATCGCCTAACAGAAGTAGAAACAGGCGATCTCCTTCCGGCGACCACTCACTGAGGAGCTCTACTTCCTGCAACATCATCTGCTCCCGTGTAAAGTCATACACGATCATCACAGGTTTAAGAAAAACATCCACAACACAAGAACACAGGGTAAGCTAGATATTTTAAAGAGAATTTGGATATGAAACCTTAAAATCAAGATAAAACAATCTTAAGATACTCACGTAAAATCCATCAATTTTCCCATTCATTTTACACACTTCACAATTTCATCAAGAGTCGTTCAATTCACATAATTCCATCAAGTGTCTATCAATACAATGTTTCTCATTTCTCACGTCAGACTTCCACTGACTCATCACACAAGCCACTTGACACTACTTTCGGAAGACTCGTGCATTGATTAGACTCAGAGATCTGCACCTGTCATACTAAACTGCTGTAAAGTTTCCACAGCTATGCGCATCAACACAATCTCGATCTCAATTTCATCACTCTCACAGTAAGACAGGGTGAATCCACACAACAAGTCAAGTAGTTATCTTTCAAACACTTACCCATACGTATGAACCTCCATCGACTCTCAACGCCTGAATAACTTCATCTATATGAATTCATTATCTCAGGAGAGTCAGGATATCTCATTATAGAATCACCGGTCAATGTACATCCTACACGATCTTACACGGTATTTTCTTTCCTGAAAATACTATGCCTTGATCCCACATTCACAACATTCATCACATCATATAACACTTAAAGAACGATTCCAATCACAGCAAAACTCATTTCAAGATTCAGATTTTCGAATATCACATTTAAATCTCAAACAGTTTCAAACAACACCAAAAACAGGGGAATTCGAAAAAAACAACGTCAAAACCGGCGATCTCGTTAAAAAAAACAGAGGATTGTACAATAACAGTTGAAAACCGTCGACCACGTCGCCCCCATCATCTCAATCATCGAATATAAGGTTTTCGTTGGAAATAAGGCTAGCTTCCCTTACCTGAACTTGCGCAAAACACCAAGAACTCCAAAACCCACCGAAGGTTAAAGATGCCTTAGCTCTGTTTTTAGCGTCTGGTTTGTAGAACTTGCAGAGAACCTCTCAGGTGCTCTAAGGACAGTCGTCGCTCGTCGCATTGGTGCTTGAGGTTGCTTGAAACGCAGCGCGAAGGAGAGAAAAGAGAGGGATGAAGATGCACTCACTCTTTCACTCTTGAGCCACTGTAACGTTCTTTGCCTTCCCGCAGTGGGTTTTTGAATCCAAGCCTACCTGTCCACGCATGCTGCTACTGCCACCCCTTCTGCAGGAAAGCCTGAGTGTACGTTTCACTGAACAGTACGGCCACGGTTGTCTCTTGCGCATGCCAACCACTTCCCTGAACAGTACGACCGCGAGTGTCTCTTGCGCATGCCAACTTTTTGATGTCACTATTCTGAACCACCCTTTTTGTCTACGTGGCGCGCGTGCAGGACGTTTCATGCTGGAAGTCTGGGTCCCAAAGCTCGACATCGCGCGACAACTTTCCACCGCTGACTCATCCTGGCGAACGACCGATGTCTCGTCCTGGAAGACGACCGATGTCTATCCCTGGCGACGCCCGCATGTCTCTCGCGCCCTGGCGACGTCCACATGCCTCGCGCCCTGGCGATGTCTGCATGTCTCTCGCCCCCCGGCGACGTCTACATGCCTCGCGCCCTGGCGATGCCCGCATGCCTCGTGCCCGGCGATGCCCGCATGCCTCGCGCCCTGGCGATGCCCGCATGCCTTGCGCCCGGCGATGCCCGACGACACATCGCCACGCCTTGCTGGAGGTTCTTCATCCCACTATGTTACGTCCAAGGTATCATCTCCACATGACTTGGTGACGTCGGTAGCTTCACATTTCCAAGAGTAGGTCAGCACTACTCGTGCGCCCATGCATGCAACACCAAGGACGATTTCTTATGCTCAAGCATAGAGTTTTGAATGCACAGTGTATCTAAGGCTTAACCCACACCTTGATACGTGTGGTTTTGTGGAACCCACTCTGGTTGATCCAATATCCTGACCACATACTGAGTGCACTTTCGAAGATCATGTGCACCATAGGCGACTGGCGATCACGTGCAACCTAGGCGACAGGCGATCATGTACTAACTAGGCGATCTCATAGTCTTCTAAACTACACTTTCCTTCCTTTTTATTTTAAATAAAAACATACTTAGAATTCATTTAAAATATATCCCTTTTTATTCCAATTCAATTTTACAAGTCCTTACAGTCAACGAGTCCTGAAAAAAAGCCCAAAACGATTCATAGAGGTGTGTTTTACGTGTTCTCACTATCATCTTCATCACTGTCGCTGCTCCTTCGATTGCGTCGCCGTCGTCCTCAGATCGTGCGTCAGATCACAACATTATCGTTGTCGTCGTGCCTCGACATCACATCGTGCCGTTCTATGCCTCTGTCTGTTGTTTCGGTTTCGTGGGGGTATTTTTAGGGTTGGAGATTTTTGGCAGATTGAGAATTTTTTATACATTGGGTTTTGGGTTGGGGCTCTTTAAATTGGGTTGGGTTTAGGGTTAATTTTAGGTTGGGTTTGGGGATTTAAGTTGGGGATTTTTTTGTTTCAATATTATGGAATTGATTCCATGATTTTTTTTATTAAATTTTTTGTATGAAGTAGACTCTTACGAGCTCACGAGTCGGGTTTACAGACCTTCCACGAGTCTGAGTAGACTCTCGAGTCTAATAACCTGGGACACTTGTACGAGATTTGTCTACTCCAAAAACCAACTTGAAGATATTTTGACTAAATTATTGAGGGGAGCCCGAATTCAATTTATAGGTGCTGGTACATATTGTCTGTATGCTCCAACTTGAGAGGAGTGTCAAAATTGCTTAAGTTATGTGAAGGGGTTAGGATAGGTTTACGCATCTTTTGTAGTACATTATGTGGCACTATGTGTAGATCATCATATCTTTTTTGTATTTTACTGATGTAAGAACCCATATAAAAGAATAAATCGACTAGGAGATGGATAAGCTCTCTCTTAGACATATTTTCATATTTTCCATTCTTAAGTGGTTCCATCTCCCTTTGAAGTGCTATACATGAATTTTCTTGCTTATAGATCTTAAAATATCAGAATCTTAGATGATCCCTTAGAAATTGTTCTTCTTGTATATTTTATGATTTAACTCCTTTATATTTTATAATTAATAGAATATGATTTGTTCTTACCGGTTGACCGCCTGTCGGTTGACTCACGACACTCACACACCTCCTTCCTCACGTTGATACGTGCTTGATTCTCTCGAAGCAATCTGCACCTGCAAAAGAGAAAGGGGGCGCCCTAGAGGCCGTTTGCACTCCGACGCTCAAGTCAGTCTAAGGCAAGGACACCAAGTGTATTGAGTTTCTCTCTGTATGTTTAGGTCTAGAAACTGCGTACCTTTGTGAAGTATCTTACTATCCCTTATATAGTCTAGGGTTTACTGCGCCGCTAGCCCTAATTAGGGTTCGCTGTGCTACTAGCCATATTTAGGGTTTACTGGAATACCCTTGCGCCGCTATCACCCAATCTTAGGGTAATCTAGCACATAAGGTTTCCTTCTCTGGAGTGCAAACTTTAACAGGGTGACCACCTGGATGCCTCCTTGTGCACCTAGTCTATGGGGCCACCTGTTCTAGGAGTGCCTTCACTGTTCACGTGCCATGCATATAGCTTCACTGGGAAAACCCTAGCTCTGGTGAGTACTCGTCCCCTCAGGACTCTACACCCAACTGTGCTTTCCCTGCTACCCGCATAGGCACTTCGTGATCCAGGCCTCTCCTTACCTCTGGGTATTTAACTGGCCATTGGCCCACTCTGGGAACCAATCTTAGCTATTCTGTTTACGCTGTTCAAATCACCCAAGGCCGATGTCAGCTCGCCACACTCTGTAGCCGAGGACTCCTCGGCCTTTCCTGGCGATCTGATGACTCATCACCCCTCTTTGCAGTCTGATGACTAATCACCCCTCTTTGGAGGCTGATGACTAATCACCCCTCTTTGCAGGCTGATGACTCGTCACCCCTCTCTGTAGGCTGATGACTAATCACCCCTCTTTGGAGGCTGATGACTAATCACCCCTCTTTGCAGGCTGATGACTCGTCGCCCCTCTTCATGGGGCATGCTGATGACTCATCACCCTTCTCTGTGGGGTCCATTCCACGTGGCTTTGGCCCACGCTGTGGGACCCAGCTGACGTCCGAGGACTGGTCAATACATGATTCATGAGTATATCTTATAATGTATACAAGATTAAAATCACCTATCATTATTTTATATTAATTTTAATTATCTTATATAAAATGGACTCTGTTGTGTATACCATAGACACAGTTTCAACATCTCGTGCATCTATTTTTCTCTTCTGAACAGACCTATTTGAAGCCTGAACAAACAGTTCATGCAACAGAAGTGTTTAGTGTGTTGAATCCATTTAGACAAGTTTTTTGTTAATTTATTTGATTGCAGATTTAAGAAGGGTATGTGGCAGAGGACAATGCCAAAGGGTTAAGTTTACATAGCTTTTTCTTTTATAATTGAATCTCTTTTCACTAAAAAAAATGTCATATAGTGATCTTATTTACAAGAATAATCTTTGTATACTTTTGTTTCAGTTACCCTATTACTTTTTGCTTCAATTTGTTCTTTCTTTTTTTGTCATTATTTTTAGTTTATTTTTAAGTGGATTGAGAAGTTATGATGACTTGAGAATTATTTGTTTGCTTACTTTGATGTTTCATTTGATTATTGCTTATAATTTATTTCACTCTGTCTTCCGCATTGAAATAAAATGGTAATAACAAAATGCTTATAATTTATTTCACTGTTGTTGTTGTATGCAGGTGAAGTTCAATCTGAGGGCACGTGGCGTGAAAGACTTAATAAATGGAGAGACATCCTTAGTAAAGAACGTTTTGCCGAGCAATTAGATTCCTTAAATGCCAAATATGTAGTTGAATTTGACATGAAAGAGGTTGAAAATAGTCTTCGTAAGGATGTAGCAGAAAAGGTGACACCCACTCAGGATACTAGGGCTCTATGGATAGCCAAGAGGTGGTGGCGCTATCGGCCTAAACTTCCTTACACTTATTTCCTCAGCAAACTTGATAGTTCTGAGGCAAGTTTCATTTCTATATAATTCTGCTGTGATTTATTTTCTCTTCCCAATTGGATATTCATGTATCATATTCCCATTAGTATGTATGTTATTCTGTAAAAATTGTTCATGTTAGTTTCGAGGGAGCATGTGTATATGAAGTTTAATGTATTCAAATCTAATGATGAGTGTAGGCAGTTAGCATACTCAAGGATGAATATGTCTTATTAACCACTGTTAACTATGGAATAGTTGTAGTTGGTGAATTATCTTAATAGGTCGGAGATATCACATTAACTAGTAATGTTACGAAAATAGTGTATGATGAGTGCTAACAACACACTCCATACAACGCACCTTTCAAGGTCAATTGTTACTTTTACATGAGATCAAGTGACCTCTAATGAGTGCCAAATGACCAGCTGTGGATCTTCTACATTAGCATCTATATATCAATTGAAGTTTGCATGAACTCTATCCATATAAACAATTTCTTGACTAGGTAATCTTTTGATGTATATCAGGATTTGAGCAACTAAATTTCGTTGACCATCATGTGGTGTATTTAGAAATTGACTAACAACACAAACATGGGAGGCAATGTCTAGTCTAGTCATTGTGAGATAATATAATTTCCCAACTAATCTTCCGTATTTGCCTAGGTTAGGATAGGGCTCTTCTTGATTTGGTAGAAGCTTAACATTTGGGCCCATAAAAGTATCAACAAGTTTACAATCAAGCATCGTTGTTTCTTTTAAAAAACCCAAAACATATTTCCTTTGAAAAGTATCAATAACCATTTCTGATTAGGCTACTTCAATTTTATAAAAGAGGATTACATGAATTGTGTGAACCTTATTGTGTAAGGTTCTATTATAATTGTAGAAATAAGGAACATATGCTATATAATCATGAATATTTAGATTATATATTTATTATTAGGAGTGTTTATATTTATTCTCCTATCATATCTTCAGATAATATGGTATTCTTTGAAGTTGTTAATTTGTCTTTATATAAATCTCATCTAGAGTGTATTTTTCTAGGAGTGGCAATGCGAGCTGGCCCTCCCCGCGTTTGACCCACAAAATGCGAGCTGGGTTGGCCCGCCCCGCACAAGGAGTTTGGGCTCATATCACTGGCCCAGCCCGCATAAAAGGTAATCCACGGGCCTGTGGGTTAGCCCGCATAAGAAAAATATTTTTTTTTTCAAAAATTAAAATTTTATTAATTATAAAAAAACTTATTCCTACTACTGAAAATAATTTTTTTTGACCTGTGTTTCAATTCATTCAATTAAGATAAAAATATAAATTCAAGTATGAGGGTGGTTAGAAGACTTGATTAAAAATAATTAAAGTTTTGCATTACATCTATTTTTTTCCTTTATATGTTGTAAATGTATAGGAGTACCGTTTCAAAGTTTTGCTACAAAATATTTTAATGAAAATGATTAATTTTTTAACTATCCTATTGAAATGTCTTATTTATATTATTTTTTTATTAACAAATTTCAAATATAAGACTTTACTTTAAATCCACTTTCACTCTTACTACTAACTCCTTTCGATGATTAAAATAAAACATTGATTTTTTTAGTACATTAATTTAATTTTTTAAAATAAAATAAAACAAAAGGTTACACTGTAATAATTAGTGAATGGAGTACTCTTTTTAACAAAAAAATAAAATAATTATTTCTTATTTATGTGGGTCAGCACCTGTCCCGCTGTTGCTCCGCGCGTGCTGCGGGTTATGCAGGGTGGGCTAAAGCGGGTCAGATTAGTGAGCCCGCCCCACACTTTTTGGTAGTGGGCTGCGGGCTGGTCTGCATTGCCTGCCTCACATTGCCACCCCTATTTTTCAGTCAAGAAGGAGGTGAAGTGTCTTAAATGAATTAGATCCTGTTTTCACTTTTTGGACTTTAGATTGATGGATTAGATTAATTTTTGTATTAGGTAACAATATGTTCAAATAGTTATTTTTGACTAAGTTTTTCTATAGATGATTTTGAATAAATAAATCTTGATTGTCAATGTTCAATATATATATATATATATATGTATATACTTGTTGCTGTCTCCTACTTTTTGGAGATTATAAGTGTCATAATGTCTTTGTCTGCGTCTTGTTTCGTGTTATTGTCCATATACGACCCTTATTTAGAAAACTTTAAAACATAGGAATGTAAGGGTTGGTGATTAATGTAAGGACCTAGAAAATTTTATTGGAATGAAAGTGATATATTTTAAGTGAATTATAAGTATGTTTTTATTTAAAATATAAAGGAAGGAAAGTGTAGCTTAGAAGTCTACGAGATCGCCGTTGTTGAAGACTGAGGCGATCTCCGACTTCTCTGGTACATAATTGCCTGTCGTCTAGAGTACACATGATCGCCAATCGCCTATGGTGTACATGATCGCCGAAAGTGCACTTAGTATGTGGTCAAGATGCTGGATCAACCATAGTGGGTTCCAAAAACCACGCGTATCAAGGTGTGGGTTGAGCCTTAGATACGCTGTGCATGCGAAGCTCTATGCTTGAGCATAAGAAATCGTCCTTAGTGTTGCATGCATGGGCGCACAAGGAGTAGTGTTGATCTATTCTTGGAAATGTGAAGCTACCGACGTCACCAAGTCATGTAGAGGTGATACCTTGGACGTAACATAGTGGGATGAAGAACCTTCAGCAAGGCGTGGCGATGTGTCATTAGTCATCGCCGGGATGAGAGGCACATCAGTCATCGTCGGGATGAGAGGCACATCAGTCATCGTTGGGATGAGAGGCACATCAGTCATCGCCGGTATGAGAGGCATCGGTGGATGGTGGATGGTCATCGCGCGACCAGGCATCAGTGGATCTTGTTTCACACAGATAAGACAGGACCCAGGCTCCCAGCATGAGCGTCTTGCATGCACGACACGTAGTCAGGGAGAGTGCTTCAGAACAGTGGCTCCAGAGAGTTGGTATGGAAAGTGACCCAGAGTTGGTGTACGCAGAGACCCACGTGGCATTACTGTTAGAGGAAATGTACACGCAAGCTTCCCTGCAGAGTGGGTGGTGGCAGCGGCATTCCTGGGAAGGGTGACTTAAGTTCAAACTTCAGTCTGGATAGGCAAGGTTGGAACGCTGCTTGAGTAGAGAGAAATTGAGTGAGTTGGCTTTAGCTCCCTGTTTCTTCCCTCTCCTTCTCCAAACCGGACGCTAAAACAGAGTAAGTCGTTTCGCTCTGTTCTTCGAGTCGATCCTGCACTTGAGAGGGTTGCCTCTGCATAGGCGTTGCATGCAGCTCTCTTGGCTTCAGGAATCGTCTCTGTTAACGTAGAAATGAGTGGTATAGCTAGTTTTGTGACTAAAGCTCCATGGTGCAGGTTAAGGCATCCTTGAATCTCGTTGGGTTGGAGCTCTTAGTGAAGTTTACGCTAGTCCAGGTAAGGGAAGCTAGCTTTATTCAAGAAAACCTTAAGCTAGAAGATGTTGATGTTGGGGCGACGTGGTCGCCGGTTTCAAATGTTATTGCATAATCCCTTGTTTTTGGACGTGATCGCCGGTTTTAATGTTGATTTCGAACTCCCCTGTTTCAGTGTCGTTTGAAACTGTTTGAGATTAAAATGTGAAATGCATGTGATATTCGAAAACCTGAACCTTGGAATGATTGTTGCTGTGATTGGAATCGTTCATTTAAGTGTTATATGATGTGTTGAATGTTGTGAATGTGGGATCAAGGCATAGTATTTTCAGGAAAGAAAATACCGTGTAAGATTGTGTAGAATGTGCATTGATCGGTGATTTCTATAATGAGATATCCTGACTCTCCTGATATAATGGAATCATATAGATGAAGTTATTCAGGCGTTGAGAGTCGATGGAGGTTCATATGTATGGGTAAGTGGTTTGAAAGATAACTACTTGACCTGTTGTATGGATTAACCCTGTCATACTAGGAGAGTGAAGAGATTGAGATTGAGATTATGTTTATGCGCATAGCTGTGGGAACTTTACAGCAATGTAGTATGACAGGTGCAGATCTCTGAGTCTAATCAATGCACGAGTCTTCCGGAAGTAGTGTCAAGTGTCTATGTGTGATGAGTCAGTGGAAGTCTGACGTGAGAAATGAGAAATATTGAAATTTGATAGACACTTGAGGAGATTGTAAAATGTGTGATTTCTTCAGGGATTTTATGTAGGTGTTTTAAATCTGTTTTATATTGGTTTAAAATATCTAGCTTACCCTGTGTTTTTGTTCTGTGGCTGTTTTCTTAAACCTGTGATGATCGTGTATAATTTACACGGGAGCAGATGATGTTGCAGGAAGTAGAGCTCCTCAGTGAGTGGCCGCCAGAAAGAGATCGCCTGTTTTTCTTTTTTATGCTGTACTTAGGATTTATTTTGAAACACTTGATGGAGATGTATTAAAGCCCTTATAAGAGGGATGTTTCTCTTTGAAGATACAATGTATGAGATGATGTATTTTCATTATATATACATATGTTAATTTTATAAATTAATGTTTTACGCTTATTCTAGTATATCAATATGAAAAGGAATTGAGGGGCGTTACAATTAACGTCACCTATATTAGAAATTAATACAATCTTGTTTAATAAAGATTCATTTGGTTGACATTAAATTTCTAATTCACTTTCATCTTCTTGATGTTTGGTGATATGATGGGAATGCAGTTTTTGGAATCAAATTAGTAAATAAGGGCTATAAATATGAATGTTGTAGTACAATCTCTCTGTTTTTCTACTTATCCTGTGAACTCCTTATGTATAACTATATTTTTTATACATAAGTCTCTTGACAAGTTAGGTCAGGTGGCAGTTGCTGAGCTATATTCTTTTGGACAGGTAGCAGCTGTTGTCTTCACTGAAGATTTGAAAAAATTGTATGTGACAATGAAAGAAGGTTTTCCATTGGAATTTGTGGTAAGTCACTTCAAAATTGTTACTGGTGATCAGAAATCTCAAATCTCTCTCCAAGGTTCTCCAGCTGGTGTCCCTTCTTGGACATGCGACTGATTAACATAGCTCTTATTTGGTAGGTTGACATCCCTCTCGATCCTCATCTGTTTGAGATTATTACAAGTTCTGGAGCTGAAGTAGATCTCCTTCAGAAGCGACAGATCCATTATTTCATGAAGGTTGTGTTTGCATTAGTACCTGGAATACTGATTCTCTGGCTTATAAGGGAGTCTGTGATGCTTCTACACATCACTTCCAAGAGGTTTCTTTACAAGAAGTATTATCAACTCCTTGATATGGCTCGAGCAGAAAATTTCATTATGGTAAACTTTAGATCTCCTATATTCTGTGGGAAATAGACCACAAAACTAAAATTACAGCACAACGGTTCCATTTTCCATAAAATGACAACAATGTTATTCTGTTAAATCATTGAATTATTCTTGTAAATAAGATCACTATATGACATTTTTTTTAGTGAAAAGAGATTCAATTATAAAAGAAAAAGCTATGTAAACTTAACCTTATTCCACTATTTTTGTGGATTGATAGTTAAATTCAGTATTCTTTGGTTTTGGAGGAGAGAGACACATGTGCTACTTCAAATTACAGACAGTAATGTAATAATGCTTTCCTCCCCTGACATTTTGAAGGCTTATTATGTACAAAATTGAATCCAGTATCTGCATTAGATTTTGTAATTGATTTTACCTTGCTCCTTTTCTACTGGATTTTATTACTAGTCATGTTCTTCTATTTTCAGCCAGTTGGAGATGTTGGTGAAACAAAGTCAATGTACAAGGAAGTTGTGTTGGGAGGTGACGTTTGAGATCTTCTTGATGAGTTAATGATCTATATGGGAAATCCTATGCAGTTTTACGAAAGGGATGTGCAGTTTGTTCGGGTAAAACATTTGATATTTTCAAAGCCAGTAATCCTCCTCAGTGCTATAAATGTTTTGAGTGACATGAAATGAGGTAAGTTGTTTGACGAGAGCACTTTGCAGGGTGTTCTACTTTCTGGACCTCCAGGAACAGGAAAAACATTGTTTGCCAGGACTCTTGCAAAAGAAAGTGGATTACCTTTTGTATTTGCTTCAGGTGCTGAGTTTACTGATAGTGAAAGAAGTGGTGTGTCTAGGATAAATGAGATGTTTTCCATTGCTAGGAGAAATGTAAGCAACTAAACCCTGGCTACTTCTAATATCAAATATAAGGGCAATCATGGTCTGATTTAAAGTTTTTGTTGTTTGCACTTGGTTTGATATGCTCATTAAAGGTGATTGATCCATTTTTACAATTTGTCAGTTATATAGAAATCAAATGTTGTTGCTTCTAGCTTTGCTGCAAATTTTTGGTTACCTTTTTGTAACAAGAAAACATGAATATACTCTTGTTTTTTTATGCTCTTTAACTATCATATTCCGAACTATTTGTCCTGTATTCAGTCCACTTGATCCTTGTGGCTGCTGATTAAAAAAAAACGTAATCCTTGTGGCTGAGATTGGTCATGTTGAGTGCTGAAAACATTCTTATGTTTGTACTGTAACTGTATGCTTCATAAATAGGAAAATGAAAATCTAATGAAGAAAATGTGTAGAATTTAAGAATTTTTAAATTGTAACATCTAATAGTAATTTAGTATAAATTCATGATGGGTGAGCTTATTTCTCTAAACCAATTTCAATTTCTTTGATTCAAGAGGGCAGTTTGTCTTTTTTCTTCATAGTATGTTGCTTCAATTCCATTACATCAGCTGGGGTGCTTTAACATGTAGAAAACCATGTTTTGGTGACCTTTAACTGCCGAAGTGTCTTCTGGTGACCCAAATCCTATAGTTGCGTTTACTGCCTGGCTTATTTGTGGCCTATGGCGCTGTTATAATCCAGCTCCCCTCTCAAATTGTCCATGGTGGTTGGCAGAAAGTCTGTCTTGGGATCACCATTTAGCAGCATATTGTTTCGGTTCTTTGGTTGCTGTGTATTTGTTATTGTTTCCTTTCCTGATCTGAGTATTACTTATACTCCATCTTTATGTGCTGTTTGGAATTCATTAATAAAAATATATACCTGTTTGAAAATACATTTATAATGAGATAATTTTTGCAGGTTTTACCCTCTGAAAGTGAATGGTGATTTGTGGTAACAAATGCTCATATTTTATCCTGCAGGCACCTTGTTTTGTATTTATAGATGAAATAGATGCTATTGCTGGAAGACATGCTAGGAAGGATCCTCGGAGAAGGGCAACTTTTGAGGCTCTTATTGCACAGCTTGATGGGGAGTAAGTTATCACTTTATAAATGGGAGGTTGTGACTTTTGAAAATTTACATTATCTAAATCAGAATCTAAAATTAGCTAGAGTTAATATTATGCCTTGGACATATGATAACATTATATTAAGGTTTTATTATCGTTATTTTGCCTTGAACAATTAACCTGAGTTAATATATGTCAATGCTAATAGCCTACTTTTATTTCATATAGCTTAATTTTTATATTTTTGTAATTGCTATTGTTTTATATATATAATATTCAACTGCTTTTCGCCTGTGATGATATCTGCTATATCATAGTGGATTTTCAGCTTTGTGTGATCTGCTATTGACAACATTGTATATATGCTCTAGCTTTTGGGTATTGTTAAATATGATTGTAGTGTATGTAATTACGGAAGTATGTAAATTTTCGAATTTTAGAAATCAGGGATTGATATATTCTTTGTATCCTTAGTTACCCACTGTCTTGATTATAAATAAAGATCAGATCGCACACATTCATTTAAACACTTTTTATAATACTTTATATAGTTATTGCTATATAAGTCAGGTCTGTGTTGAAGAACTATCTTTTATTTGCCAACTATTAATATTCCCATTTATATGTGGCCGTAATTTAATTTCTGTTATTGTTTTAGCATTTTGCATTTATCTCAGATAATAAGATTTTTTTTTCTTGTTGGTGATTTCTATTTTCATCTATTTATGAAATTAGGAAGGAAAAAACTGGTGTTGATCGTGTATCTCTCAGACAAGCTATCATATTCATCTGTGCTACTAATAGGCCAGATGAATTAGATCTTGAGTTTGTTCGACCTGGACGTATTGATCGTCGTCTGTACAATGGATTGCCTGATGCAAAGCAGAGAATCCAAATTTTTGGTGTGCACAGTTCTGGAAAGCAACTGGCAGAGGATGTGAATTTTGAAGAGGTATATGGTTTACTTGAGGAATTTATTATTTAAGTAAATAAACAGGCTAATGAATTTAAAGAGCTACTCGAGGGTAAAATAGACTTTGATAATTATGGTATATGAATGATAAGAACGAGGCATTTTGAGAAACAGGCCTCTGTGTAGTACACTTTAGAATAGGCAGATTAGTCTCTTAAGGATTACAATATTCACTGCTTAAATTACGAGTCATTTATTGGACCAGATTCATTTTTTATTGAAATTTCGAGATGATCAAAACAGATTCTGCTTCAATAGTATCTCCCTAGCAATTGGCATAAAGTTGGATTGCATTTTTATCATGTTTATGCCTTCCTATTCGTTTTTTAATTCTTAGTTTGAGTGTGAGACTTGATCTTCTTTGAGCTAACTGTGGTTGCTTTCTCTGCAATTCAACAGCTTGTCTTCCGTACTGTTGGTTTCTCTGGAGCAGATATAAGAAACCTTGTTAATGAAGCAGCAATAATGTCGGTAGGTACTGAATTTCAAATATCAGTTTTGGCTTTGAATACCTGTCATATACAATAATAGTAATGATACCTTTTAATATAATAAAATAAATAATAATAATATAAATATAATTGTATTAAAAATATAAAAAACTATTTAAAGCACAGTATATAATATTGAAAACTAAATAAGGCATAATATATGCTATAATAAATTAAAATAATCATAATAATAATGATAAATATTATTCAAGATCCTTCATCATTAACTAGAGATACAAATTGGGTTTTTCATACTTATAATTTGCTTAACTTGCCGATTGTAGTCCAAATCACACTTAAATTCCCACGATTTCATCCTCAAGTGTTAGCCTTTTCCACATTGTAAGATTGCCCTCTAGCAAAAGCATTCTTATCCACAATCACGAGTTCTTAATGGTGACCCTTACTTGCACCGCTATTCACCTTAACCAGCGACAAAGGGAGGGGTGACATGGGAATGTCATGGCCACCCTAATTTTAATCCCCTGTAAAAGTTATACGAAAACATATTTTATGGACCCCTTAAAAAAGAATATGTTGGTCCCCCTTACCACAATTGTCTGGCTATGCCATTAACCTCAATGAGACACAATGTCTGAATCCCTACTAGGAAGACCTTAGATGCAAAGGATCTACAAACCTAGGATTTACCATCAGCTCAATATTTTGAACTGATCACCAATGATTGATTCCAATACTACTTGTTGAGAGGTTTTCACCTATAAGTCACAAGCCAATCCAATAAGAGTACTTAACACCACACTCAATCCAGAGCCTTATGGCAATTTGTGGAGTTTTTCTTACTTGCATGTTACACTACTTGCCTATTTCTACACAATGTTGGCCTCCAAATCACACTTGAATTCCAACAGTTGTCACTTGTTATCGGATCATGTATAGATATTTAGTTATGCAAACTCTACATTCGGGATGTTTAGTCCTTGACATAAAAGTGGTGTGTTTGAAATCTTTCATTGTCTAGAGATAGGATCAAGTTATAGAATGTAAGTTGGAGACAACCTTCACTTTACAAGTCAGTTTTGTATGATAAAGATAGACCTAACCCAAATTCTAAGTCTTGGAAATATAGATATCTAATGCCCAAATTAAGGAGTGTTTATAATTAAGGAAAACAATTAGAACCAAGATTTACTCTATGGAATCAGAATTATCAATATGTTGGGGACAAAGGAGATTTGATCTAAACACACTGGAAAAGAAAGGACAAGGGAAAGAGAACAAGAGATTCAAATGTGGAATCTGAAATATTATTTCTCATATACGATATATACAATCTTATATACAACATCTATTTATAGTACACATTACACACAATCTTATATACAACATCCATTTAGAGTACGCATTACACGTAGTTAACAGCTAAAAAACCTAACAAACAGATATATGAACTAATTGAATTGGTAAGTAGAATATGTTTCTATTTCTTTCTTTTTTCCACTTTAGTATTAGCATTAATAGAATGGATCATTTCCTGATATTCAGGCCCAGATTAGTGTACATAATTACTCTCCCCTTCCTACTTGTAATTCCTCACTATCCATTTCAGATCAGGGAGTTGAATTCTTATTTTCAAGTAATGTATTTACTGCTAATCTAGATATCAATATTTTACCCGATAGAAATGGTTTTGTGATGTTCTATTTGTATGATTTGAATTCCCTATGTAACATTTTCTATGTCTTGTATGTATTTTTGGTTATGATGACATTTTTTCTTGTTCATATAGTAGTATGCTATAGTAAAATATGAAGTGTTTTAATCATACAGAGTTGTTGGTTGCAGGTGAGGAAAGGGCATTCCAAAATTTTCCAGCGAGATATTATTGATGTATTGGATAAACAAGGTATGGGTGTCCTTCTGACAGAGGAAGAGCAACAAAAATGTGAACAAAGGGTATGCCTATCTTTTTTAATTTTCTTACTGGGAATCTGACATAGTAGACCATTTTATATTGAACTTGTTTCTGTACTATAGGTATCTTTGGAAAAGAGGAGATTGCTTGCTGTTCATGAAGCTGGGCATGTGGTGCTAGCTCACTTATTTCCTAGGTTTGATTGGCATGCATTTTCACAGCTCCTGCCTGGGGGCAAGGTATGGGCGTCATGTAATTGCACTTTACTAAATGGTGATATTTGATTATTACTATTATTACTTTTGTCTTTACATGGAATTAATATTCCAATTAAGTAGGAAACTGCAATATCTGTATTCTATCCTCGAGAAGATATGGTCGACCAAGGTTATACAACATTTGGTTACATGATGATGCAAATGGTAGTGGCTCATGGTGGTCGATGTGCTGAATGTATTGTATTTGGTGATGATATAACTGATGGAGGAAGTGATGATCTTGAAAAGATAACAAAGGTAATTAATATGTCATTTCAGTATATATATTTACTGCCTCAAGCAATTCATAAAGACTACAAATATAAGATAATTGC
Source organism: Phaseolus lunatus (assembly GCA_013389735.1). Lineage (NCBI taxonomy): Eukaryota > Viridiplantae > Streptophyta > Magnoliopsida > Fabales > Fabaceae > Phaseolus > Phaseolus lunatus. The sequence continues at coordinate 43,962,891 of CM023867.1, read as the reverse complement.
TATGTGACTATGTGCTAAAAATGTGATAGATTCTTTTTTTTAGGAATTGGTAAAAAAGAATAAAGGTATCTATCACATATTCTTTCAGAAGGTGGATTTTAAGTTTAGTTCAATCTCACAAACCTAACTTGAAAGGTTATAATTTGGTCATATATCTAGTTGAGGTGTGAAACCGTGGTGGGCAGGGTGGAGTTTATCATTGTTCCCAGAAAGGTTATAGTTTATTTTGCCCTACTTTACAAAAGTGTTGCTCTACTGATGTCTCATGGAATCTGTATTTTACTGTGTATGGCATCTCCAACTTGACACATCTACCCTTGTCCGTTGGAGTTTGGTGTCATCTAGTGATCTTGTTCCTCTTTGGTTTCATCACCAGATGAAACTGCTGCAGCAGCCCAAACAAATCCTTTTGTCAGCACCACTACCTACTCAGGTGTATCGTCGCTCCAACATCTTTGTACTGGCTCCTGAATGAAGAGATAGTAGAGACCATGCCTGACTCTTCCACAACACAACACCATCACCTTCGTTTAGACTTTTCTTTTTGCAATTTTCTGCAGCTTCATTCATTGAATAAGCTTATAAACTGTTTAGAATTATCGGACAGTTTGGGTCTGTCTAAAGGACCTGCATCAGTTTTGTTTAAATTAGTTTCAGACTCTGGCTCTTGTAGTTTTCGTGGCACTATACAGCTTGCGTTTCTGTGGTGTTTATGGTGGGAGAGGAGTGCTACATTTAATTTGGTGTAGGGTTATTTTATTTGCTACCCTTTGGCATTCTGCCCATGGGCTCTGTAGCAGTATTTTTCTTTCAGCCATGCGGAAAAGTTGACGTGCTATCCTCTTGTTTTACTAAATGCACAAGCAGTTCCATTTATGTACTTGTAAACAGAATCACCGCCAGTTCCTGTGTCAGTTGGATCACCAGTTTGAGCTGTAAAATTCTTTTGACCAGTGTGAAATAAACACCCATTATAGTACTTAATCCTGGTGCAACAATTCCAAACTCACAAAGAGACATTACCAAGGTTATCAGACTCGAGAGTCTACTCAGACTCGTGGAAAGTCTGTATACTCGACTCGTAAACCCGACTCGTAGACTCGTAAGAGTCTACTTCACACAAAAAATTTAACAAAAAAATAATAATTCGTGATACCAATTCCATAATATTAAAATAAATAAGTTCATACACCAACAAAATAACTAAAACAACACAAATGTTATCAAGTTTAAAAGTCACATTTATCTAATCCTCTGAAGTGATAGTGGAAATGCTGAATTTGAACCACTTCCAGATATCTGTTCTATTTTCCACAACATTCTTATGTAGTGAAAATGCTAAATTTAAACCAGTTCCAGACAACTGCTCAAAAAATACAATTTTTCCAAAAAAAATAAAAAAATACAATCTGCCCAAAAAACCAAAAGAAATTCAATTTGCCCAAAAATCTGCCGTGAACCTCAACCCAATTTAAAAAACCCAAAACCAATTCAAAAAGTCCTAAACCTAATTTCAAAATCTCTAAGCCTAATTTCAATCCCAATCTGTCCTAACCCTAAAAATCCACAGCAGCAGCCGTGAGGTGCGACTGCGGCGCAGTGCGGTGCGACGGCGCGGTGCGGTGCGACGGAGATGCTAGCGTGACGACGACAGTGACGAAGGCACAGTGAGCGTGAAGAATGGGAGCAGGTAAAGAAACCCTAAAATCTAACCTAATCATAATGGAACGCACCATTTTGAACTTTTTTTCACAACTCGCTGACTCGGCCTTGAACTCGCGAGTTTGACCGAGTTTGACCGAGTCAACTCCGAGTTTACTCAAAAACGAGTTTACTCCCGAGTCAACTCGCCAACCTTCAGCAGACCCTTAAACCCTTACGGGTTTAAGGGTTAACCCTAGGGTTTGATAACCTTGGACATTACGATGCAAATAAAAACCCACATGAAAATATCACAAACAAAGTAATAACAATAAGAACCAATTTAGGCAAACAACTTAATAAGTACTCAATATGCAAACACTTGTTTGTACATAAGTTATTTTTATAATAAAAAAGAAAACAGGGTTTGCTTGTTGAAATATAAACAGGCTGCTGTTTTCATAAGCTATCAGAAGCTGTTATCATAAACTCTCTCAATGACTTACTTAAGTTCTTAAGTTATAAAATAACTTCAAATAAGTTGCAAATAAACTAATCCAAACGGAACCTAACTCCATCAAATAATTCATTTATGCAACTAGCATAACAAGAGTACATAAAATATTAAAAAAACCATACAGAGTAAAACAAATTCATAGCAAGAGAGAGTATGTTGTGATTCCGATCAAGCACCCACATATGAAAATACCATACAGCGCATTAAAAAAGACCAAGTTCGGTGATTTTTATCCGAAGAACAAAGACCCAATAAGGGTTTTCGTTTCAGAAGCATAGAAAAAATTATAGAAAACAGAAGAGGACCCAATAACTAACACTACAAGAAAAATTGGAATTACATACGGTCAAAATCCGTATGTAACTTACATACGGATTTATCCGTAATTAATATTGGAAGCAAACTGCAGCAGGCAGGACTTGTCCAGTCACAAGAGAAGCTTTAACCACCAAACTAGACAAGTTCTTCTGACATATTTCAATTTTTATTATTCTTATTATTAGTTATAATAGTTATATTAATGTTAATATTAATGTTAATAATATAAATTATATTAATATTAATATTCATAATAAATTATATTATTAACATTATATAATATTAATATTACTATTTATATTATTAACACTAGATTACTATTATTAACATTATATTAATATTATATTAATATACTATTTATATTATTAATATTATATTATTAATAATGTTATTAATATTATATTAATAATATTATTAATAATATTAATATATTATTAATATATTAAAATATTTATTAATATTAAAAAACTAATATAATCTTATGTTAATAATATTATTAATAATAAATAATATTAATAGTATTAATAATATATAATATTATATATTAATAATATTAATAATATTCATAACATTAATAATATTCATAATATTATTAATATTATTAACTATAATAATATTAATAAGAATCTTAAAAATAATAATAAATATAATAAAAATCATAATATTGAAAAAGAATTTGTGTGGTGTAGTGGTTAAGGTTTCTTTTGTTACTGAAGAAACCTGGTTTCGATTTCCACCTGCTGCAGATTTTGTAGTGTAAATTGCGACATTGGTAGAAGCTAGGGTTGGGGGATGGAAATTTGGAGAGCTAACTTGCAAATATTCAAGAAACTTTTGCAGGTCAAGGGGCATGTGTTGGTGTGCAAATCGACGACAAGGTCCCCTAAGCTCGTCACGATCAGAACTGACATTTTGGCGTTGTTCACAAACTTCTTATTTGTTATGCTTTTTCACTCAATAACTTCTTCTTCTTCGAATCCGAAGACGTTGACGTTTGATTTCAGCTCTAGTTCAGAGGAGTGAGATTGCACAACGTTCAAATTTCGTAACAAAGAAAAATTATTCTGTGCAGATTTCAACAATAATTAGTTAGCCTTTTCTTCTTTCACCCCCATAACTTATAACTTCAGCCTCATAATTTCTAACTTGATATTTTATGTTTATGACTTTCGCATCATAGGTTCTAAATATATTCCATGACAAAGCTTTCCAAAAATTTTCGACAAAAGTATTCAAAACATATAAAATGCATTCTAAAATGAGTTTTTTAGAAAAAAAAAATTGCAACAAGTTTTTCTGAATGTAAATGATACTTTCAAGAACGAGTTTTTTAGAATAATTTTTCAAAACAAATTTTTCATAATAAATTTTATATATCCAAATATATGTTAATTTTCATGTTACAAAGACCATACAAGTGTAGAAAAATAAAATATTAACACCATGTATTAGTATTGGACATAAAAACTAGACATTTATCCATTTCTAATCGTTTATTCTTTTATATGGGTTCTTACATCAGTAAAATACAAAAAAGATATGATGATCTACACATAGGTGCCACATAATGTACTACAAAAGATGGGTAAACCTATCCTAACCCCTTCACATAACTAAAGCAATTTTGACACTCCTCTCAAGTTGGAGCATACCGACAATATGTACCAGCACCTATAAATTGAATTCGGGCTCCTCGCAATAATTTAGTCAAAATATCTTCAAGTTGGTTTTTGGAGTTGACGAATCTCGTACAAGTGTCCAAGGTTATCAGACTCGTGAGCTCGTAAAAGTCTACTTCATACAAAAAATTTAATAAAAAATATCATGATATCAATTCCATAATATTGAAATAAAAAAAATCCCCAAACCCAACCTAAAAATAACCCTAAACCCAACCCAATTTAAAAAGCCCCAACCCAATTTAAAATCCCTAACCCTAAACCCAATGTGTAAAAAATTCCCAATCTGCCAAAATCTCCAACCCTAAAAATACCCCCACGAAACCCAAACAACAGACTGAGGCATAGCATGGCACGGTGTGTTGTCGAGGCATGACGACGGCAATAATGCTGCGATCTAAGGACGACGACGACGCGATCGAAGGAGCAGCGACAGTGATGAAGATGATAGTGAGAACACGAAAAACACACTTCTCTGAATCGTTTTGGGTTTTTTTTCAGAACTCATTGACTCGGCCATAAACTCGCGAGTTTGCACCGAGTTCACCGGGTCCGCTCGAATCTACACCAAGTCTGCCAAAAAACGAGTTGACTCGACAAGCAAAACCAGACTCGTAAACTCGAATGGGTTCACAGTGAGTTTGATAACCTTGCAAGTGTCCATGGACAACTTTTCCCTAGTTCTCGCATGAAATACGAAAATGGAAGTGATATGAATACTTGCCACAATACATGTATCCCACAAAATTTCATCTCTAATGGAATTGTTTTACCCTCAAAGGTTCACATGTAAGTAATGTCATTGCCCTATATTCAGCTTCAGCACTAGATCAACCAACCACATTTCGTTTCTTGCTTTTCCATTGCCTTCAAAGAAAGCATAGTAGCATGCCCAATCCGCATCACAACACCCAATTATCTGTATTTTCTTGTCTTCATAGAGCAACCCTTGTAATGGAGCCCTTAAGAGGTATTTGAGTATGTGAATGAAGCACTCTAGTGCTCAAGACAAGGAGCTTGCAAAAACTGACAAACCATTCCAACTACAAAAGATAAGTCAAGTCTAATAATAGTAAGATAAATGAGTTTCTCAACAAGTCTTCTATATCTTTTTGGATCCGAGAATGACTACTCTACTTTGCCATTAAGTTGTAATTTGGATAAATTATACTATCCATTGGTTTAAAATCAATCACATATGTTTCCCTTAGAATATCTAAGGCATACTATCTCTACCAAATAACAAAAACTTTCTTTTTATTGAGCTACTTCAAGATACTTATAACATCCACGATTTTTGGTCTCATCTAATTAATCAAGCTCCAAGAATATATTCAATTCTTTAACTTCTGATTGAGCTTCAACAATAAAAGACATCATGTCATTATTAGTTTGTTTGAGAGAAACCCATCAATTAGTAGAATCATGGATGCTTTGGGTATCATTTGCAAAGGTATTTTAGGCCTTTTTCTGGAAAGAGTTACAGGGCTTAAGTGATCTTTGCCATGGCTGCTATTCGTCATTTTACCCTCCAACAACTGGATATCAAGAATGTCTTTTTTTATGGTAATCTTGAGGCGGAAATCTAGATGGAGCAACCTCTTGTGTTTGTTCTCAGGGGTAGTGTGGGTTAGTTTGTAAATTGCGTCGATCTTCTTATGCCTTGAATATGTCCTCATTCTTGGTTTGACAAATCCAGCCACATTGTACAATCTTTTGAGTTGAAACGTAGTGAACTTGATCATTACCTCTCTAGAGAAATGTGGGTATATTGATGATATAGTCATTACAGGTAATGATTCCACTAGAATTTCTCTAATGAAAAAACATTTGTGCAATGATTTTCAGACCAAAAATCGTGGATGTCATAAGTATCTTGAAGTAGCTCAATCAAAAGAAAGTTTTTGTTATTTGGTAGAGATAGTATGCCTTAGATATTCTAAGGGAAACATATGTGATTGATTTTAAACCCATGGATAGTACAATTTATCCAAATTAGAACTTAATGCCAAAGTAGAGTAGCCATTCTCGGATCCAAAAAGATATAGAAGACTTATTGAGAAACTCGTTTATCTTACTATTATTAGACTTGACTTATTTTTTGTAGTTGGAATGGTTTGTCAGTTTTTGCAAGCTCCTTGTCTTGAGCACTAGAGTGCTTCATTCACATACTCAAATACCTCTTAAGGGCTCCATGACAAGGGTTGCTCTATGAAGACAAGAAAATACAGATAATTGGGTGTTGTGATGCAGATTGGGCATGCTACTATGCTTTCATTAAAGGCAATTGAAAAGCAAGAAACGAAATGTGGTTGGTTGATCTAGTGTTGAAGCTGAATATAAGGCAATGACATTACTTACATGTTAACCTTTGAGGGTAAAACAATTCCTTTAGAGATGAAATTTTGTGGGATTCATGTATTGTGGCAACTATTCATATCACTTCCATTTCCGTATTTCATGGGAGAAGTTGTCCATGGACAATTGCAAGGTTATCAAACTCACTGTGAACCCATTCGAGTTTACGAGTTTGATTTTGCTTGGCGAGTCAACTCGTTTTTTGGCAGACTTGGTGTAGACTCGAGCGGACCCGGTGAACTCGGTGCAAACTTGCGAGTTTATGGCCGAGTCAATGAGTCCTGAGAAAAAGCCCAAAACGATTCAGAGAGGTGTGTTTTTGGTGTTCTCACTATCATCTTCATCATTGTCGCTGCTCCTTCGATCGCATCGTCGTCCTTAGATCGCAACATTATTGCCGTCGTCGTGCCTCGACATCACACTGTGCCATGCTATGCGTGGGTCTGTTGTTTGGGTTTCGTGGGGGTATTTTTAGGGTTGGTGATTTTTGGCAGATTGGGAATTTTTTACACATTGGGTTTAGGGTTGGGGATTTTAAATTAGGTTGGGTTTGGGGATTTTTTTGTTTCAATATTATGGAATTGATACCATGATTTTTTTTATTAAATTTTTTGTATGAAGTAGACTTTTGCGAGCTCACGAGTCGGGTTTACAGACCTTCCACGAGTCTGAGTAGACTCTCGAGTCTGATAACCTGTGACACTTGTACGAGATTTGTCAACTCCAAAAACCAACTTGAAGATATTTTGACTAAATTATTGAGAGGAGCCCGAATTCAATTTATAGGTGCTGGTACATATTGTTGGTATGCTCCAACTTGAGAGGAGTGTCAAAATTGCTTTAGTTATGTGAAGGGGTTAGGATAGGTTTACCCATCTTTTGTAGTATATTATGTGGCACCTATGTGTAGATCATCATATTTTTTTTGTATTTTACTGACGTAAGAACCCATATAAAAGAATAAACGATTAGAAATGGATAAATGTCTAGTTTTTATATCCAATACTAATACATGGTGTCAATATTTTATTTTTGTACACTTGTATAGTCTTTGTAACATATATTTGGATATACAAAATTTATTATGAAAAATTATTCTAAAAAACTCGTTCTTGAAAGTATCATTTACTTTCAGAAAAACTTGTTTCAAATTTTTTTTTCTAAAAAACTCATTTTAGAATGCATTTTATATGTTTTGAATACTTTTGTCGAAAATTTTTGGAAAGCTTTGTTATGAAATATATTTAGAACCTATGATGCGAAAGTCATAAACATAAAATATCAAGTTAGAAATTATGAGGCTGAAGTTAGAAGTTATGGGGGGTGAAACAAGAAAAGGCTAATTAATTATTGTTAAAATCTGCACAGAATAATTTTTCTACGAAATTTGAACGTTGTGCAATCTCACTCCTCTAAACTAGAGCTGAAATCGAACGTGAACATCTTCGAATTCGAAGAAGTTATTGAGTGAAAAAGCATAACAAAGAAGAAATTCGTGTCTCACAGAACAACGCCAAAATGTCGGTTCTGATCGTGATGAGCTTAGGGTCCTTGTCGTCGATTTGCATAACAACAAATGCCCCTTGACCTGCAAAAGTTTCTTGAAGCTTTGCAAGTTAGCTCTCCAAATTTCTCATCCCCTAAGCCTAGCTTCTATCAATGTCGCAATTTACACTACAAGAAAAATTGAAATTACATACGAAAATATGTAATTTTGGCAGAGTTATTACATACGGATTTTTCCGTATGTAAATAATAGACAAAACAAAATCTGTAGCAAGTGGGAATCGAAGCCAGGTTTCTTCAGTAACAAAAGAAACCTTAACCACTACACCAGACAAATTCTTTTTCACTATTATGATTTTTATTATTTTTAAGATTCTTATTAATATTATTATTCATAATAATATTATGAATGTTATTAATGTTATGAATATTATTAATATTTAATATGATTTATTATTTATATTTTATTATTAATATTGTTAATAAATATTAATAAAATTAATATAATATTAGTAATATTAATTATTAATATTTAATTAATATTATATTTGTTTTTTAATATTAATAAATATTTTAATATATTATTAATATAAATAATAATATTAATAAGAATATAATATTAATAACATTATTAATAATATAATAGTAATAATATAAATATTATATTAATATATTATTAATATAATGTTAATAATCGTAATATAGTGTTAATAATATAAATAGTAATATTAATATTATATAATGTTAATAATATAATTTATATTATGAATATTAATATTCATATAATTTATATTATCAACATTAATATAACTATTATAACTAATAAAAAGTATAATAAAAATAGTAATATGACAAAAGAACTTGTTTGGTTTAGTGGTTAAAGCTTCTCTGGTGATTGGAAGGACTTGTGTTCGAGTGTGTAAGTTACACACGGATTTATCACTATGTAATTCCAATTTTTCTTGTAGTGCTAGTTATTGGGTCCTCTTGTTTTCTATAATTTTTTCTGTGCTTCTAAAACGAAAACCCTTATTGGGTATTTGTTCTTCGGATAAAAATCACCGAACTTGGTCTTTTTTAATGCGCTGTATGGTATTTTCGTATGTGGGTGCTTGATCGGAATCACAACATACCCTCTGTTGCTATGAATTTGTTTTACTCTATATGTTTTCTTTTAATATTTTATGTACTCTTGTTATGTTAGTTGCATAAATGAATTATTTGATGGAGTTAGGTTCCATTTGTTATAATTTATTTGCAACTTATTTGAAGTTATTTTATAACTTAAGGACTTAAGTATGTCATTGAGAGAGTTTATGAGAACAGCTTCTGATCTCGAAGTTGTTTTTCTTATAAATAAGTTCTTTAGGATAGCTTATGAAAACAGCAGCCTGTTTATATTTCAACAAGCAAACCCTGTTTTCTTTTTTATTATAAAAATAACTTATGTACAAACAAGTGTTTGCATATTGAGTACTTATTAAGTTGTTTGCCCAAATTGGTTCTTATTGTTATTACTTTGTTTGTGATATTTTCATATGTGGGTTTTTGTTTGCATCGTAATGTCTCTTTGTGGGTTTGGAATTGTTGCACCAGGATTAAGTACTATAATGGGTGTTTATTTCACACTGTTCAAAAGTATTTTACAGCTCAAACTGGTGATCCAACTGGCACAGGAACTGGCGGTGATTTTGTTTACAAGTACGTAAATGGAACTGTTTGTGCATTTAGTTACTGTTTAACATTCGCTGATAATTTTTTATATATATAAAATGTGAAGCTTTTGAAGCTGCATTCTCGTTTATGCAATGACTTTCACTTTTTAAGGTTTCTTTATGGTGATCAAGCTCGGTTTTTCAGCGATGAAATTCATATTGATCTTAAACATTCCAAAACTGGAACAGTTGCCATGGCAAGTGCTGTGGAGAATTTAAATGCTTCACAGGTATGTCATGTTTGGAGCAGGTTGAGGGTTCCTTTCCTGTTATTTAAGAGAAGTTATATGTAAAATAACTTTTCAATTACTATTATTTTGTTGTTTCTGTTTTCAGTTCTATATCACACTGCGTGATGACCTTGACTACCTTGATGGAAAGCAAACAGTGAGTATTCCATGCATCCTTGCTTTACTTTTCACATGTATGGATGCTTCTTTTCGAGTCTACCATATCCTAATCCTTACGACTTCTATAATCTTTAAAATTTTCATCCCTACCTTTTCTCTCAACTGGGTTATCCCTGTCATGCCTTTGGATTACATCTTGCCTTGGACTTTCTGGGTTATCATCTCCATCAAAAACCATTTCATATCTGCATGCGCCATGAAATTGCTGTCAGACATTTAGGCAGATAAAATCAGAGACAATCAAAGAGTGACACATGCAACCAGAAGTACATACCTCGAATTATCTTCACCACGTTGGGTATTATTATCCTTTAAAATGTATTTTGTTTGTGGTTGTTTCATTGTAGCCTCTCCAGTGCAGTCCTTGGCAATATGATCTGTAGAGCCACATTTGAAGCAACCACCACCTGCAGTGATAAATTATTGTAATAAGATTACATAGGGAAAGGGGCAGCTGTTTACAACCAAATATTGGCATTCAGCACAATGCTGTAAAAATGAAACAAGTAGTAAACAAATTCTTACAGATTGCGATATTGGTAAGAACCTTGGCAGAACCACATAACAAAAGCTAAAGCTAGCTGTTGTAGTTGGAAGTCCCAAGGTCTCATAAACCTCACACAAGAATCTCTTATTTCTAAGGTGAGACTTACATCCATTCCTAGCAATTGATCCTAACAGTTATCCTTACCTTTACCCTTTTGATCTTTCCTCTTGTATTGGGACCACAATTTTGCCACACTTTGACTAAAATCCACATGTATCCTTCGATCATCAATCAAAGCATTATCCATCTGCAATTCAGGGAGCAATCAAAGAGAGAAAAAGTTCAGGATACGAGTTTTCTTTTCAAAACAAAGCAATTTTTTTTCCATATATACACTTTAAAATGTTTTTTTGAACTCAGAATTTCTAGAGAAAATAACAACCCTTCAACCCACTGTCTGAAAATTGAATTAAAATTGAAACACAAGATCACACAGAAAATGTAATTTAACAGGTAGGCAAGCATCTGAAAGAATAACATTATCATTATCATTTGTATCTATAGTATATTTAAGCCAACCAAGGATAGAAGGAATAAATAAATAAACCCTAAACATTAAATAAATAAATCTACAACAGTATCTAATGTGCATGAAGCAAAACAGGATAATTTACTGCTAAGTAAAAGAAACAATACTCATATATATGCTTCATAATTTTCAGCATACCTTAAAATATGCTTGCTCACATGACTGTCTGTCCTCAAATTCTGTCAATGAGTAAATATAAGATACTGTTAATTGAATGAAAACAAAAATGAGATAATTCATTTTCCAATTACAGAGTAGGTTTTTATCTAGAAACTAAGACAAAAACCATTCCTAATATTAGCCATTACAACTTCTAAAAGAAATTGATACAGTATTTGAAGGAAATCAATATAAAATGTTGATGATGGTTGCTCAATTGGTCTGAAGCACAAATTTAATTGTACAAACATACATTTTATTTACTTATTAGTGTCCCCAAATCTAAATCTCCAAAGCTCAGGCCTTTTGCTTGGATAATGGAACATAACATGATAAAAGAACTAATAATAGGTTAAATCTTCAGAGTTCACACTAAACAAAGCTCCCTAAAATGTGTTTTTATGGCTGATGTTCAGAAAGAGTTGTCCACTCTTGAATCGTCCTACAGCCACTTCTGATTAAAATAAATTTATTGGGATTTTATGAATTTTGGATGCTTTTTGAATCTGGGAAGAGTTCATAACGATTAACTTACAGGTTTAGAAATGAGTAAGAAAGACAAGTTAATTGTTTTGCGGTTTCATCAGTTATTTTGTGTATTTGAATGAAGTTGAATTTTGTCCATGACTTATTAAGGAAACATCCTTATCAATATGCAAAGAGAATGGGCAGAGATACGTGGATCCTTTGTTCTTTTTAAATCTTACCGATTCCTAAGTAAGAAATTTTATCCTTCATCTTACTTGTTTATTTTCTTTTCTCTCTAATTCTAAAATAATTTATAATGAAATAATTCAAGTTAATAATAAAATAATAACCATTATTTCTTCTGAAATATGTATTGAATCTTGTGGGGTATTAGAATCATTAGCTGTTACATATTCTAGGAAATTAGAATCATTGATCCCTAATTATTAGGCAAGAATTTCTTGTATATGATTCTGGAAATTAGTATAAAAGGAAACTTTGATTTAGAAACAGAAAACTTATTTGTAGTATACATGTTAAGCATATCTTCCTTTTATTGCCTTTTGTTATTCTTAGTTTGAAATGCTACACTAAAGACATCCTGAATCTTTTGTTTTGCAAAAAAGGTGGTAGACAGAAAATGAATAGAATTACATAGGAAAGAACCAGGCAACTGGAGTAGAAATTGGAAAGAAAATGGGAGAAAGAACCACTTGAACACAATTAAAGAAGCACAAAATTTACACAAATGACAAAGTGGATATACATACTGACCTATAAAAGCATAGCATAAACTATCACCAGTTTTGTGATCACGGATGATTTCAGCCCTACAATTTAAATATTAAGAACATTATATACAAAATGATATCACTATTAGTAAATGTCATGACGGGTAAAGTGCCTAATATTACTCACGATGATACAGTTCCAAAGCGAGAAAATATAGTATTCAAGTCCTCATCCTAAAATTTAAAAGAAAAAATATTAATAGTCAAGTAATGATTTTGACCTCAGTATAAATTGGGGGAAAAGAGAACATGATAACTACATACATAGTACCACACAGAAAGTATTACGCACCTCGGTAACTGGGTTCAATTTACAGACAAACAATACATTGTCGGGAGGCTTAATCTCAGCATCAGGAATATCCCCAATCTGAAATAAGAAAGAAAAGGGAGTTTGCAAGGGATCACATTCACAAATGAAGTACTAAAACGATGAGTTATACTTACACTCTCAAGTAACTGCCCTAGAATGTGCTTCCTTTGATCTGATAACCTCCTCAAGTTCTGCTGGATTTAATTGTTCATCCATGGGCACCCAATCATCTTCAAGTCGTAGTTCATCCTCAACCTAGTAAAATTACATTAAGTCATGCCATAGATGTTTGAACAAGTATGCTTACTGAAGACGGTAAAATTGAAATTTTCATAATTATAATGCTTGAATTGATTTGTAATCGCAAGAATCCAATCATAGTCATACAGTTATAGTCAGAAACCTTTTACATTGAATGCTATCATGTATCATATTGGCTTGAAATATGGCCTACATACTCCTCAAGGCTTAAGCAATCCTCCTCCACTATGTTAGTTTTTGGGATTTAGGCTTCGAACTTTTCCAGTGTATGAAAAAAATGGTCTACCGTTTGATCTTTGCCCCCACCATTCTTTTGATAAAAATCAAATTTTAGCATAAGTATGATGGGTGAATGTTTAGTTGTCTCATGTCAATATAGAAAAATACACCTAATAAGGCTCATGCAATCTTCCTCCCTTGAGTTAGGCCCAGTGCAATGCTAATAATTCAAAATAGAGATATCTTAGTAGACAAACCTGTTGTCATATTTCTATAACTCGAATTAAAGCAAAATCAAAGATGCTCACTAAAGTGTGTCTAAAGTACCAAATGGATTTTCTTAATGTTTAAGTTAAGAAAAATAAGGTCAATGAAACAACTTTGTTTTTTGAATCAATTGGACACATTTCCATGATAAATACTTTTATATTATAAAGGACAATTGCAATGCTAACAAACAACGAATGACATAATTCTCTGCAGTTTCAAGTAATGAAATACAGTGTTGCAATCAACCATTACCTCATCTTTAGGTTTTCCTTCTGGGGAAGCATCAGGAATGAACTCAGATAACTGAGAAGGATCATCATAAGGATCCTCTAGGATGTACGTGTGCTTGATTCTGTTCAAGAAATTCAAGATTATGAATACATTTTCTTCATCTCAAAATGACAAATAAGAAATCGTTGTTTTCAATTCATATTTTGTAGTGGAGAAAAATAAGTATAAACCTTATATTTTTATATGGTCTTCCTTTGTCATCTACATAAGCCTCATTTATTCTAGTTAAAGTCTCAAATCCTTCAACTACCTCACCAAAGACCTGTAACAATGAACAAAGTTCAGCAAAAACATGAGTAACTTCCATGGTCTAAAAGTTAAATGTAAGTGTTAAGAGATATAATTTGATTCAGTTAGAGATATGATTTGACTTGGTTAGACTGTTATATGTTGTACCCATGAGCTGTAAACTCAACATTTGCAATACTTAGACATGTGTTGGAGAAATCTAGCAACTTTAAAGTAAAGATCTTTTGGCCATATCATAAACTGGTTTGGTTTTATTGAAGATCTCATATCGATTAGAGATAAAAATATTTCGTAGTGGATGCAAACCACACCTTATAAACCAGTTTTATAAGGTTGAGTTAGGTTTAAATTTCACTTCTTAAATATGGTATCAAAGTCATTTAGAGTCTATCATAGTGGAAGTTTGTTTACGAAAGCTACCAGTAATTTACAATGAATTACACATGTTTTTGAACTACACATACCATTGGTCACCAAGATGAAACTGACTTTGATACCAGTTTGTTTGGATAAGATTTGTACGTCTTCTCATATATTGCTCATCTTGCCCATTTATATATAATGTGGGACCCACACCGCACTTGAATCCCAACAATTCTTAAATGTGAATCTCTTCCACACTATAAGCTCTTCCTCTAGCAGAAGCCACAAGTACTTTATTGCAAATACTTGTTGATCACCAAAGCAAAACTAACTATCATACCAATTTGTTGTGGATCAAAGAGGAGCAACAGATAGGAAAATACTCAACAAATGGGTCATGAACCAATTACATAAGAGATAATGACACCACTTTCAATCCAACCTGGGGTTTTTCTTCCTATATATTGTTCATCTTGCTTATTTTTGTACAATGTGACACTCCTAACTAACCCTTGAATGCCAACATATTATATACATTCTACTAGAAGTGATATCAATTACTAAAATTTATAGTATTCATAATTAAAAATAAAAAGGCATAGATGTCTTATGCAAAACAAACAAATAAAGACCAATAAAAGTCACATACAAGTTTCCCATACTGAAATTATCAATCATCATTTTCAAAATTTTCACTATTATTGCATGTATAGATTTCAATTTTGAAAATTAAAATCTCAAAAATAACCCTCCAGAAAAACCTAATGTCTCAATTCTAAGGTATTATTTGGAATCAACATAACACAACTATAGTTCCCGCTATTCAACTTACAATTTGGTCCGCTACAGTCGTACTCTAAATTACTCCACTACAGCAGCTCTAGCAGCGAGCAAGGGGGCGCTTTGCACCACTACACTGTTATAGCAACCCTCTAGGGCCCTATTAAAACCCTCTCATTAAAATACAACTCTCCCTAACTTATCTCTTTGTAATGACTACATAACAAAATAAAACTATTCTGAGCAGGAGAAGTTAAACCACCTATGGTCAATTGATCAAATCCATAAAAAGTTAAATATTTCCACGTCCTCAAAATACAGAAGCATCCATACCTGTGAAACAAGTAAAGCACTCAGAAACAAGTAAAGCAAGGATGCATGGAATACTTACTGTGTGCTTTCCATCAAGGTAGTCAAGGTCATCACGCAGTGTGATATAGAACTGAAAACAGAAACAACAAAATAATAGTAATTGAAAAGTTATTTTACATATGACTACTCTTAAATAACACGAAAGGAACCCTCAACCTGCTCCAAACATGACATACCTGTGAAGCATTTAAATTCTCCCCAGCACTTGCCATGGCAACTGTTCCAGTTTTGGAATGTTTAAGATCAATATGAATTTCATCGCTGAAAAACCGAGCTTGATCGCCATAAAGAAACCTTAAAAAGTGAAAGTCATTGCATAAACGAGAATGCAACTTTAGAAGCTTCACATTTTATATATATAAAAAAATATCAGCGAATGTTAAACAGTAACTAAATGCACAAACAGTTCCATTTACGTACTTGTAAACAAAATCACCGCCAGTTCCTGTGCCAGTTGGATCACCAGTTTGAGCTGTAAAATACTTTTGAACAGTGTGAAATAAGCACCCATTATAGTACTTAATTCTGGTGCAACAATTCCAAACCCACAAAGAGACATTACGATGCAAACAAAAACCCACATATGAAAATATCACAAACAAAGTAATAACAACAAGAACCAATTTGGGCAAACAACTTAATAAGTACTCAATATGCAAACACTTGTTTGTACATAAGTTATTTTTATAATAAAAAAGAAAACAGGGTTTGCTAGTTGAAATATAAACAGATTGCTGTTTTCATAAGCTATCCTAAAGAACTTATTTATAAGAAAAACAACTTCGATATCAGAAGTTGTTCTCATAAACTCTCTCAATGACTTACTTAAGTTCTTAAGTTATAAAATAACTTCAAAGAAGTTGCAAATAAACTATTCCAAACGGAACCTAACTCCATCAAATAATTCATTTATGCAACTAGCATAACAAGAGTACATAAGATATTAAAAAAAAACATACAGAATAAAACAAATTCATAGCAACAGAAAGTATGTTGTGATTCCGATCAAGCACTTACATACGAAAATACCATACAGCGCATTAAAAAAGACCAAGTTCAGTGATTTTTATCCGAAGAACAAAGACCCAATAAGATTTTTCGTTTCAGAAACACAAAAAAAATTATAGACACTACAACATTTTTTAGTTTAGACCACACTAAAATAAACCACACATATAAAAGTGTGGCCTAAATATAGTAGAGGCCGCAGTTTTAAAACTACGACTTAAAACCTATGAAAAATAATAAATATTAAACTGTTAATACTTTAAGCACCGATTTTCTACCTGTGACTTTATAATGGGTTAAAAAAGAACTCAAAATAAAATATATCCAATTTGTGAGACACACTTTCTTCTTCCCTCTCTTTTGAAAAAATGCAAAAACGCATAATACCTCTCTCGCGCCCGCGCCCGTGCCCTGTACAAGAATCCCTCTCCCTCTCCCTCATGTTTTTCCTTGTTTATTCCTCACTGTGCAGTCTTCCTCTCGTGTCCGTTCTCACCGTCTTCGTCTCACGTTCTTCCTCTACCGTTCTTCCTCTTACCGTCTTCGTCTCACGTTCTTCCTCTCACCGTCTTCGTCTCACGTTCTTCCTCTGCCATAGTTAGGTTTGTTTGAATGCAATTTTTTTTTATTGTTTTTTTAGGGTTTTAGGGTTTTAGGCGTTCTTCCCCTAGCATTCTTCCTCTCACCTTCTTTGTCTCACATTCTTCCTCTGCCGTTGTTAGGTTTCTTTGAATGCATTTTTTTATTTCTTTTTTGGTTTGAGTACTTTGATTTCAGTATTTTGAATAAATTTTTTCCCTGTGCAAGGACATGTCAGGAGCCAAATTGATTTGAAGTGGTTGGGGTTTTGAAGGTTTTTATGGTTTTGCATTAAGACTAGGAGACCTGGAGAATGAGATAGCATTTGGAATTTCAAGTTTCAGGTATGTGTTGTAGCTTGTGTCCATATACTTAGCTTGTTTGTTTCTTCCATGATGATAATTAATTCAGTGAAACGTGTACTGGTTTGGTTTTCAATGTATTTTTTTGTAGGTTGAGAGAAGGATTGATTTGGTCTATGGAGGTGGTAGCGTGGTTTGATGGCAGAGGTTTGACCGTGGTATCAAACTTATTTATGTTAATTGCTTGTGGCCTATTGATAGGAATCTTCCTAGTGTTCTATTACCTCTCCAATTCCATAATTTTCTTTCTACTTTTCTGATGTCAGTTCATATCCCATGTCTATTATTCTGGTTGGAGTTGGTGATGGACCTTGGGATGACATGAAGAAGTTTGATGACAAGATACCGGCTTGCGAATTTGACAATTTTCAGGTATGGAATCAACACATAATTGTGAATGGCAGCAATTTCTTGTTTTTTATGGTAAAATAATCTCTTCCCTTTTATGCAGTTTGTTAACTTCACTGACATAATGTCTAAGAAATCAAGCTCCTCTGAAAAAGAAGCTGCTTTTGCTCTGGCTGCACTAATGGAGATACCTTTCCAATATAAAGCAGCCATTGAACTAGGACTACTTGGGTTGGTCCCTTATATACTTCAATTACATGAAAGTGAAAACATTTGCAACATACTTTGGTTCATTTTGGAGATAAATTTCTGAGAAGCAAAGTTGTTTTCTTTCAGGTGACTATTTGTTACAATTTCTGTTTGATGGTTATTTATTTGTTTTTTCTTCTTCTGTCTGTGTTTTGGACAAAAGTCGAGTAACAGGAAGGGCAAATAAAATTGTTCCAAGACCTCCTCCAGCTCCTTATTCCAGGCTTGTGCCACCAGCTCGTGTTCTCAGCAATATGCCAACTTTCATGGACGATGAGAGAAATCAAATGGTATATATAAGATTGAAACCTAGATGATTCATTATATTCTCCTTTATCACTTTCTAGTAAATCAAATTACTAAAAAAAAGTAACATTTTTTTTTGGGTACTCCCCTGTAGTTTTAATACTTTCCCAACTCATCTAAACCTTTTTATGTCAATTAACCTCTGAATTTTGAGTTGAAGGGAACATATGTTATAGCCACAATTCTCACTATGGTTAATAAGCATAGAACAATAGCTAAATTAAGCATGTTAATAGAATTTAGCACTTCTTATTTTAACTAAAACTTAAAGAGGATGCAGCGACATAAAAAGTTTAGTGTGTAAGTTGAAAAAAGTGTGATTATATATATATATATATTTATATATATATTAAAAAATTCTGGGTGGAGTAACAGACCTGAAAGCAAGACCATAAAATGCCTGAAGATAAGATTTTATTTGTTTGGGTAGCAACTTAGCAAGTAGCACAATGATACTTTTTTTTTTTTTTTTTCTGTAGGCATGTGCTATTTGTCTCACAAGTAGAAAGGATTTGGCCTTTGGTTGTGGTCACATGGTGAGCCTCATTAATTCTTGGTCCTTTTCGTTGAATTGGGAACAAAAACTTTAGCTGAAAGAGTCGAACCGTTGCTTTTATCTTTACATTCAAAGACCACACCAAATGAATGTAATGGCTTCAAAGAAGTGCAGAGATTGTATGAAGGTGGCGTTAATCTGCTTATATCTATCACTGCCAGCGGTACTCCAAGTGTCCTTAAGTTCCCACCACCTCATGTAATCCAAGGTAACTTAGTCTCTTGCCACTCCAACGTAACTACTTTCACACATTACACAGTTTGTTAATCTTATTTTCTTTCTTATAATTTTGTATGGAAAGCAAGTTTGCATGGATGACCGATGAAGAATTTGCTAGAGAGATGATTGCTGGTGTAAACCCTATTGTAATTCATCTTCTTAAAGTAAGTGCAAATATCTTATGTTGAATTATTCTATTGTCTTGGGCCATGTTAATGGCTTAATCAAGTTGCTAAATCAAGTGGGCCATGTTGTGGAGACAATAATCATTGAATGTTTTATGAAGCAGGAACATGTACTTGAACGAGATGAAGTTGTATCCAAGTTGGTGTGGGAACAAAGACTAAGCTACATGCCTGAATCAGAAGTTGCCATGTGACTCATCTTGTGAGCCGAGTGGGAGATTGATGAACACTTAGTTTTGGGATTTTTTTTATCATTTTGTTTGTTTTTTTTTTTTTTTTTTGTGTTTTAGGTACATAATAGTCAATATATATGGGCATAGGAACTGTAGGATCATACATCATCCTCTTATTATTCTTTTTTCCATACTTAAGTTGATACCCCTACTATACAGAAAATGAGGGTAGGTCAAAAATATGGAAAAATCATCAACGGAAGTTTTCTTATCGATCATTGCTTTATTTTTTGTCCCTTCTCTTTCACTCTTCCCCATTTTATTTATATTATATATTAAAATGCTATACATGATAAATTAACCCTTTTTGAGAACAACTCTTTAATAGTCTTATTCAAATGGGGAATGTTATTTGAGATTAATGATGTAAATCAATTGTTGATATGAGTAATTCCTTTAAAATTAAAAAAATTATTGTTGTTTTTGTCAATACTTTAAGCAACGCTTTTAAAATTGTGGCTGTTATAAAGATTTTAGGCAATGGTTTTAAAATTGTTGTCTTTATAAAAATTGTGGCCTATTAAAAACGGCCACGCTCACCTCGACCACGCCTAAAAAACCGTTGTCTAAACTTTAGACCATGGTTTTCATGTTTTAGATCACAGTTTTATGTTGTCTAAAGCAATAATTGTTGTAGTGAGAAAACAGAAGAGGACCCAATAACTAAATTGCAACATTGGTAGAAGCTAGGGTTGGGGGATGAGAAATTTGGAGAGCTAACTTGCAAAGCTTCACGAAACTTTTGCAGGTCAAGGGGCATTTGTTGGTGTGCAAATCGAAGATAAGGTCCCCTAAGCTCGTCACGATCAGAACCGACATTTTGGCGTTGTTCTGTGAGACACGAACCAATATATGTTAATTTTCATTTTACAAAGACCATACAAGTGTAGAAAAATAAAATATTGACACCATGTATTAGTATAAACAAAACTGCTTCCGAGTTTCGGCCAGCGCCGAGCCCGATGGGGCGTCGTGGTCGCAGCCCCTGTGGCGTGGGTCGCGGCGGTTCTGGCTCAAGTTTCGGGAATTGGTGAAGAAAGAGACGGGTCTCGACTTCGAAAACAGCAGCGTGAAGAAGGTTGGCGAGGTTATGAGCGGAGATGAGTTGCGAAGGTTTGGGACTCAGTGGGTGTCTCAATTTGTCGATTGGAACCGGTGGGAACGCTGGAAGGTAATGCTTTCAATTGACATGCGTTGGGATTATGCTGTTAATTTGGTGCTTATGTTTCTTTTTTTGTATTTTTCTTGTTGTGACCTGTGGGTATTAGTGATTTGTGTTTATGGTTTTATTGGAGACGCATTTGTAGATAGGAAGCAAAGTGAGTGAAAATGGAAAACTTTTGGTTAAAACCAAAGAGAGTGTTGACTGAGAGCAAACTACATTTATCCATAAAAGGGGCTTTACCTATATTTGTTATTATTCCATATATTTTTTTAATATAAATAAACTAAAGCAACGTTGCTTTTTCTTGTTGCAGAATATCAAGGACTGGGAACGTATGCGAATTGGCACATTTGTTATTTACATGTTTGTTGTCACAGTTGCTTGTAGAGGAGTATATGTAGCTGTTCAAACACCTTTCCTAAATCGCCAGAAAAAAGAATTAACAGAAGCTTACATGGAAGCGTTAATTCCTGAACCATCCCATACTAACATCCGAAGGTAAGTTAATTTCCTCCTTTATTATTACATGCTTTCGGTACACGTGCTCTTGTTATATATACTTTTGGCTTATCTAAATCTTATTGTCATAATTCTCTTAGAAGTCATGTTGTCAAGCTTTTCATAGAAGAAACTTCTTGACTGGTTAAAATTTGATCTTTAACATGATCAAAATCTGGCATCATTGTACGGACGATCATAACCTTATAAATCTTATCTAACTTATTTTTGATCTCATCTAATGAATCAAGCTCCAGGAACATATTCAATTCTTTAACTTCTGATTGAGCTTCAACAATAAAAGACATCATGTCATTATTAGTTTGTTTGAGAGAAACCCATCAATTAGTAGAATCATAGACGCTTTGGGTATCATTTGCAAAGGTATTTTGGGCCTTTTTCTGGAAAGAGTTACAGGGCTTGAGTGATCTTTGCCATGGCTGCTATTCGTCATTTTACCCTCCAACAACTGAATATCAAGAATGTCTTTTTTTATGGTAATCTTGAGGCGGAAATCTAGATGGAGCAACCTCCTGTGTTTGTTCTCAGGGGTAGTGTGGGTTAGTTTGTTAATTGCGTCGATCTTCTTATGTCTTAAATATGTCCTCATGCTTGGTTTGACAAATTCAGCCACATTGTACAATCTTTTGAGTTGAAACGTAGTGAACTTGATCATTTAGTCTTTTCTTGTCATACCTCTCTAGAGAAATGTGTGTATATTGATGATATAGTCATTACAAGTAATGATTCCACTAGAATTTCTCTTATGAAAAAACATTTGTGCAATGATTTTCAGACCAAAAATCGTGGATGTCATAAGTATTTTGAAGTAGCTCAATCAAAAGAAAGTTTTTGTTATTTGGTAGAGATAGTATGCCTTAGATATTTTAAGGGAAATATATGTGATTGATTTTAAACCCATGGATAGTACAATTTATCCAAATTAGAACTTAATGGCAAAGTAGAGTAGTCATTCTCGGATCCAAAAAGATATAGAAGACTTGTTGAGAAACTCGTTTATCTTACTATTATTAGACTTGACTTATCTTTTGTAGTTGGAATGGTTTGTCAGTTTTTGCAAGCTCCTTATCTTAAGGGCTCCATGACAAGGGTTGCTCTATGAAGACAAGAAAATACAGATAATTGGGTGTTGTGATGCAGATTGGGCATGCTACTATGTTTTCTTTGAAGGCAATGGAAAAGCAAGAAACGAAATGTAGTTGGTTGATCTAGTGCTGAAGCTGAATATAGGACAATGACATTACTTACATGTGAACCTTTGAGGGTAAAACAATTCCTTTAGAGATGAAATTTTGTGGATACATGTATTGTGGCAACTATTCATATCACTTCCATTTTCGTATTTCATGGGAGAATTAGGGAGAAGTTGTCCATGGACACTTGCAAGGTTATCAAACTCACTGTGAACCCATTCGAGTTTACGAGTCTGGTTTTGCTTGGTGAGTCAACTCGTTTTTTGGCAGACTTGGTGTAGACTCGAGCAGACCCGATGAACTCGGTGCAAACTCGCGAGTTTATGGCCGAGTCAATGAGTCCTGAAAAAAAGCTCAAAATGATTCAGAGAGGTTTGTTTTTCGTGTTCTCACTATCATCTTTATCACTGTTGCTGCTCCTTCGATCGTGTCGTGGTCGTCCTCAGATCGTGCCTCAGATTGCAGCATTATTGCCGTCGTCGTGCCTCGACATCACACCGTGCCATGCTATGCGTCAGTCTGTTGTTTGGGTTTCGTGGGGGTATTTTTAGGGTTGGAGATTTTTGGCAGATTGAGAATTTTTTACACATTGGGTTTAGGGTTGGGGATGTTAAATTCGGTTGGGGCTTTTTAAATTGGGTTGGGTTTAGGGTTATTTTTAGGTTGGGTTTGGGGATTTTTTATTTCAATATTATGGAATTGATACCATGATTTTTTTTATTAAATTTTTTGTATGAAGTAGACTTTTACGAGCTCACGAGTCGGGTTTACAGACCTTTCACGAGTCTGAGTAGACTCTCGAGTCTGATAACCTTGGACACTTGTATGAGATTTGTCAACTCCAAAATCCAACTTGAAGATATTTTGACTAAATTATTGAGAGGAGCTCGAATTCAATTTATAGGTGCTGGTACATATTGTCGGTATGCTCCAACTTGAGAGGAGTGTCAAAATTGCTTTAGTTATGTGAAGGGGTTAGGATAGGTTTACCCATCTTTTGTAGTATATTATGTGGCACCTATGTGTAGATCATCATATCTTTTTTGTATTTTACTGATGTAAGAACCCATATAAAAGAATAAATCAACCAGGAGATGTTTGATCGGAATCACAACATACTCTCTGTTGCTATGAATTTGTTTTACTCTGTATGTTTTTTTTTTAATATTTTATGTACTCTTGTTATGCTAGTTGCATAAATGAATTATTTGATGGAGTTAGGTTCTGTTTGGATTAGTTTATTTGCAACTTATTTGAAGTTATTTTATAACTTAAGAACTTAAGTAAGTCATTGAGAGAGTTTATGAGAACAGCTTCTGATAGCTTATGAAAACAACAGCCTATTTATATTTCAACAAGCAAACCCTGTTTTCTTTTTTATTATAAAAATAACTTATGTACAAACAAGTGTTTGCATATTGAGTACTTATTAAGTTGTTTGCCCAAATTGGTTCTTATTGTTATTACTTTGTTTGTGATATTTTCATATGTGGGTTTTTGTTTGCATCGTAATGTCTCTTTGTGGGTTTGGAATTGTTGCACCAGGATTAAGTACTATAATGGGTGTTTATTTCACACTGTTCAAAAGGATTTTACAGCTCAAACGGGTGATCCAACTGGCACAGGAACTGGCGGTGATTCTGTTTACAAGTACGTAAATGGAACTACTTGTGCATTTAGTTACTGTTTAACATTCGCTGATATTTTTTTATATATATAAAATGTGAAGCTTCTAAAGTTGCATTCTTGTTTATGCAATGACTTTCACTTTTTAAGGTTTCTTTATGGCGATCAAGCTCGGTTTTCAGCGATGAAATTCATATTGATCTTAAACATTCCAAAACTGGAACAGTTGCCATGGCAAGTGCTGGGGAGAATTTAAATGCTTCACAGGTATGTCATGTTTGGAGCAGGTTGAGGGTTCCTTTCCTGTTATTTAAGAGTAGTTATATGTAAAATAACTTTTCAATTACTATTATTTTGTTGTTTCTGTTTTCAGTTCTATATCACACTGCGTGATGACCTTGACTACCTTGATGGAAAGCACACAGTAAGTATTCCATGCATCCTTGCTTTACTTGTTTCTGAGTGCTTTACTTGTTTCACATGTATGGATGCTTCTTTATTTTGAGGACGTGAAAATAATTAACTTTTTATGGATTTGATCAATTGACCATAGGTGGTTTAACTTCTCCTGCTCAGAATAGTTTTATTTTGTTATGTAGTCATTACAAAGAGATAAGTTAGGGAGAGTTGTATTTTAATGAGAGGGTTTTAATAGGGCCCTAGAGGGTTGCTATAACAGTGTAGTGGTGCAAAGCGCCCCCTTGCTCGCTGCTAGAGCTGCTGTAGTGGAGTAATTTAGAGTACGGCTGTAGCGGACCAAATTGTAAGTTGAATAGCGGGAACTATAGCTGTGCTGTGTTGATTCCAAATAATACCTTAGAATTGAGACATTAGGTTTTTCTGGAGGGTTATTTTTGAGATTTTAATTTTCAAAATTGAAATCTATAGATGCAATAATAGTGAAAATTTTGAAAATGATGATTGATAATTTCAGTATGGGAAACTTGTATGTGACTTTTATTGGTCTTTATTTGTTTTTTTTGCATAAGACATCTATGCCTTTTTATTTTTAATTATGAATACTATAAATTTTAGTAATTGATATCACTTCTAGTAGAATGTATATAATATGTTGGCATTCAAGGGTTAGTTAGGAGTCTCACATTGTACAAAAATAAGCAAGATGAACAATATATAGGAAGAAAAACCCCAAATCTATTGTCTTAAGGTTTTGGATTGAAAGTGGTGTCATTATCTCTTATGTAATTGGTTCATGACCCATTTGTTGAGTATTTTCCTATCTGTTGCTCCTCTTTGATCCACAACAAATTGGTATCATAGTTAGTTTTGCTTTGGTGACCAACAAGTATTTGCAATAAAGTACTTGTGGCTTCTGCTAGAGGAAGAGCTTATAGTGTGGAAGAGATTCACATTTAAGAATTGTTGGTATTCAAGTGCGGTGTGGGTCCCACATTATATATAAATGGGCAAGATGAGCAATATATGAGAAGACTTACAAATCTTATCCAAACAAACTGGTATCAAAGTCAGTTTCATCTTGGTGACCAATGGTATGTGTAATTCAAAAACATGTGTAATTCATTGTAAATTACTGGTAGCCCAAAACAATATGTATCATAGAGAGAGACTTAGATAGAATGTGCTGAGAATTTCATAAACACAATTTCATATCTTAAATCAAGAGTTTGCAAATTACAAGAGGGGAGTCTCTTATTTATAATTCAAAGAGACTCCTAAAAAAGACTAATGAGTTCTCAAATTACTCTCCACTCCTAGTATGTCATGTGGCAATCCTATGTATAGAAAACTCTCTATTCCTAGCTTGCCATGTGTCTTTTGGAGAGTTATGGAAGGAGGTGCCTAACTTCTTAAAGAACTTGAAGAGTCAACATGCAAAGCTAGAGGCACCCAACGTAGTCTTGCTTGGAGAAAAGGATATTTCTATTCTAAAGTTGGCACAAAAATACCAGAAAATACTATTCTATTATTTAAATTTTATACAAGGTTGAAAATATGGTGGCTTGGAAGGGAAGATGGTTCTCCATTATCTAATCAATTTTTCATAATATTTACTTGCTCCCAAGAACCAACAATATTGACATGGACTATGATCCACATGTAATGCATGACATAATAGTCACATTCAAAATCCTTGCCGCATCTCTACTTGATTTCAAAATCTTAAGGTAAAAATGTGGGGGCATTAGGTAGCTGGACTGATGTAGGATGGCAGTGAAGCTTGCATTGGAGAATGAATAGGTTTGCTTGGGAGTGCAGAAGAAGCATAGTTACTGGATAAAATCAATAATTTACACCTACATAGAGATATATATGAAATTTTATTGAATTGTACCATGACTGAACATAACAATATTCTTAACATCTTTTGGAATAGAAATGGACTTCCAAATGCACAAGTCCTTGCATGAAGGGTCCTTCTAGGTAAAGTTTTCACAAGGTTGAACCTAACTCGTAAAGGGTTTAACATTGCCAATGTATTGTGCCTTCTTTTTCTTCATTTGGATGAATTTGTACAACAGTTGTTCATAGAATGTGAGACTGCATGTACAACTTGGTTCTTATGTTACAAATGGATTAATATTCAGGTAGCCCAGCATAATAACCTTGGGTGTCACTTTGAGCAATTTCACTTTCTCCATGTTAACCAAAAGCAAAACTTGGCATGGAAATAATCTCAAGCTTATGGGATCATATGAATAGATTTGTGAAGTCATTCTGCTCTCAATGGCTCTACTACCACTACCACAGTCAAGACTTCTTCTGGGGGTGCCTTATGTTGTCGTGGTGCTTGGCTGGTCTGCAGATTTCAACTCTGCAATGTCATGGTTTCTTCTAAACATCCAAAGTAGGAAAAATCAAAGAGGTTCTATGCTGGAGGAATTTGGTACAACAAAGCTGTGGGACACATATGTGTTGGTTTAGTGTCATCTTGTGTAAGTTGCTCTGAAGTACCTCTTTTTTTGAATGTCTTTATGAACATAAATAATATTTACAGTATCAAAATATATAAAAAAAACTTAATGTTATTATTTATCTTTAAAATTTAAAACATTATAATTTACCTATATATTTGTATTTGTGACGTACTAAGAGGTTACAATAACGTTTGATTTAGGGTAGTTGACTAGTAGTGTGATGTTTGTCACGATTAAGACCATTAATGAATGTTGGAATTCAAAGGCAAAATTTGAACATTGATTTTAGTAACTGATGGGGCAAAACTCAATTCTTCATGTCCAACCAATTCTGTGGATGGTTTTTATCTTACATCATGTAAACAAAGGGTTTCAGTCAAGAGAGGTAAAAGAAAATGTAAATTTATTGGAATAACCATGACAAAACCAAAACATCATGGGCATGACACATTTTAATATATATAAAATAATATTTATAAATAATAATTCTAAATATAGTATTAAAATGCATACTTAGGCTGTGTTAGAATTTTTTTTTCTATTATGAGTTGGTGAGTCGGATTCAATTTTTATCCGTAATTTAGTTCAAATCCGTGGTGAACCGGGTTAATTTAGTGACTCTGGTCCACTTTGACAACTTTAGTAAGGAGTGTTCAAATTTCATATTCACTTGTTTGAGGATACCTTGTATAAAACAATTTTATTCTTTTATAAAGTTTAGAGAGGTTTTGTGTACTTTTCTAAAGACCTCTTGTACTCATGCTTAATTTTATTGAGAGATTGGTGGATAGTCAAGAGTGACTTTTTGTATTACTTGTAAGCCAAAAGTGATAGTTATAATCAGTTGATTGATTAATGAGACATTTTGCGTTGGTATTGAAGAACGAGACGTAGTCCAGATTAAGGGTGAATCAATATAGAAATAAAGTGATCAATGTATCTTTCCATTACAATTTCTTTTACATTTTTTATCATTGTAAAATATTTTTCAAAATGTTTGAGAACTTCTTTGTAGAACCATTAAACAACCTCTTGTTAACGTCTAACAAACATAATTGCAAAAAAAATTTGTTAATTGCAAAATATTTTCTAAAAAGAGACTTAAACTCCATTCAACCCTCTATGTTTAGATCTAATAATTTTTTTTATTCAAATAATATCTTAGCTAACTAAATGTTAAGCCTTTTTAAAAGTTTGATCACTGCATCAATTTATATCTTAATGATTTTCAAAGCATAAAAGACTTAAAAAAAATTGTACACCTCAAAAAGAAATTTAGAAGTACATATAAAGACACCACAAATTTACCTTTTAGTTCATCAAAGCACTAAAGAAAATCATCCAAATCTACTTTTGAAAGATGATATTAAGTTCTTCTAAGTGAGACTAACATCTAACTTAAGATATAACTAGAGTATCAAATTCGCAAGTTTGATCCCAATTGACAATTCCTATATATTAAATTTGGATTCTTTCTTACACATTCATTCCACAAAAATTGCATGCAATAACTCCTATCCTCTTTTAATTTCCTTGATATCTTCAAGTAGATGATTTAAGTGAATAGCTCATTTCATTAACAACTTCATAATATAAATATCCACATTCTATTCATAAAATCATATTATTATTACCTTTCTAACTAATATCTTACACCACCGTCATCTCTTACACCACCATCATCTCAAAATTCATCATCAATTAAGGTTAATAAAGAATACCCAATACTCACAATATATTTGTAATATATATAGAAGAGTGTAGAAGTCACATCATAAGATCTTGTAGCATATTTTCATTGGAATAGTAAATCAACATAACTTTGGTTTGTATTTATTCGAACAAAGTAAGCAAAAACATTACAAAACAAAAGTATGATCCCTCACATTAGGGTTACAAACACCTTTTAAACGATGGGTAAACCCCCACACACTTATTCAAACTAAACAAGAAGAATATGCATAAACCAGAATTTGCATATCAATTTGAATTAATTGAAACTAAGTTGGTATTTGGGTGATTTATCAGGAGTGAAGAGACCAAAATGACGTTCAGATTCCTCACCGTGCTTATTGTTTTCATCAAACATTGCAAATAAGTAAGTCTCTATAGACCCACCTGGCCTCTTGGGAGTTCCACTTCCACCCTTTGCATGATTAATCAAATTGGCATAGTAAGTGGCTGCATTCTGAGTTGAAGCTCCATCACCACCTTCAGATGGCCACCCACTCTCAGAAACAACTATCTTCACATCAGGTGCCCCCACTTTCTCAAGAGCAGCATATATTGAATCCAACATTGCATCAAACAGGTTCTGGTACCCAACACTGTTCTGCCCTTGTTGGGTGAAAAGAGCATACTCAAGAGGAATGTGTTGTTTATCATAAATATAAGCAAAATAGGGATACACATTGGCAAGAAGTGGGGATCCATTGCTCTTCAGAAACTCGATAATGGGTCTCACATATGACTCTGAATTGAAAACTCCATCATTGGGTGGGTAAGGGTTAGAAATAAGAGTGGAGTCTATTGCTGTAGAAACCTTGATTTGATCTTGCAGATTTGCTGATGAAATTGCATTCTGAATGTTTCTCATAGCAGACAAAACGTACTGGGCCTCATTTTGATCTGGACGAACTTCATTTCCTACAGCAATGTACTTGAAATTCACGTCTTGTGCATAGGGTATCACGTTTGTTCTCACCCAATCTGTGGCAGCATTTTGGTCTGTCATAGCTTGAAGAGATTCCCTAGCCACGTCCATGATCAACTCTATTCCTGAACCTCTAAGAGCATCAAGTGTTTCTGCTTCTGGAAAATATATACGCATTTTACCTATGCCATTGCTTTTGTATAAATCCACAACTTCTTGCTTTGATGGTAGACGATCAGCGATTACTCCATAGCAAACTCCTATGGATTCTGCACCTGCATAATATTTAACCAAGGTGTTAAATCATTTGGAGAAGATAAAGACATGAATACTATTGTAATGCAATGTAAACTTTAAATAAAAATGCTTAAAGTACAAAATAATCCATTGATCTTTAATGCAAGAGTATAAACCTGTAATGGAAGATAATAATCCAAGAAGAAGAAGCACCAAAATGGAAGACATTTGTGTGGTGCTTTTAAGAAACATATGAATATCAGTGTATTATACCAAGTATCTTAACACAACTTTTGTATCTTTTACTCTTCCATAACCTCTATTTATATGCACACTGAAACCCTTATTCTGCATGGCACCATAGTGCTTATTACCAAACAAAAGTTTACCCGTCAATCACTTCTTTATAGTCTTCAATATCTCACCACTGATTTCGGTCATGGTTCCTACCATGATCATTCATGGCCTAACACAACAGCCACATTAATTGCAAGACATGTGAAAACTTTTGGAGTTTTTTGGGGGTTTGGAATATGCTTAAAATATTTATTCATTATAACTCTTATAATAATAATAATAATAATAATAATAATAATAATAATAATTAAATTAAGTAATAATATTTTATCAACTAATTAACTAAATAAGTGATATTATATAGCTAATATTGATATTGGGAAAACTAGTTTAAGGTCATTTTGTGCATAATAGTCTTCATGAAGGAAAGTTCTTAAAACCTCCTTAGGTCACACATATTCAATTTGAGTCTAGTATGTAATGGGAAGTCTATGCAACTATTTAATTAAATGACTGAGTACCATTTTGGAATAGGTCAGAACTTAGAATGCACACGTCTTCTAATCCATTATCACCAGTTTTCATTTATTTACCAACTTAATTAATGGCTGCTGGAAAAGAGAACCATCTTATAGAAAATATAGTATCTATTGTCCAATCAGTTTTAATACTAATCCCACTTTTTTTTCTATAAAATAAATTTTCTTTTCATTTGTAAACTCCAATATGAATTTTAGTTACAATTAATTCAAGAGGTAAATAATGACTTAAAAGGGTAGGTTTTGAAAAACATTTTTGTGGACAAAAAATACTAAAAAAATAAAATAAGTTTTATATAAATTAATCGTAATTTATAGATAAAAAATTATTAAATATAAATCAATTTTAAAGAGCAGAAATAATTAGTTGTTATATTGACTAAATTAGAAACCATTTTAGAAACTAATTTTTTATTTATTTCTAAATTAGTTTCTATTATTGTTAAATAGTTTCTAAATTGGTATCTAATTAGCCATCAAGTTTTTAACTATCAATTATTTAGATTCTAAATTTGGCAGCAAAAATCTTTGTAGCATACAAATTTAGAAATTATTTAACAATAATATAAACTAACTAATAATAATAGAAACTAATTTAGAAACCAAAAAAAAAAAATAATCTCTAAAATGGTCATAATCATTAGAGATGGTAGAAAATGGGGTTGAAGTTTATTTCAGACGACAAGTCATTCTTACAAAAATTTTGAAACTCGTGGTATTTTACGGAGGCTCTTAAACCTATGAAATTTAACGAAGGTTTTGAAACTTATGATATTTCATAGAGGTTTTGAAACCTGTGGTATTTTATGGAGGTTTTGAAACCCATGATATTTTATAGAGGTTTTGAAACCCATGATATTTTACAGAGGTTTTGAAACCTATGGTATTTAACAGAGATTTTGAAACCCATGGTATGTTACAAAGATTCTTAAAACCCATGATATTTAATAGGAGTTCTGAAAGACTTTTCCTGAGATTTAAAAAAATCTTAGGAAACACGTTCCCCGGAAATGGTTTAGTGGGAAAAACTACAATCATGAATAAATGACTTAATAGAAGTTTTAACTCTGAATAATGTAAAAATAAACCTCCGTTAAAACTATTTTTTCTTATAATGATATTCGCGTTCAATTATAAACGAATTTTTATTCGAACTTAATTTTAAATTTAAATTTTTGTATCTGTAAATAATTATCAATGAATAAAAGTTCATTAATATATTCTATTATGAATAAAAAATTATTGATTAACACAAATTTATTAATAATTTTCGTCGGTAATTTATACTCCGATTTCCTTTATCATTAATATCATTGTTAAAAAAATTCCCTTTAACCTAAAAATGTATAAACCATAAACTTTATCCTTTAATTCCACTTGGTACTACAAAAACCTTACAAAAATACCCTTAATCTTTTCTACCATTCTTTTCAGTTTTTCAACTATAAGTAGGCTAATTTTAATTTTATTTCAACATAATTTACTAAATTTAGTTATTTAAATAAAATAATGTTATCAAATTATTGATATTGTGCGTGGAAAACTTATATATATGTCATGTTTTTATCATTTTAAAAATATCATCAAGACTTCCATAAAATAACTTTCAAAGCTTTTTAAAAAATATTACAAAGTATTTATTTTCAAATTTGGAGTTCAGAATGTAGAAAAGATTTTAGAAAGTATTTTTTACAAACATTACATTGTATATTCACCTACAAATAAAATCAAATTACTTTGGAAAAAATGATAAAACTTAAGAGTTAAAAGGTAATTTCATATATATTTCCATATATGTTCGATATCTACGTAAAATATTGTGGTGACAATTTTATAAAATAAAGTGAATATTTTTACATTTAACGTCTAATGATATAAGGTAAAACACAATATTTATGTTAAATAACATAAACATTCAATATTAGTTTAATGTCAAACACCAAGATGTTGATCGTACAATTTGATTTAAACTCTTGGTTTCTTCTTCCTATTTTTTGTACTCTTGATTATCCTCATTCTCTATAATGCAGTGTATGTTAGTCATGCACCTGTGGATGGACGAGCGATCATGTTTGCATCAAGGTTTTTGAGTGCATAGACGAGTGAGCGAGATAGGAGATTAATTTCATTCCTCTCAAATTTGTAAAGATGAGATGTGATATCCATGTAAATATAATCATTTTACACAAATACCCTGTTAGCTTTAACTTTGAAATCTCACTGTGACTGACGTGCCAAAACTTTGGAATCTAAAAGCATAATA
Source organism: Phaseolus lunatus (assembly GCA_013389735.1). Lineage (NCBI taxonomy): Eukaryota > Viridiplantae > Streptophyta > Magnoliopsida > Fabales > Fabaceae > Phaseolus > Phaseolus lunatus. The sequence goes on along the minus strand of CM023867.1, from coordinate 43,929,701 downwards.
CAAGACAATCGATTCTCATGTTTTTGTAAAACACCCATAATCGATTTTGCTCTCTTTGGTGCCATTGAGAATTGATTCTCCTTGCATTTGAACTGCACAGAGAATCAATTGTCTTACTGTGATTCTTTTTTTCTTGGTTTTTTTAATTTATAAAAATTTGTATTTATATTTTCTCTTGCTTTTCAAGTTAGATCTTGGGTGGTTAGAGTTGTGTAGTTGAAACCTAAAAAAAAATATTTGATAGTACTTCAAACTTAATATATATATATATATATATATATATATATATATATATTATAACTCATTATTTAAATATTTTTTAATAATAAGGGTAAATTTGTAAACTTACATTTTACACCTTTAAAAAAATTATAAATTCCCTTCCAACTATCACATCACTCACAAATTTCAATAAATCATCCTCACAAATTCACTTTATCATCCCTCAATCCAAACAACTTCACACATTCTCTTTAATCCTCACACATCCACCCCTCTCATCCTTCTGAATCCCTTCTCCAATTCAAACAAACCCTAAATGATAAATATCTAACTTAAAAAGTCTCTTCGTTAGACCATAAATATATAAAAAGTATTTTTTAACACAATTTTGAATTGTTGTAATCATTGGGAAATTTACTTGTGGAATTGTCTAACAAGTTATTTTTCTTAAGTAATTTCTAGAATATAAAACTATAACATATTTTATACACTACCAAAAAAAAATCAGATTTATCAATAAATTATTACTTATGGATCTAATTATAAGTAAATTTAGCATTATCTATAAATTATTATCCATAGATTTTTATTCGTATGTAAATTTTACTTTACTCACAAATTTACTCACAAATCTATATCAGTAAGTAAATTCAATATTTTTATCAATATAATTGTTTTTATTAACATTAATAATAATATTGTTATTTTTATTTATATTATTATCATAATATTATAAATATTAAGAATATTAAGAATAAAATAGTTATATGTGTAATATTAATAATATTATTATAAATAATAGTTAAAAATAATAATTGTAAATAATAATCATAAATAATAAGAAAAGATAAAAAGAATAATAAAATAAAATAAAAGAAAGATAAGTAAGATTACATCTAGATCTACCAATGAACTTGAGTTGATAAATATTACCTACAAACTCAAATTGTTGGATATTACATACGAACTCAAGTTGGTTGATATTACTTACGAACTCTAGTAGATAAGTAATACTTACACATTAGAGTTGGTGAATATTACTTATCAACTAGAGTTAGTAGACATTACCTATGAACTAAACTTGATGAATATTATCTACGGACTATAATTGATAGATATGCATAATATTGATTTTTTCTTACAGTGTTATATGATGTGCACAATATCAAGAATTTGATAAATATATTTTTATTTATATAAATAAATATAATGAGTAATAATGAAATGAAACTAAAGTAATATTTGTATACCTTTGATATAAAAATTCAAAAAAAGGTGGAATATAAAGAATAGAGATTAGAGTTTAAATTTTTTTTACATAAAAGGGTATCTTTGGTAATAAGAATACAAATGTAGATATTCTCATTATTATACAGGAAGGGATAAACTTTCCTTAGTAGCAGAATATTCAAAAGTATTTTACCCATACATTTGTATTTGTGACGTATTAAGAGGTTTAAAAAACGTTTGATGTAGGGTAGTTGACTAAGATGTTCAAAACTAAAATTTGAACATTCATTTGAGTAATTGATGGGGCAAAACTCAATTCTTCATGTCCAACCAATTTTGTGGATGTGCCATACAAATTTTATCTTATATAGAGAAAATATAATTAAGAGTTTTTGCAATGGACCAAACTTAGGGGCTACCCTACCCACCTAGGATAACTTAAATACACTTTGAATAGACCAACTCATCTAAAAATATACTTAATTGTAAAAATAATAATAATAAATCAAAATTTTAATTTAGTTGATATTATGTAAATTTTTTAAATTGATTAATAAAAACATCATTAAAATTTTGAAAAGCTAAGTTCACTATTAAAAAAATTATTAAATAAAAAATAATTGTAAAGATAAATTTAATTAATTATTATATTAACTAAATTATATATTATTTTATAAGTTAAAAAAAATATTAGTATTTAAAATAATTTTTAAATTTATAAACTAATTTTTAAATCAATATCTAAACATTTAATAGCTAAATATTAACAACTAATCAAATACTAATTTAAAAATTAATATTTAAATATTTTATATATTAATAATTTTTTCTATTTCATAAAATAATATTTAATTTAATTAATATGATAATTAATTATATTTTATTGATGTGGTATTTTTTATTTTTTTATTCATTTGTTATATGAGCATTCACAGCACTTTCCTCTATTGTTTTAGTGATGACTTTTTTGAGTGAAGACAATAAATTAGAAAAAAGAAACAGACCAATACAGAATAAAAACAGTTAATAAACACAACAATATAATAAGATACTCGCATGCACACAAATATACGAACAGAAAATAAGATCATCCATTTGCAAACATAATTAATTATATAATATTCATGTTAAATAATTAATTATGTTTTTTATATAATTTTTCTTTGGTAAAATTGATTATATTTTTATGCAATTAATTATATTTTTAATATTTATATTTTTTTATTATGATAAAATAAATTATTCAAATAATAAATAATAGCGAGTAAATATATTTATTTTTCAATTATTTTCATAATTGTTAATTTTTATTTTCATTTTTAGTTTTCACTTACCATCATTCCATTAATAAAAGATTAGTTAAATAAGGTGATTTTTACATGTTATGAATAAATATTTGAGAATAAATTTTAACTGATTAATACATTTAGTAGATTCATCTGTAACCACATACGTATTCATGTAGAAAAGAACACGTTATGGAATTCCTTAGAAGTAATGAAAAAAACAAAAAATGTGTGTTAAACAATTCCCCTAAGTATTAAGACATTCACATGGAGAATTTATATAATCAATTGTATTTGAAAATACAATTATTGTATTATTCTAAAATGGTATATATTTTTGTGAATATTTTATTAAGGTATATATTTATTATATATAATAAACTCACTTTAAGACATTAAATATTAGATTTTTTAATGTTTACATTTTTATTATACTAAAATAAATAATTAAAAATAATATTAAAACAAATAAATAAATAAATTCCACTTTTTTAATTTAAATAATTTATTTTTATTCTTTTTCTTTTTTTCTTTTCCATTTTGTTTCTCTCCGACATCAAATCCACATAAAACTTAAATAATTCATTTTGGCAAAAGGAAAAGAAACTTAGACTCATTTTTCTTTCCATGTGAAACAAATATTTCTTTTCCTAAATGCATTTTAATAAAATTACAAAAAAAGGTTTTTCATATGAATAATGAAGGAGTTTATGTTTATTGTTGGCAAAATACTATTAAATTTTTTACTTATAAATATGTTTCTGGTAGATTTTTTTAAAAAAAAATCAAAATTCCATAAAATATTGACCTTTAAAAAAATTATAGTAGTAGAACTTTATCACTAACTTTGATTAAGAATATTTTTGTTTTTGCCAAATTTTATCACCAACTTTGATGATTAAGTGTTATGGTTTAATTTGAGGTTCTGTAGTATACCGTTTAGTTTTACACTTGTGTATTTTAAACATGACAGTACAATAAAATAATTAAATAAAAAATAATTTTAAAAATTAAAATAATTAATTATTATTTGACTAAATTATATATTTTTTTATAAATTAAAAAAATTATTGGTATCTAAAGTAGTTTATATTATTATTAAAAAAATTATAAAATAATTTTTAAATTGATATCTAACTATTAGTTACCAAAGTTTTGACTACTAATATTTTAGATTCTAAATTTTTTAAAATATAAAGTAGTAAGTAACTAAAACTTTGATAGCTAATGATTAAATATTAATTTAGAAATTATTTTATAAATTTTTATTAATAATAGAAACCACTTTTTAAATATTTTTTATAAAATATATATATATATATATATATATATATATTAAAAAAAATTATTTATTTTTTCCCTCATTTTTTTCTTACTTTCATCCTTTCTAATGTTGTAAACCCCAATCCTTTCCCCCTTTCTCTTCTTCAAAAATCCTAAATTCTAACTTCCACTTCATGCATTGCACAGCACCACCAGACCATCGCACCTACACCTTCCACCATCGAATGTAGAACTCACCAAACATTAGAAGTTGCTTCTACCTTTGCTCTATCACTGAAGGACTTCCTCTACAACAATGTTTCATTCGTGCAAGGTGCATTCTGCGTTCTACGTTTTGTAAGGTGTGTTCCACGTTCTGTAAGGTGTGTTCTACGTTCTGTAAAAGTGCCTGTTATTGTTGTTTATGTTCTTAATGTACATGCTATAATACTAGCTAAATGGATTGTGCTTTAGCTATACTTTTGCAATCCTTTCTACTCATTGTTGTAAACCTCATGCTCATGTTATCCTTTGAAATAAAGTTGTGATTAGATAGGTCTCAGTCGCTCAACTCTATTTTGATAATCTTTTAGTTTGATTCAAGTGAGGTGTAATATGTTGCATTGCATGTAGGCTAGAACAGGTAGTAGTGTTTTCCACCATTGATTAGTTATGCCATATTAAAGTTGGATTGTGAAAATAAAACTAGACATTATATACGAATATTTTTGTATGTAATTTACATACACATTTTTCCGTATATAAATACATTAGATTATTACATACAAATATTTTTGTATGTAATTACATACGGATGTTCAATATTTGTATGTAACTTTTAAAAAGTGAACTTTAAGTCTAACTCAACTTCATAAAATCGGCTTATAGGGTAAGGTTTGCACCCATTTATATATTATGAAATGCTCTAATTTCTAGTCAATATAGAATCTCCAACAGTAACAATTACTTACGACAGTTTTACATACAACACTACAAGAAAATCATTAAATAGAAACTAATTTTAGAGACAAAAAACAATTAGTTACTATAGTGACCAAATTAGAAATCATTTTGGAGATTAAAAAACTTTTTGGTTTCTAAATTAGTTTTTATTATTGTTAAATGATTTCTAAATTGGTATCTAATTAGCTACCAAGGTTTTAACTACCAATTATTTAAATTCTAAATTTGGTAGCTAATTAGATATCAATTTAGAAACCATTTAACAATAATAGAAACTAATTTAGATACCAAAACTTTTTTTAGTCTCCAAAATGGTCTCTAATTTGGTCATTATAGCAACTAATTATTTTTTATCCCTAAAATTAGTTTCTAATAAATAATTTTCTTGTAGTGCGAATTTATGTTTGTATGTAATTTATATATAACTATGTTTTACATACGAATTTTGTCTATTACATACAAATTTTGGTTGTATATAATACCGAATTTTCTTGTACTACCACACCACGGTAGACATATTGTGGTTTACATACCATTACCTAAAGGCTAAGCTATAGTCATCATTTTAAGTCAATCGATAGCAAGTATTTGTCCAGCTATTACGAGTTACAACCACATATGTTAATCTTGTATATAATTGACTTGATTAGTGTATTACATTTGGATTGTGTTATTCTATAAACTGAATGAGCAAATTTGATTTTAAAACATGTTGTGAGTTAGGACCTACTATGTTATACAATTCAGTTATATTGAGCAAATTTTATACTTAATACAATGTTTACAAATAATAATTAACAACTTGCATAAATTAAAATATCTCATTAAAATGTTTTCAAGTTCACGTACAATATATTCTTAAATTAAAAAAACTAAAAATCTAAATATATAATATAATGACCTAACTATTATATCCATTTTGCCTTCCGTGTACAACATGTGGATGTTTAATATAAATGACCTCCTCATCCATCATTTTATGGACTAACTGAGTGGAGTATGAGTTCCCTCCTACTTTTAAAATAAGTAGATTACATACTTTTAAGAAACATATTTAATAAATAAAAAAGAATGACCTAATAAATTTATTTATATATATATATATATATATATATATATATATGATCTAGAGAAAACATCTAATAAAAGATTAGTAGATTTATATAGTTTAAGATAATGAGTTTGTAATATTGTCTTGTATGTTATATTTCATTCTTATTCAATGTGACTCTATATATGTTTGAATTTCTAATATATATATATATATATATATATATATATATATATATATATAAAATAGAGAAGGAGTATTTTGAAGGCACCTTGTGTCTCATTGCTTGTTGGCCGACCAAAGTGAGAATAGACTTAAAACAAAGAGATGAAAGCATAGAAAAGAGGAGAATTTTGTTGATTATGTGAAGCAACCGGCAACAACTATAAATATAATTGTATAGTCTCTGTGGCCGGCTAGATACTCTTTTGCAATTTTCATTTTTATTATTTTTATTATTGCCTTCAATTAATAATTTCAACATGCCTATTTTATCACTCTTTCTCTATTTTACAAAAAACCCTCTTTGATTTTTCAGTCATTATTTTTTTTTTAGTATGTCCAAAAACTCTCACATTATTTAATATTCCATGCAAAAAAAAAAATGGATACATACATTCATGTCTTGATTTACTTACACTTCTAAAAGATAAAATGGGGATGGAGACATGAGACTCTTTATTAAACCAAATGTTTCATAATGAAGTTTCACTCGAATGTAATATTAATATTAATTAAAGTTTAATAATAATGTAATACTGTTTTATAGTGCCAATCAATAACCAAATTATCACTGATAATTTTTAAAATAGTTATTATAAAAACTAATAAATTTGTTATGTATATATAGTAGTTTGAGATTGGATGAGAGTGTTATACTAGTGTAAATAATCTATTTTAGAGAAATGATGATAATAACTTTTTAATCAATTTTAATCAATAATAAAAATATATTAAAAGGAATATACTACACAAATTATTACTCTGAATTATTATGGATAACTATTATTATTGACGAAAAGTATTTATCAGGTTCACTGTTGTCAGTTTACATTAACAGTTAAATTTATTATTATTAATATACATATATATATATATATATATATATATGTATATACTTTATTCATAATTATTTGATAGTGTATCATATATACATCCATAATGTCTATGGTAATAATTGTTGAGTTTTGTCGGACAAAGTTTGTGCCAACAAGAAGAAGCCTAACGACAAACAATTGGTAAATAATTTCTTAGTGACTTTAAAAGAATTTATTCAAGTATTTGATTTGAAAATTTTCCAAATAAAATAAAGAAAAACATTCCAATTAATAAATTATACATCAACCTGGAGCAATTACTCATAGGATTACTGAGATTGAAACCAGAACATGTTTCCTTAACCACAGCGTGATTGTTTCGGTCCAACAAATTTGCACATGATAAAATCGAACACGAATCACTCTACAAAATATCTAACCATTACTAATATACCAATCTATCCAGTTAGTGTTAAATGGGATTTTTGTAAAAATTTTGAGTATTTCATGCTTTGTTACAAACTCATTGCATAAAAGTTTCAAGCAATGTTTAAAAATTTTGATTAATTATTGATTTGAGTTCCTGAATGAACCAAGAAGTCACTTACTATGGAACCACTGAGTTTGACACGATTTACACCACTTGTGGCAAGTATGTATAGGAAGATTGTATTGTAATATGAATGTACTCTTACTTGTGTTTGGATAAAGATTTTAAAATATTTATAAAATATGAATTTTGAAAGAAATTGAAATTTTAGAATTTTACTAGAGTAAAATGAATTATTTAAAATTAAAAATGATTCAACTTGACTTGAACTTGAATGCACTTGGTTCAATTTGGGTCTAGTATATTTGACTCAACTTGACATGGGATTAACCTAACTTAGTTTGATATGGTCCTAACTCGATGTCTCGATCCAACACGAGACTAATTCAACTTGGCCAAACCTGATCGATTTGTTTCGATCCCACTTGAGCCCAAACGAACTTACTTGACATGGGCCTAAACTAACTCAGTTGAACATGATCTTGTCTCGACCTCGGTCACCTTGACTAGACAGGACTTGAGCCGACTCGGCTCAACTTGACTTGGTTTTAATCGGGTTAGATCCAACCTGGTCTTGATCAAACTATGATCCACCTAAGCCTAGTCCAACTCGACTAAACGTGGGTCGGTCTTGAATCAGATGAATGTGGATCTATCCCAACTCGAATGAATGTGGATTTACCTTAACTTGGCTCAACCTGAGTCTGGATGGACTTAGCTCGACCATGGCCCAGGCTGACTCAATGCAACTTGGACCTAGATAGACTCGGTTTGATCTAATTTGACATGGTCTTCACCAAGCTAGGTCTAACCTTGTCTTGATCGCATCAGGACTAACCTGGACCTAGTCCAACTCGACTAAACACGGATCGACTTCGACTCTAATGAATGTAAACACTACTAGAAAAACATTAAATAAAAACCAATTTTAGAGACAAAATTAATTAGTTGTTATAATAATATAAACTAATTTAGATACCAATAAATTTTGTAGTCTCTAAATAGTATTTAATTTAGTCAATACAATAACTAATTAATTTATCCCTAAAATTGATTTTTATTTAATAATATTTTTTAATGATTGCAGAATCTACTAACAAGTTTTAATTAATAGTATAACTGTTTTTCAGTTAAAATCATTCTCATATGTAGTAAGTAAAATAAGTTTAAGTGTCATTATTTAATTTTAACTTCTTCCATAGTCATCACTGATATACCTATAATAATATTATCTTTTATATATATATATATATATATATATTTAAAAAAAAGTAAAATGAAAAAATATTTCGTGAACAAAATAGGGAAAGCAAATGACAAGTCAGGAGAATATTTTATTTTGAAAGAATTGGTCTTTTTCTGATGAAAGAATTATACATAGTGTCTGTCAGTGTTGCAAAGCTCCTCGATAGATTCTTCAGTAGATGACAACTAGCTAAAAAGCCATAGCAGAATGAACTTTTAACAAACACAAAAACTATAAACAAAGGGAAAAAAGTTGCATGACCATGTTGAAATGCAATTCATATTAAATTATAAACTACGTATAATCAAGTTTTACTCCCAGGCTAAGAGAATCAAGGTATTATTCTTCAATAGCACCATTTTTGAATGTTTATTATGCATCTCGCAAGCTAATTTTGAAGCATTTTAAAGATGTCTCTTTGAAAAAGACTAACTAAGGTCATGAATCACTCTAATCTAATTTTTTCCATTCTTTTCTTCCAGGTTTCAAGTACCTCAAGTGACAATGGAAGACATAAACAGGTGGCTATTATCGTCTTATTTGAATGAAAGTGTAAACCATGATTTTGCCATCAGAAGGTATTGTCCAGCAAGAATGGAGCAAGAGCAAGGAGGAGAGTGCCAAGATCAAGAGGGAGTAGTTTTTGATGATACTGAGTTATGTTCTTCTGATGACAGCACTCCTTGTTTGGCTTCATCAGAAGTTGATGATTTTGTTGATAGCTTCATCAACATGGATCAGTATGAGAAAGCAGATCAAGGGTACCAAGAGAAGCATCAAAGTTTTGGCCACTATGTGGTGAGTAATGATGAGGATGAGGCAGATGAATACTCCTCCATGAATGGTGTCTTTGGATATCTTCCAACCACCATGCAGGATTCAGAATTGGAGATCTATGAAAATCTCACAACATCCACGTTGGAGGAAGAGGTTGTTGCAATGAGTGACACTTTTGGTGCAATACCTGAGTTTATGCATTGTGCCAAAGAGGCCAACCTTGGTGTGGACCAAGGCTTAGAGTTGGTTCACATGCTGCTGGCCTGTGCTGAAGCTGTGGGGTGTAGGGACAACCAGCAAGCAGAGTTGCTGATTAGAAGAATTTGGGCTTTGGCAAGCCCTTCAGGAGATGCACTGCAACGAGTTTCCTACTGTTTTGCCACAGGATTGAAGTGTAGGTTGTCACTTCTTCCATATAATGTCATTACAAATGGTACACTCATAGGTACTTCCATGGATATGCCTTTGATCAATAGGGAGAATAAGATGGAAGCATTTCAACTTCTTTACCAAACCACACCTTACATTGCCTTTGGTTTCATGGCTGCAAATGAAGCCATATGCCAAGCATCACAAGGAAAGAGTTCAATACACATTGTTGATCTAGGAATGGGGCATACCCTTCAGTGGTCTTCCCTGATAAGGGCCTTTGCTTCAAGGCATGAGGGTCCTCCAATGCTCCGGATCACTGGATTAACCGACCATGAAGATAACTCTAAACTTCAAACTAGCATGAGTGTGCTTGTGGAGGAAGCAAGCTCTTTGGGAATGCATCTTGAATTCCAGACAATTTCTGAGCCTGCATCTCCTTCTCTTCTTACTGTGGAGAAGCTGAACTTGAGAAAAGGTGAAGCTTTATTTGTCAATAGTATCTTGCAGTTGCACAAATATGTCAAAGAAAGTAGAAGCTATCTGAAGGAAATTCTGCAATCAGTAAAGAAGCTAGGTCCAACTGCTTTTACAGTTGTAGAGCAAGACACAAACCATAATGGCCCTTTCTTCCTTGGGAGATTTTTGGAATCACTTCACTATTACTCAGCCATATTTGATTCTCTTGAGGCATGTATGCCAAGAAATAGCCAACACAGGATGAAGATAGAGAGATTACACTTTGCAGAGGAAATTCAGAATATTGTAGCTTATGAGGGTCCAGAAAGAACAGAAAGACATGAAAGGGTGGACCAATGGAGAAGGCAATTAGGCCGTGCAGGATTTCAGGTGATGCCATTGAAGTGCACAAGCCAAGTTAGAATGATGCTTTCTGTTTATGACTGTGATGGATACACATTATCCTGTGAGAAGGGAAACCTTTTACTTGGATGGAAAGGAAGGCCAGTGATGATGTCTTCTGCATGGAAAGTGGCAAGTATGTGATTTTCCCTATTAAATAGTCAGAAGAAGCAAATGAAGAATGCTCATTTTCTTTAACAACTAATTTGATAAAACTAGTCATCTTCTACCTAATCTTCTGCATTTTCCCTCATTGATGATACAAAACTTTCCAAGTATGTTGAATTAGCTATTTATGAAATGATTATACTTTTTGACCAAGGAATTCATATGAAGATGTTTAGGAAAAGGAAGGGATAGAGACAGTTTCCTAATACCATTGAAACTTGCCAATAAATGCAGCACATACACTTTAGCGGAACAAGCATTTAGTTATTAATATGTAATGCTTCAGTAATAATAATTTTTTGAGTGAATTTTTTTTCTTTTGAAATTTTTCATTTTTCTCCCTTTAATTGTTCATGTTTTTGTTTTTCATATGACAAAATAAGTGCAAATGCTAGTAAAAGAAATTGAAAAAAAGAAGCAGAGAAACACCATTTCAACATTTGTCTTTTCCAATTTACTGATATATGCATTTATGCCTTCATGATTCCTCAGATGGATCTGGAGGGACAATTTTTATGTTGTTCAAATTGTACCGACCAGTCCTCGGACACCGAGAACAGGTAGTAAAGGGCGAACCACGTCTGCTGGGTCCCACAGCATGGGCCAAAGCCATGTGGGGTGGACCCCGCAGGCAGCTTGGATTAAAGGGTGATCAGTCATCGGTGTGTTCCCTTAGAGAAGGGTGATCAGTCATTCCCCTCAGAGTAGGGTGATCAGTCATCGGTGTGTCCCCTCAGAGTAGTTTGATCAGTCATCGGTGTGTCCCCTGAGAGAAGGGTGATTAGTCATCAGCATGTCCCCACAGAGAAGGGTGATTAGTCATCAGCATGTTCCCACAGAGAAGGGTGAGTAGTCGTCAGACCACCAGGATGGGCTAAGGCATCGCCACTCAGAGTATGGCGAGGTGACATCGGCCTTGGGTGAAGACGAGGTGACATCGGCCTTGGGGAAAGACCAGTTAAATACCCAGAGTTAGGGAGAGGCCTGGATCACGAAGTGCCCATGCGGGTAGCAGGGAGAGCACAGTTAGGTGTAGAGTCCTGAGGGAACGAGTACTCACCACAACTAGGGTTTTCCCAGTGAAGCTACATGCATAGGTGCACAAGGAGGCACCCAGGTGGTCACCCTGTTAAAGTTTGCACTCCAGAGAAGGAAACCTTATGTGCTAGATTACCCTAAGATTGGGTGATAGCGGCGCAAGGGTATTCCAGTAAACCCTAAATATGGCTAGCAGCGCAGTAAACCCTAATTAGGGTTAGCGGCGCAGTAAACCCTAGACTATATAAGGGACAGTAAAATACTTCAAAAAGGTACGCAGTTTCTAGACCTAAACACAGAGAAACTCAATACATTTGGTGTTTCTTGCCCTACACTGATTTGAGCGTCGGAGTGCAAACGGCCTCTAGGGCGCCCCTTTCTCTTTTGCAGGTGCAGATTGTCTCGAAAGAACCAAGCACATATCAACGTGAGGAAGGAGGCGTGTGAGTGTCGTGAGTCAACCGACAGGCGAGTCAACTGGCAAGAACACAAATCAATAAAAACATTTTCAATTTTGTTGAAAAACACATCCTTAAAGCAAAACAAAATGCCACTTTAGCGGACTTGACTAATCACGTCATTGTCTTTTTAGACTATGAAACAGTTCGTCATTTTTGCTGATTTTTACTAAGTGTGGCTTGACCAATAATAATTTGGAGGAGCCAAAATAATATACTTGGACAATTTTTTTTTTTCACATTATAAAAAAGTGAAAAAATCATGTAAGAATTGGGTTTTTGGGAAATCTAATTCTGATCATTTTCCAATATGGAAGTGAGTGTGATGAGAATTTGATCTTTGTGGAGCTTGTATACACTTTCATCTTCTTAGAATTCGTTATTTGTTTTCTTAGAAGCTGAATTTCTAGTTGGTTTTTGGTCTGTTTTTTAAAAGTTGGAAAAAATGAAGAAGAAATTTGGTGGCACTCTTTATCATTGAGAATTCAGCTCCTTAGGGATAGAATAACAAACAAGTCTAGTTTGAGAATTGAAGTATAAATAAGTTTATTTGGGTATTTTTTTAAAAATCAGTATATCTTGAGACACATTTTCTACAAAACACCATTATGCATCTTCATTTAGAGTTCTTTTAACTCCAAATTACTTGAGAATGTACAACTATTAGTGTTAACATTAAACATTACTAGAAACTAGTGGGAAAATCTAAGCCCCGTTATATAGAATTTGAAATAAAATTGAGTTTAATTTTTCGTTTTTTAAATAAAGTTTTCATATTGGACATCATTATACAACTTAACATCTCAATTAAGCTGACACCTTAAGTAACAATAATCATTTGTTATCACATGAAAAAAGTATTATTAAAAGAAGAAAACAAATAAAGAAAATACAAAAATATGGGGGACTGGATCAAAATCCATATGTTAACAAAAACGATACATAGGTAGACTATACTTATTCATAAAGCATTATAAGAACAGACTAGATAAAAATCTATTATACCAATTATATGATTCTCTATGAATAAATCCTAAATTAGCCAACTTATCAACATACACATTCCCTTCACGAAAAATATGAGTAACCTTAAACCTGATGTTTTCCTAGTAATTAAGATAAGTATTCCATCGATTACAAAGCATTCAAGGAACAATTGTCCTAGCAGTAAACGCAACACAAACCAAGGCAGAATCACATTTTAGCCAAACATTAGTAAATCCCAACTTTTGACCTTCCTCCAAAGCATGTATAACTCCATAAAATTCAGCAACCAAAGCAGTCTGAATGTTAAGAAATGCAAAAAAAGCTCCAATAAACTCTCCCATACTCCTACGAAAAATACCTCCACAAGTGGCAAGACTTGGGTATTCCCTAGCAGCCCCATCAGTGTTAATTTTAACCCATCCAAGTGAAGGAAACTCTCATCTAATAGGAAGAGGACATAGAACTTTACCAGTACGAGTATTAATACCAAAAAACTTAATCATGCTGAACTCCATCATATCATTCTTCATTGAAGCTTTAGACAACTTTCCCACTAGACAAGTTAAATCTTTAATTATTGAAATAGCCCTAGAAACCTCAATCTTAAAACGAGCATAATTCCTCATACGTCATAGCATCCAAATAGGAAAGGTTATCACAACAAACTTAATCAATTTAAGCAAAAGACTACCATCACTCTTAATAAAAAAAAAAAAGAACATCATCCTTATTAGAGAAATGAGAAGTAGGAAAAATTTGTAGGATTGAAAGAAACTCAAATTCAAAGTTTAAAAATGATATTAGAGTCAATTTTTCACATACTATATATATTATTTGTGTGTGCATCAAGTTCAAGAGTGAAGGGTAAATTGAAAAAAAAAAGCATATAGAATAAAGATAAGTTTGAAAATAGTAAATAAATAAAACAGAAATCTCAACTTTCAAATTGGTTATTTAAGCTTGAATTCAAATCTAAATTCTTAGAGAAATCATTGACCAAGTTCATACTCCAACATGTGTTTGGTGAACATTGAGGAACAATAGAAGCAAAATAGTACATAAAATTAGTGAAGTGATCTCCATACAAGCTATTTTGGAGGGGTTTTGCTTCCTACACCCTATGATTCCTAGTTGCACCTCCATATTATTAGGTTAACGACTAAAATAATAAATTAAAAAAGGGTAATTATTAATGTTTTGATAAAATTTCACATTTTTAGCATTTTTTATAAATACAAGTATTCGTACAATTCAAAATAAATATATTAAAAAAAATCCTTTTAGAAAAAATGACGATGCTTATAATTTATTATAAATTCTTAATAAAAATCCTTTTTAACTTGACATAAGGTTTTTATCTAATAATAATTAAAGAACTGAATATTATTAGAAATGACAGATAACAGATATATGAAGTTACTATTTATATTTATGGTAAAGCAAAGAATTGTTGATGAGAAAAAAGAGACTTATAATGATGTGTAGAATTCAAATACCAAACGCAGGATACAAAAAAAAAAAAAAAAAATTCAAGCACTGCATAGTGAGAAATGAAAATCAAAAGCATATTTAGATGAGACTGCTTCCCTTTTGAGATGTCTAGCACATCATTAACACTGCCCTCTAGACGAGTAATATCAATTATCTATAATAAAATCATTGTTAGCAGTTACAAGATTGGAAAACCAAGGAACAAGAAAAACATTGTACAATATACAGAAACTAAATAACAAATTTTGCACTTGTGTTGAAACATTGATATACAACTTTGCATCATAGTGTAGTATAGGATTATTATGGTAAGAAGAAAAAAAACTACAGTATATAGAACCACCCTTGTATAAGTTACTTCCTTGGATCACCATTAAATGACAGTATGAATGCCAACTTTACAATGTATGACTCATTTAGATGTTTTATGGCCCTGTGTTTTGGTTTGGTTTGCTGCTGCAGACATTATGCGCAAACGACTGGCGATTTCTGTGAAAGATGGTCTGACTGCAGGATTGGGAGCCCAACATTGTTCCATCAGTGTTCTCCATTCAGGATCACAGTTACTTGGGATGGTTGGCCTTAATGTGTTATTTACAATCCCACCTGTAAGGGAGACACAAATTAGTGATCGGTTCTGCACAAAGATCCTTTTTGAATAAATTTTTCCATAGGCTCTGAGGGGTGTGTTAAGATCTAGATTATAAATATAGTCAAATTAGAGTTATATAAGTAAATAATTCATCTTAAAGTTGGTTTGGTTTTATGATGTTGAATTAGGACGTTTTAAGAAGTGGAAATAGATATTAGCAAGGAACCACAGGTTTATGTACCCTCCAAAAGTGATTCTACTTTACCAGTCAAAAAGAAACCAATTCTTGTAAACAGAAATTCTTTCAACATCCTCTTTTACCAAAATTAATTCTACAAAAATCTAAACCATACAGATAGTCTAGACAGATAGCTAAAACCAAACCAAGCACAGGTCAACAGTAAAATAAAATCTACAACCATTCTAAAGTAGACACAAATTTTGAATGTGTCACAGCATATTTGGTGTTGATAAGAATCACTTTATATTTTACTTTTTTCAAATAGTTATATCCAAAGATTTTGATTAAGAACTGTAAGGAATATAAAAAGGCCAATCCAATCGCTCTTTCGAAAGGAAATTTTTTTATCAGAAACTAAGGAATACAAAATAAGCTATAATTAAATAGCATTAGTCTATCAATTTCTTATATAAACTTCATCCATTTCCAGAACAATAAAGAAAACTGCTGAAGGTATGATAGAGACATAAAAAAGAAGGTCCACTATTTCTAGAAACTTGACCCGTTAGACTGAAAATTTATGTTTTTGATTTTTTAATAAAGAATTGTTAATATCCATCATTCTCTAGTTACTTCGTCAACATTGAAGTGAGTTCCAAGTTTTGAGGCCTAGCAAAGCCAGTCCACACAAAAGCAGACTAATTTCCTTCTATGCAAGAGAAGATACATGGGCACATGGTATGTCTTGTGTCACAGCATATTAAAAATGGGCCAAGTAAGGCCCAAATGTTTGAATTAGGTTTTCTGAAATTAGGATTCTAGTTCTGGACAACACCTCCTTCAATTTCATGCGTCGCACACAACACAACATCCCATTTAATTGCTTCATTTTCCACCACCTCACAGCCTCACTGGAGCGCGTGCCGCCGCTGTCGCCACCGTATAAGACCGAAAATGGCCATGCACGAGTCATGATCTAGGATCGACAACCTCTACCGATCCTCTGATCCACTGAGCCGCACAGTGCCTTGCTCCGATCCACTCCGATCCTCCAAACTCGCTGACCCATGCGAGTATGCAAGTAAACTAGCGATCTTGACAACATTGTTCTTAACAAAGAGTTTTATATACCTCTTATAGCCTCTTCACAATAGCTCTCTAAACACTAAAAGAAATTATTAAATAAAGAAATAGATGCATTTAAAGTAACAGAAATATAGAAAGTTTTCAATGTTTTATTTACAGCATGTTTGATTTCCCAACTATTCCCACTGACACTGGTCTGATGTGAAGTAACAAGGTACATCTTGAGTCAAGGTACTTCTTTTTTACTACTCCGACCATTACAATTGCAAGACTCAACTAGAAGAGTTATTCGTCTCGTGATGCAGATTGGGTTGGTTGTCCCATTTCCAGGAGATCTACCACAAGATATTGTGTATTCCTTGGAGGGAACCCTATATCTTGGAAAAGTAAGAAACAAAGTGTTGTGATGAGGCCCGGAGAACAAATGGGCTTTGTGAGCCACTAGCCCATGAAGGGAGCAAGACATGGTGGGGAAAAGTATTTGTGAGAAAGAAGAATACAATGGTTGAGGTGGCATGACTTATGGGTAGAGCGGTTAGAGGAGAGAGAAGAATCTTTTGTTTTGGGGATCCTATTTGTATTCTGTTTTGGGGTCAGTTAGAGAGGGGGGAATTTTTGGTAAAAGGAGAGGAACCGTTTGGGTTGTTCTAGAGGAGCTTAGCTCTGGGCAATGGGGTTTGTTATCCTTCTGTATTCATTCTTTCATTGACAAATAATACAGATATCAATGTTTATTTCATTTCTTTCTATTTTCTTCTTGCTGTTGAGTGGTGGGTCTGTAACATGTTACCCGATCTAGTGCAGAAGCTAAACATAGATCTACGGCCCTAGTTACATGTGAACTTATGTGGATTAAACAACCCCTTCAAGAGTTGAAATTTTGAGAAAATGAGCAAATGAAGTTGCACTGTGACAATCAGACAGCTTTTCATATTGCCCCCTATCCGGTATTTCATGAGAACTAAACATATAGAGATTGATTATTATTTTGTTAGAGATATGATGCTGTCCAAGGATCTTATTACTGAGTTTGTCAGCTCTAATGAACAACTCACAAACATTTCAAACTTAAACTCTAAGAGGACCTAGAATTTAGTTTATGTGCTCCAAGCTTGGTGCATATGATATACACTCCAACTTGAGGGGGAGAGTTGAAATGTAATGTTTTATTATTATTTCTTTGTAGGTACCCAGCTTTAGGGTTAGGGTTTAAGATAAGTGTCTTGCCTCTTTTTCTAACCTATATATACATCAACCAAAAGCACAAGAATGTAGATTGAATACAGGTGTTTCCTCTATCTTATTTATTCAAGTAATACAAAGTGTTGATTTCAAGAAGACACAAAAAGACTAGTAGAGATAAAAGAAGAGTATAAGATTACCTATAATTGCACCATAGTGCATATTGGCATATGGCTCCTCACCAGTAAGAATTTCCCACAATACTATGCCAAAGGAGAACACATCAACCTGCAGAGATAAGGGAGACAAGGGTAACAAACTAAAATGAATTTCAACAATTTCCTTCCAAGATACTATTGAGATGAGATGTAAATTACAAATATCCCATATGAACAAAAGATCTTCGAAGGTAGTAAGAGAATGAAGTAGGAGAATTTGAATGCTCAAAATTTAAAATGGTCAAATAAAACTAATTCAACAGGAACTTCCTGAAAACCAGAGTATTGTGAACTGGTAAAGAGTTTTATTGTCATGTGAATTGAAGGAAATTTCTACATCTAGAAAAAAAAAAATCAATATAAGACCTCATTACCTTAGTTAAATTTCAATTGAGACATGTGATTGCAGAAAAACATTTTATAGATATAAGTTGAAATATTACCTTTTCTGAGACCTTATTGCTGCTGCCATTCAGAAGCTCTGGTGCCATCCAAGGTAATGTCCCACGCACACCACCAGTAACCAAAGTATTTCGCTTAATTTTTGATAAGCCAAAATCACCAACCTGGGTAAGCAAATTTCTCAGTCAACACAAAAATGTGATCTTTCATGCTGATAGAAAAATAATACCAGACCCAGTCTACATACCTTGCATATTGGACGTAAAGGATCTTTCAAGTTTACAAGCAAATTGTCACATTTTAAGTCAAAATGCACAATGTTTTTAGAGTGCAAATATTCCATTCCAAAAGCTGCATCCATTGCAATTATCAGCCTCTTGC
Organism: Phaseolus lunatus; assembly: GCA_013389735.1. Classification (NCBI taxonomy): domain Eukaryota; kingdom Viridiplantae; phylum Streptophyta; class Magnoliopsida; order Fabales; family Fabaceae; genus Phaseolus; species Phaseolus lunatus. Next base: position 43,910,662 of record CM023867.1, on the reverse strand, counting down.
GACGATCAAGATACCTAAATACAAAATCATTGTAAGAATCTTGAACCAAAATCATAAAAAAAAATGGACATAAAATTCAACACAATAAACTTAGTAGAGCTGAGATCACACACAACTTTACCAAATCATGAAGTTTTCCTGATAAATATCCATGCATTCCATCCAAAATATAAATTGCAATAAGACAGCTCTCTTTTCAACAAATTTGAGACAGTAGTAAGCCTTAATCTAATGCACTATAATAGAGATGCAAAATCTAATTTCAAAAGCATTACCTATCCTTGCGAAGTAATACATGCCTAAGAGAACCATCCACCATATATTCTGCCACAGTGGCCATTGTACCACCTGGTCCGTGCTGTACCACACCATAAAATGCAACCACATTTGGATGATGAAGCTTGGAAAGAATGTCAGCTTCCCGCCAAAACTCTACAGTCTGAGAAGCAAATATCATCTCAGCTCAAAATATATCATGATTAAAGAAATTGAAACAATCATGACAAAAAGAATCTTTCTCTTATTTTATTTTAATGAAAAATATATTGCATCCTATACTACATCCACTAAATAAAAAGTTACCAATCTCTCTTGTTCAGATGACCGACCCGTGAAGCAGCTCTTCTTTATTCTTTTAATAGCAACATCTGTTCCTCTCCATTTTCCATGATACACGGTCCCAAAGGTACCAGAACCTAGTTCTCGCAGCTCTTCAAGATCTTCATTCTTAATGACCTACCAATTTGCATAAAAAAACAAAGAAATAATTGAAGTAATGAACTAAATATTTTCAGGTCCGCACTACAGCATGATGTAATATACGCATTCATTTGTGAATTTATAATATATACTCTCACACACACACATATAACAGCTAAATGACCAAATAAGCATAAACTTTACAAGGTCAAAAGAGAGAAAGAAAATTTCTAAAACAGCATATCATGAACAAGAAGTTTATTAACTTGTCTATAAAGACATTGAGAATCTACATATTAGAGAAGCTAAATGTTTTACAAAATTATGTGCCAAAGAATGTCAAACAACAATTAGCCCACAAGAGGAAGAAGTATAGTGTAATTGCGACAAGAATGATGCAGCAGATGCCCGGTGCTATAACATGTAACCTGTGCACTTTTTATTACTATACAGATTTAATTAGATTTATTCTTTCATCAGGATTCATTGGTCAAGGTTCCTTGTTTGTGGTAATAAAGTCTGATTTTGACGTCCATAATTCTGGCATAGCATTTATGATCAAAGTTGTATAAATAGTGATCCTTTAGCTCTTTAAATTATCAGAAAATGATATTCACTTTTCCTCATGTTCTGGGTTGGTATTAGATTGCTCACCCTCGAGGCTCTGCTACCAGGCTAAAACCTTAGCCATCTTGCTTGAAAGCTTCCTAGATTGCAATCAGCCCTAGCTTGCCTAAGTTGAGACATCTTTGGGGGGCTGTCTTAATTGCAACCTCATAGTGGGAGGATTAGTCCCACAACAAGAAATATGGCTTAAACAAAGCTTATAAAGTTTGGGCAGTCCTCGCATTAGAGGCCGGCATTACATCTTCATTGCATCCAGCTTAGGCAGCCTTCATTGTCCTCGTTGCCTTCAATTGTTAAAATAAAAATTGGGAATAATATTTATCATCCAACACATAATCACTTCCATTGTCAGTAACTAACTACTTGCATAACCTTTTGCTCTATAAAACCTCCTCAACTGTTAGAATAGGCTTAAAATAGGCCTTAATAGGCTTTACTAAAAAGTTGTTTTGTGCTGTACCTATCTCTACCTAGGATCCTAGAAATGCCTTTACTTGTTTTACCCTTTCCTCTCCTCATTGTATCAGAGAACAATCAACAGTTAATATATAAGCTAAGTGAGGCAAAATTAAGCTCTCAAAAGAATATTGTCTCCTTTTTTATTTATCTTAAGTTGGCATCAAAGTGGGGCAATCCCACTCTGCCTGCCTTAGTCTTGTCCAGCACAGTCTCACTAAGGATATATCTCCCTCTCAATATTTCACCCTTAATCCAGATTTGTCTCACCACTATTCTAATCCTTCTTTGTTCTCTCCAACTCACCTCAAACTTTTGCCTCCTCTTCTATACTTGCTGCTACACCCTCACACCAGTCTAGCTCCTTATCCCCTTTTGAGTCTTCTGTATCCACTGATTTTCTTTCCCAGAACTGTTAATAATCATTCCATGTAAACCAGGTAGGTACTAGTCTGGATTTCATAATTCTAGGCTGCAGGGTTTCACAATAAAAAGCTGGGTTAGTGGCTAAAGGGTTTCATCAAGCCCGTGGCTTTGATTTTTCATGAGACATTTTCTCCTGTTGTTAAACCTACTACTATCAGACTCATTCACTACTCTTGTCCTCACTAGTAATTGGGAATTGTTTCAGTTATATGTGGATAATGCTTTTCTTAATGGCTTCTTGGATTAAATAGTTTATGTGGTGCAGCACCCAAGATTTGAAGTTGAAGAGAAATATCTCGTTCAAAAACTCAGCAAGGCCCCTTTTGGCCTAAAACAAGCACCTAGGCAGTGGTTAGACTAAAACTTACCTTCATTCCGTTTGGATTTCAAGCTAGTCAATATGATCAGTCTTTGTTCATGTACAAGACTCAAGCTCACTGTTTTTAATCTCATCTATGTGGATGATATTATCATCACTGGCAGCTCACCCCAACTCATTCAGCAGATTACTGAACGTCTTAACATTTTCTCTGAAGCAGCTGGGCCATTTGGACTGTTTTTTGGGTACTGAGATCAAACACCTACCAGACAGATCGCTTTTTTAATGACTCAGAGCAAGTACATTAGAGATCTCCAACACAGGACTAATATGGCTTATTCTCATTCTATTTCATCTCTTATGAACTCCACAAGCAAATTGTCTAAAAGTGGTAGTGATTTTTTTCAGGATCCAACTCTTTACAGATTTGTAGTTGGTGATTAGCACTACACTACCGACACAAGACCTGCAATTAGTTTGCAGTTAACAGAGTCTGCCAATTCATTGCAAATCCCTTAGACTCTCACTCGGTGGCTGTCAAGAGAATTCTTAGGTATCTTAAGGGCACTCTCTCTCATGGTCTTCACATGCAACAAGCTGCTGTTTTGCAGACCTTTATCTGTTACTCCTGTGCATGATGCTGATTGGGCTTCTGATCATTTATCTAGCTACCAGACTGTATAATTTATCTCTCTAATCCAACATTATTTGGTTATTCGGTTAATTGCTTTTATTTTATTCTTAATGCTTGTTTGGTCTAGCTAACCAAATCACAATTTCATAATTTTAATTATGGTTGGAAAACCCTTTCATAAATTAGGATCTACGTAAAGATCGTGGTATAGCCTACAACTAGGAATGTGGCAGGAACTATCAAGTTTGCAGTAAGTCCTTGTCCTTAGTGTTGGTTGCTTCATATTTTTCATAGAGGAATCGGGTGCACACTTAAGTGATCTAGGTTTTTCTAAGTGAGGAATCATGTTAAAATAAATTTCATGAATTATTTATGTAATTGAACTTGTTGGCTTGGAGAAGAGGAAATACATGGGAAGGGATAGTGAAATCAATCTCCAATAGCTCTTTTACCAATTTATCGATGATAGATACCCATTAGTTAGAAAATTAGGTTAATTGGACAAAGAAATACAGGGGTTTGTGTTAGAAAGAATGGGACACGACCTGCATTAGATTACGCCCCTCAAGGGCAGGTTTATGTTGGTAGACCAGCATCTTTCTGTACATAGGGATAATTATAAACAGTTAATGGACTTCTAGTAAATAAGAAGGTAAAGTGGATCCAGACCTCTTGAAATATCTAGAATAGAGTATTGGCTCCTAGCAGGCTTCTTGCTAGTTTTACCCAATAAAAACCCATTCTTTCTCACTGTTATAATACCATTCTATCAATAGAACTGGATAAGGACAAAAATTAAGACAGAGAAAATAGATGAAGAATACTTGGGTATTATTCTCTAGTACAAATCTTGTTAAAAGAGTCAAAGATGAATTACAATAGTACACAGGGTATTAGACAGACCCTGATTTCTCCCCACTCACTTAAAGTTAAATCCTTTCCAGAAATAATAAGATAGATCCCAATCTCGACCCTTTTCTTTTTTATGAGTAACATGCCTCATTCAACCTATTATTGATCCACTAAGAGAAGAGAAAGCTCAGGTCTGCAGAGTATTAAATATTCTTTAAAACCTTGGTAAGACTTGGAAGATATTTTGCATGATCTAATTGCTGTTACGACAGACTCTACATCTGCAGTATGCTTTAAATGAAAAAGATAGATGTAAATTAGATTAACATGAGTGACGTGTCTAAGTCTAGATTGTATGGATCCAGATCCAATCAACTATTACAACCAATACACTTCTGAAATCTGAAGAATCCAACTTAACAATGATAATTAAATAAGTAATTAAGAATCAAGCCCGCAATATGTCATACAATACCCAAACATTGCTTATTAAGCATATGTGATCAACAGAGATACAACCTTATGGGTACACACATTATACTGTTGTAACCATATTTAGAAAATTGTCATATTTGTGAATTGTATCATATGCAATACTCATACCCATATCTAATAGAATAGAACATACTCAAGTTTACTCTAATAGTTATAGTTATTCCTGCATGTTAATACATACACTGGTAATCCATTTACACAAGTCAGATAATCAGTAACTAGTTTCCCAGCAGGTGAAATGAAAGGCTTATTGAGAAGGCAAACAGAACCTTCAGTTTGCCCAAAAATATTCAAAACATGTTCCAGGTAAGAAAAAAGTATATAAGAAGATGATTTTACCTGCACAGTATCAAGGGGTGGAGGTAGGTTGTTATTTTTCACATCAAATTTGCCGTCCTAAATTGAAGCAAAGATCTTTAATTATTGGATTACAGATCTATACAACCTTACACAAAAAGAAATAAAATGAAAAATTGAAATAGTACCTCAAACTCTGACCCTTGCATTCTTAAATTTTCCATCATAGCATCAAACTGCATACTCTCATTGTCCTTAAGTTGGGATTGATTATAATTAGACTTCAGAATGGTAGTTTCAGTTTCCATCCTTATATGTAAGTCCTGGGGATTTTCTTCATTAAAATTGAGATGGGAATCTTCATGATGTAGGGGATCTCCATCAGTTGTTAGCGGCATAACATGATGAGTTCTATTATCTTCTGCTTTTCCTATCCCAGGTGAAAAACCAAGATGATCTTGATCAATAAGAGAGACATTATCAAGCCCTTGTGCTAATTTATGAAAATATGACCATCTTTTGGGCTCATGATTTTCCATATTTATGCTTAAGCCTACTCCATCTCCGGACAGTGGGTGCAGACTGGAGGGATCTTCTCCATGTATTGCTTTAGAAAACATATCTGAAAGCAATTCTCGGGGGAATCGATCATCAATGTCAATAAGAATGTCCCCTTGAGATTGTTTGGAAACAACACTTTGGGGGAAATCTTGATAAACATCTTTGGTTATGTTCCCAGTCACAGATACAGGTAGTTCTTGTACCATACAACCATCACTAGATTCCTTCCCTGAGGCTTCACCCCAATCAATCTCTGGAAGATTGGATGCTAGATCATCAAGACGCTTAGCAGAGGAAACATGATGCAAAGCAGTAAGATCTGATTTACCATCTTTGGTTTTGGTCTTGGTTTCAGTTTCATCAAGCAAAGGCTTGGTTTGGCTATCTTTATGATAATTTTCAGTTTCAACATCTTTAGTTCCTTCATTGCTTGACAACACTGGCTTCAACTCAGGGTCTGCATGCTCAGATAGTTTTGACTTAATCAGACTGTTTGTCTCAGGCAACGGTTTGCTCATTTGATTTTTGGAAAACCCATTGTCAGTGGTATGGCCATCTGCATTCAAGGGCTTTTCTGCATTACCCAACTCATCAGTTGGATGCAAGTTGTCGCCAGATTCTGTTACTGGGTCCTCTGGGTTGACATCAGAAAGTAAATCTGACACATGAATTTGAGAACTATGTGTGTCATCCGACTTTGAGGAACGATTCAGCAACTCAACTTGCTCCCTTGGAGTTCTTTCTGAATAATAAACTCTTTCAGGAAGTGGTGGAGGATGAAGACAACTCAAATCAATTGCATTGGCATGGGAATCAACATAAGCAGGAACAAATGCACTGCTAGAAGTAGAAGAGAACTCTTCATAATCCTTGTGCTGCACCTTTTTTGTTGAAGGCAACGAAGGTAGATGTCCCTCAGCCATGGTAACTACAACCGATGCTTCAGGAAAATTACTTTTTAAGCCACTATCATAGGTTTGTAAGGGAGCTGGAGATGTAGTTTCTGAGGATAAAACTTTTTCAGAGTCACTTCCTTGCTTAACTAAATTATCACTTATCTTTTTCACATGCATTGCAGATAACTGAGAATTTTGAATTTGTAATCCACTAGATAGATGGTCCTCATTCTGAACCCCTTGTTGATTGTTAAGTAGATGAGGAGCCACAGGAATAGGAGTCTCTCCAACAGGGCTATGAGTGGAATTAAGGCCATGGTGAACAAAATATTGATGACTATATTCCCCAAATTGAGCCATTTGGTCACCATAAGATAGTTGATCAATTTCATAAGAATTTGAGGCATTTGGTAGAACTGCTTGTGAAGAATGAATAGTCAATGATGGATCAGTTTTGTTAGTCAAGGGAGCATTGCTGGCCCCGATAGATTCTGCAGCAGCTCTGTTAGTCTCTCTATGTGAGGTTTGCCTATCCAATTCATGCAGATCATCTGCTGAAAAACTGACACCAAGTGGGGTTGAGCTGTTTATTGATCCAAAGTCCATGCCATTAACAGCAACAACATATTGGGCCTCAGAGTCATCACTAAGGCTGCTGAGAGAAAATTGAGCATCTTCCAAATCACTCATTGAGAACAAAAACAGCCTAAGCTTTTTCGAGCGCTCTCTATCTTCTAGAAGATTACATTCCTCCATCATATTCTGCAAATCCTCATCAGACGATACTGATACCAATGCATCGAGATCTTCCCCAGGAAGTTGATATTTTAGTACATGAACCAGATTATAGATTAACAATGCTTTTTGCATAAGCTCCTGCCAAGATATGTCCTTTCTTAGACGAAGAATACGAGTTTGACCTCCAACATACCTTAGCTTCCCATCACTTGGTCGTGGCAATATTCTGCCCCCAAAGCTACAAAGACACTTCATCATTGATGAGCTGTCAGAACCAACAGAAGAGCCATACCCACGAACAAATCGACTATTCTCCTGATTCAATGAAACTCTTGGTATTGATCGAATTGACCCATAATTGCTTCTGTCTCCATGTAATGATGTACCCTGTCTGTTAAACTCTGTTGGACCTTTCTCAGCTTTGGATAGCATAGAAATGTCTGATCCACTTTCAGAAGCTGCATGGCTGATGCCTAAGACGCCTTTCAGTTCCATGCAACCAGTTGCATAATTGGAAGTGGAATCACTAACATTTGAAAATATGGGCTTCCTGAGATTCACCCTATCTCGCATGAATTCAAGAGCAAATTCCTCACCCGTCTGTATTGAATAATTAAGTACCGGTTTAACATCTGATGTGCTATAGTCAGATGGTCGTCTAATAGAATGCATGCCATCCATATGGTCCTGAATTATTGATTGAGATCCAGGCTGGAACTCCTCATTTCTAGGTTCCATGGTATTGCATTGAAGGTGTTTGTAGAATCTAGGCTGTTCCATCATGACATTGTTTTTAACTTCTTAAGAGAATACCTCATTAAGAAACCATATAAAATTTCTAAACTTCTAGCATACTTCGACACCAAATAATATGTGACGAATTGAAACTTCCAAGATAAGACCAACTCCCTTGCACCAATGAAACACAACTTAATTGTACAGCAGTGGCCCTGTGTGAACACAATGGAATCAAGGTAGGTAGTTTGAGAAACAAATCAAATTGCAACAATATAATCACTACAGATGGAAACAAATGAATTACACCTCTATGATCTACTATAAATTCCAAGTTACATATTGATAACCTGGATAATTGGCCAAAAGATAACATTAAAAATTTGCTATGATGTACTTACTAATTTATAAATAAACATAAACAACTACAATTTTGAGACAGAACAAAGAATTTGGGCAGTAGAACAACGTTATTTGGTGGAAAATTCTAGCTTCCTTTCCATGGCTAAAGGACCATTATGTCTCTCATGTGTGGCCATAAAACGAACATCAAATTCTCCCTCTCTCTCTCCCACACACACCCACAGACACCACACATTTGATAACCAATCTTTATTTGGGAATGACTAGTATGACACTACATCATTGTCACAGTATGCAAGATGACAAGTGCAATTTTGCTGTTTATGTTCACTAAGTTCTAAATAAATTGCACTCACACATATAGTCCGGAAACTAAAGTTAAGGGAACTTATAACCTCAGCAGTCAATTTAGCCCATCTCATTTTTATGTAATGAATTTCATTACCATAATAACATACTTCGATGATTTTAACGCACAACACAGACACACGATCAACCTACTTCCCTTAATCTAATCTTCTACCATCAAAACAAAACACGGCAAAACTGATAACAAAACATGAAAATTGACCTAGGTACCTGATGAAAAGGGAAAAACCCGTGCTTGTGTTTGCTGAAGTTAAAAAGGGGAAAGATTGAAAATAAAAAGCACGAAATTTGAACCAGAAACAGAGGTTTCAGGGCAAAATGAAAAGAACCCACTTCAGGTTTCTCACGCTTTCGCCCATTACTCTATCTCTTCAGAGGTTGCTCCTGCTTCGACCCTTTTTCCCAGAAAATGACTGCGCTTTCTCTTTCTCTCTCTAGAAAACAGAAAATTCCCTCTCTAAAAATTTCTCTATCCACCGCAGTTGTACATAGTTTCGGACATTTTGTGGAGTTACAAAATTACCCTTGCATGTTCGTGGTTACTACTGTTATGCCATCAGCACCAGCTCGTGTGGCCTGACAACTTGGAAGGAAATTTGTTTGTGATGATGAAATGCAACAAAGTGACAATGGTTTCTCTTTATCTTATTTAAGCTATTGAAAATAATTAAATATTAAATAATTTTAAAAAAATAATAAAGTAAAAAAAAAAGTTAAAATAGTTAACATTGAATATTTTTAATATGATTTATTTATTTAATTTATTTAAAAATAAAGAAAACTTTATTTGTTTATTATTATTATTATTATCCATTCAAATAGTACATTATATTCATTCTTTTTTTTATTTATTTATATCTTACATATCACTTTTTTTTTTTAATTTCTATTTAACTCTTCATCCAAAAACAATTGTAGTCCTGTCAGCTGACAATTTTATTAAACTTGGATTGGTCATTAATTAATTTAAGGAATTGGGTCATTGAATCAAAGTTTATTTATTGAATTGCATCAACCAATATATAATGAAGTGGTGTCATAATAAAATTAGGTTTAGTTTAGACTAACGGACATTTTGATTTTTTTTAAAACTAAATCAAATTTTAAAAATTAATTTTAAGTAAAATAATTAAAAATAAATGTATTTTTAAAATTTAAGTCATAATAAAATTAATTTTTTATTTTAGATTAATGAGTGTAATGTATGTATATATTTAAATGTATTTTTTAGTTCTTTTATTTTTAATATTTTTTTTTATAAAAAGGGGTATCATACCAATCTAATGGACAAATTTACGTAAATTTTTTTAGATTGCAGGTTAAATGGATTTGACCAGATATGATCATATGTGGGTAACTTTATTTAGGTTGTTGAACAATTGTACAACCATATACAAGGAATCCACCTAGGTAAAGAGAAAGAAGATAGTCTTCTTATATGTAAATATGAAAACTTTAGTATATAAAGAAGATTAACATGTTTAACTCTTCCAATTTATTCTAAATCAACTTAGATCTCTTAAAAATATATAATGTTTTTTATAATGTTGGATAAAAGTTTTTCTAGTACACAATGTTAATGAAAGAGTTTATCAGATTACTAAAATTATGAGTTAGAGTTGCAAAATAGAGCTAATTAAGAAGGAGAAATATTTGGCCTTTAAAATTCTTCAAGATTAACATTATTCACATGAACCTCCAACAATGAAGACTATAAAGAGGACAAAATTATATTTCTCTTCTCATAAGAAGTTTTACCAAAAGTGGAGAAAACACATGAAATCTTAGAACAATAAAGCTCCCTCACATGAAAAGCTCAAAAAGAAAGAAAGTCCTTATGACAACATGGAAAGATACAAGTATCTCAAAATTATAAGTGTAGTATCTTTGTTTCATGATAAATACATTGTCTGACTATTGATTAGATGAGTATGACACAGAGGTAAAGTTCTCGCATTCTATTATTAAAGTTTATTGTGTGTTTCTTTCAAAGTCTTCTCAAGTCTCTAAAATATACTAAGAGAGAGAGAGAGAGAGAGAGATATATATATATATATATATATATATATATATATATATAAAGTTTTTTGTCAAAAAAATTAAGGAATTAAAGCTTGAGTTTGTAAACTCCTATTTTGAAAAAAAAATATGTTAAACATAAATAAAAACTAAACAATGAGCTTAATAGAGAAAATCAAAAGTCTCAATTCAAATTTTCAAAATAAAGAAGAAGAAAATGTCTATCTTGTTTTCAAAATTAAAGTTTTAGAAAAGAAAGAGATCCTAAAAATAATTATTCTCAAATATTAGCCTGTAAAATCTTGGCAAATGATCTCTTTAGAAAAGTCTAAGTCTCCAATCAAGAAGGCAACATTGATTAAATCTTTTTATTAAAAATCATCTTTTAAACCTTCAAACAAAAGAGGACTAAACTATGAGAAAGAAAATGTTAAAAGTTGTATTTCTCTTATATTTAGGAAACAAAGTGTGTCCAAGCCCTCAATGACTAACAAAAAGGGATCAAAGATCACTTGGATACCTAAGAATCAAATTTTTCTTGTTGCAAATATTTTAAATTCAAGAATGGACGCATCCAAAATAGTACCTAGAAAATGGATAGTAAATAAGCATAAAGAAACAAAGGTTTATATACCAAAACCTAAAAGAAAGAAAAAAAATTGAAACATGCTTAATGCTTAATGATGGGGAAAGACCATTGATTGTCCATAGGACATGAATGAAGTCGAAAGACGATTTCATGTATTTGAATCCTATTTAGCAAGTCATAGCATTCAATGATTACAGAGCACAAAGTTGAGACTCTAGTGAATTGTTCCATTTTAATGCAGAAATAAGCCATAAAAGTGACTTACTATTTTAGATAACCTTACGCAAGGAATCAATTTGGTTCGAACATGGAGTTTGAATAAAAATTACATTTATAAATAACAATAACAAAGGAAATTCACAAAGTTATTTCAATCTCAACATTTGTGTTATATTATTACTTCTTTACTTCAGTTATTTGTCCAAACTTCACCTCTCGGTCTAAATATTTAGTGGTATTATTATGATTAATATTTAGTTATTTATAAAGATTATATGTAAACCATTTTCAATTTTCGTATCACTTCATCTTGAACAATAATTCTACTATAATAACATTAATTCTCTGTAAATTCGACAATTCTCAATTGTACCACAATTGACTCGGTCCGCTTGTCAAGTAAAAGAAGTGAGACTTAACTTAGTCCACCACCATTAGTCTTTTAGCAACATTAAAATATAGTCATGCCTGCTAAGTAATTAAACATGTTTAACATGCTCACAACACATGCCACTAACTCAATCTTGCATTTAAAACTTTGAAATTGCTGTGAAACATCCATCAATAAGAAGTTGAGATCAATCTCTCCTTTTTCACCTCACTCGATTAAAATGCTAAAAAAAATTGAGTTATAAAAATAAAATAAGAACAAAGACACTATCACTCAAATTACATTTCACAAACTCATATTTCACTCATTTAGACTTTCTCAAAAAATAATTAAAAGTGGAACAATAAGAATTTTCTTTTTCTAATCGAAATATGATCAATTATGGTGTTATATAACCATAAAGAGAAAAAAAAAACTGAATTGAAACTTCTTTTTAATTTCTTCATAAATTATTTTTTCTTAATAGGATAGTGAAAAAAATACCCCAGAAGAAGTAACAAAGGACGATTAACAATATAAATTGGAAGAAATAAAAAGAATAAAGGAAAATATATATTTTTTAAAGACCGAATAAGTTAAGGAAAAAAACATAAATAACATTTGATTTAAAAGAGTTAATTTTCCAATCAAAATTTAGGAAATATAATAAAAGCATTAACTTAATCCATTAAAATAAGAAAAGCAAATGAAAAAAAAAATGATCTTAAATACTACCTAATCAAACTTCAGTGCACAAATAAATTATGAGTAATAAGTGTTTTCACTAGAAAATTAGCTAGAATCATTACATGTGAATGTTCGAACTTTATGAACTAAATGACATATTCATTGAAGGATTAGAAAACTTTAATGATGAAAACCGACTAATCTACTTATAAAAAATTCTTTAACTATTGAGTTAGTAAAAACTTAAAGAGATATAATAATATTTAAGTGAGTATATGGGATTGAGTGATATTCTCTAGAAAATAAAGTTATATTTATAGATTTATTGGACCTAGTAAAATGTCTAATAAAGTGATTATCAAATATTAGATAAATTTTTGACAAAGAGTATGACATTGGATAGTATATTAATCGTTAAATTTTTTCATGTTGAAATTATTTCTTTTAAGATAATTACATTTATTTCAAATTATAAAGATGTGATTATTCTTAGATTGAACTCTATTAGTTAAACTTTCTTTAGTTTGCACTTAATGAATAAGCTTGAAAAGTTTTTCAATTTGTTGGACCTTGCTTTAGTCAATGAGTTGCATCCATTGCAAAAATATTTGAAATATTGACCTTCACAAATTTATATCAGACGCATGGGTTGCATTTCATGTTGTTTATGTATTAATTTTTTTTTCTATGTTATGATATGATCATAGTCATTATTACAATGCAAGTAAAATTTAATTGTATATTTTTTAAAACTAAATTAGTAAAGAGCTTGATAAAAATAAGTTTTTCATAAAAGAAAATAAAATAAGTTTTTCTTAAAAGAAAATAAAATAAGTTTTTCTTAAAAGAAAATAAAATAAGTTTTTCTTAAAAGAAAATAAAATAAGTTTTTATGTTTAGCTGTCTTAAAGCAACTTTTGAATCATTACAATTAACAATGTAAAAATAATGTACACAGTACATATACTCTTTAGTTGTGGTTATTTATTTATTTATTTATTATCTAAATATATTTTTCGTCCTTATTAATTTATCAACGTAAAATTTTGGTTATAAACATAAAAAAATATTTTCTTTATGCTTCTATGAAACAATTTTAATCTAACATAATATCTCATCAAATTGCTAACAAAAAAAATATTAACATATTTTTTATGATGATAATAATAAAATGTATAATTAAAAGCTGTTATTAATATTTTTTATATATAAAAAGTAATTAAAATGTACACAATAGCCTTTTCTGTTAGAAAAAACATATTAGTAATGAACTAGAATTTTTTGATTAAAAAATTGTAGAACTAAATTTACAATTAAATTTTTATAAGAATTAAAATTACACATTTATAAAAATATAGGACTAAAGTTGTATTTAAGAGTTTATTTATTTTGTTTTACATTGGTTTCTTTTGGGGGACAATTTAAGTATTATAGATTAATAGTTATAATAAAATGTCATAAAATTTAACATGTGATCGCGTGGCCTAATGGATAAGGCGCTCGCCTCCGGAGCGGGAGATTGTGGGTTCGAGTCCCATCGCGATCGTTCTGCTTTATGCAATTTATTAATTATGTTGTTTTAATATTTAACTATTTTATACATATTTTACGATAAAAAATTTCTTTTGATGGAAATTTAAAATTTTTCCAATTATATAATTAGAACATTACAAAAATTAATAAAACTTTACTTTTGTAATTTGTTTTAGTTATTTTTAAGTACAAATTTTTTAAGTTCAATAGTTTTATATAAATCTCTTAATAATTTTAATTAAATTTATATTGAGTATGTAGAGAACCCTTCATTATATTGATTAGAATGATTATATATTGGTAGTATTGAACTTTTTTTTTAGATATATTAATTTCAATTTAACCAATTTGAGGTAAAAAATTTATCTCTACTATTCTTCTCTTTTCGCTCTGTTTATTTTTTATATATATAAAAACTTTCATATTAAGTATTACTATGCAACTTGATATTTCAACTAGGCTTACATCTCAAGCAACAACAATCATCTACCATAATATGAAAAAATTATTATTAAGGAAAAAAAATATGGGGATTAGATCAAAACCCATATGTTAACAAAACAATAAATAGGTAGACGATACCTATTCATAAAGAATCTTAAGAGCAGATTAGATGAAAACCTATTATACCAATGAAATGAATCTCTATGAATAAATTCTAAATTAGTCAACTTATCAACATATGCATTTTCTTCACGAAAAATATGAATAATCCTAAAGCTGATTTTCCCACAGTAATTAAGAATATTCCATCGATTATGAAGCACCCACTGAACCTTAATCTTAGCCAAAAACGCAACATAAACCAAGGTAGAATCACATTTAAGCCAAATATTAGTAAGTCCCATATTTTGAGCTTCCTCCATAGCATGTATAACTCCATAAAACTCAGCAACTATAACAATTTGAACTTCAAGAAACGCAGATAAAACACCAATAAACTCCCCAATACTTTTACAAAATACCTTCACAAGTAGCAAGACCAAGATATCCCCTACCAGCCCCATCTGTGTTAATTTTAACCCAGCTTGGTGAAGGAAACTCCTATCTAACAGGAAGAGGACGAAGAACATTACCATCACGAGTATTAATACCAAAAAACTTAATTACGTTGAAATTCAACATATCATTTTTCATTGAAACTTTAGACAATTTTTCCAGTAGATAAGTTAAGTCTTTAATTACCGAAGTAATCTTAGAAACTCCAACCTTATCCTGAACTCCTTGTTATTTTTCTCTTTTCACTAAAATCTATTTAGTTCTCGATATTTTTAAATCCATGTTTTACACGAGGAATTAAAGCAAGTCCAAGTCTTTAAAGTTTTAAGGTAGAAGTCTTTTATAATATACCTTTGATATAGAAAGTGGGAGGGTATATATACCTTTAAGATAAAACGTCTTGAATTCCCATTGAATTGAAAAATAACACATGTCTTCAGTCATTATATATATATATATATATATATATATATATATATATATATATATATATATATATATATATATATATATATGCGCAAACGAGTCTTCTAAATGAAAAGTTACAACCACCATTGTTCACATGGATGTTTGGATGTTTTCTAGAATAAAGTGTGAGTAGTGAATTAATTACTCTGACGAAGAAGTGCGATCTACTTTTGATACAAAAGTAATGGATCATTCTAAATGAAAAGGAAGAAAAATAATTGGTTGTAACATTCATGTTTAGGGTTTAGGGTTTTTGTAATTATTAAAAAGTTTGTTTTATATAACTAATAATTACATGTAACCTATTTACTTCGATTTAGCAGTTTTTTATATTACGTAATTACATTTTATTTTTAAAGTACTTATTTTCACAATATTTAAGTACGCATGTGGATAGAGGGACTAAAAAGATAAATTTTAAATTCAAAAAAAAGTAACTTAACTCAAAGAAGAGACTAAAATATGTTTGAATTATTTTTAAACTAACTCATACTCAAATATTATATATATATATATATATATATATATATATATATATATATATATATATATATATGTAATTACCTTCAACCTTCATCACGTAACGTAACAAAGATCCTTTTGAATAATTTCTCTCAGAATAATGGGGTTGTGTAGGTTTAACTTTTTCCAAAAATAATAATAATCTTCTACAGGGACAGCTTGTCATCAATAACAACCCTATATTATACAAAACCAAAAGCTTAATTGCAGCTTAAACTTTCCGCAATTGAATCATTCTATCACTGAAATCATGGCTTGCAGTGCAGAAAGAAAACCTCATGTGTTGCCACTTCTGACCTACCTCTTGTTGTGGTGGTGGACTACTTGTGTCCATGGTGAAGCCACAAAAAATGCTTTGAAGCCAGGGGATACGTTGAATGCAACAGAAGGGGCCAAACTATGTTCAGAAAAGGGTAACTACTGCATGTACTTTGTTGGCTCAACATTTGATGATCCGAATGAAGCTAACTTATATATATATGCTCAAAAGAATGTTTGGGCTGTGTGGGTTGCTAATAGAGACCAAACTGTTGACATAGATTCTGCAGTTCTATCATTGAATCATTCTGGGGTACTCAAAATAGCATCTCAACATGCAGAAATCATCCTTTATTCACCACCTCAAGCTATCAACAACACTGTGGCTACACTGTTGGACACAGGTAACTTTGTGCTTCAGCAACTTCACCCCAATGGATCTGCAATTGGTGTGTTGTGGGAAAGTTTTGATTTTCCCGCAGACACTTTGCTCCCAGGGATGAGGTTAGGTGTGAATCACAAAACTGGTGGTAAATGGTCTCTGGTTTCATGGCTGAGTAAAGAACTTCCTACTCCTGGTCCATTCAGGCTTGAATGGGAGCACAAAACAAAACAGTTGAACATCAAGAAAGGAGAAAAGCTTTACTGGGCTGCTGGTGAAAACCAGTTGAAGCACATCTTGGGGAAGGCTTATCACCATATTGTGTTTGTCTCAAATGAAAATGAAGCCTACATCACATTGAGGAGTTCAGATGAAGAGCTCACAGAATGGACACTGTTGTCAACTGGTCAACTGATGAACCGAAATGGAGGTGATGTTGCAAGGGCTGATCTGTGTTATGGATACAACACAGATGGAGGGTGCCAAAAATGGGAGGATCTACCCTCGTGCAGAAATTCTGGTGATGCCTTTGAACTGAAGCAAGGTTATGCCAATTTTGACTTTGACACGAAAAAAGATGAAGCAAATTCAAGTTATGGCATAAATGATTGCCAAGCTATTTGCTGGAGCACCTGCAACTGTGTTGGATTCACTCATCTTTATAACAATGAAACTGGTTGTACCTTTCTGTGGAATTCAACCAAGGGTACCAATATTGCAAGCGAGGGTGAAAAGTTTTACATGATGGTAAAGAGCAACCATCACAAAAGTAAGTCTATGTACTAACTTGCAATTAAGTTTTGTTTTTGGTTAGATATGTATTTCTGTGAAAATGTTTTCTTTTTATGACTTACATGTAAAAAAAATATATTTTCTAATAGTGATAAGCTTTATGTTTTTTCTATTTAAACATAAAGTTAAAGTTTTATTTTTGATAGCTTTTTGCTTTAAAAAGTCTTTTAAAACTAAAAGTTGATTTTTGTTTACCTGGTGGAATAGTATTGGATGAGAGGAATGATTAAAGTGTTTATGTGAACTTTTACAATTTAATAAGCTTGTTAGGGTAAACGTTTATCACTCAATTAAAATTATTTATAAATTTTAGGGCTTGTGATTATTAAAAACCCAGTATTTACTTTACTTTTAAAAGTACTTAATTAGTTTTTCTTAAAGTACTTTGTCTCAATAACCAATTTTCTCACTTTTTAAGAAGATTTTACTAATTATGTTTGCTCAGATTTTTCTTTTAAAGAGAAAAAAACTCTAAAAAAAAATACAAGGCAAACACTAGAAATTTTTTTAAAGAAGGACTAAAATTATAGTACTTTTTTTCATTAAATATGCAAATTTAAAAAGATTAAAATTTTTATACAACCCAAATGTCTTTATATTTCTGGAAACTAAAACATATATTTAAACTAGTCATATCTATAGTACAAAATAAGGATTCGTATTTTACTTCATAACTAAGATGTCTCTTGTCTTTGTTTTTTGGTAAACTTCATTTATTCTAGGCTGGATAGTAGTTAGGTTTTTATTTCTTGGTTTCAATAGATTTCTTAAAGTATTATTTCTTGAATTTTATCATATGAAGTTGTATCTGTAAGATTACGCAAACTGTAAAAATTCTGGAAAATAACTCAAATTGGTTCCTTATATATATAAATTAATATTTTTCTATTAGGTACACAAAAATGGATATGGGCAATTGTTGCAATAGGAGCAACTATACTCATAATCTGCCTTTGCCTTCTGTGTGGTAGAGTCTTAAGGAAAAGAAAATATGCTCTTGAAGGTATGCATCAATAATGTTTTACTTTATAATCTACATTTCTATAAGATGTTTTACTTCATGATTTTTATCACTGTTCCCTGATTATAGTTTTTTTCTATAATATATTGTCATTTAAATAGAGCTTAAAGCTAAAAAAATGGGGATTGAGAATGATGATCTTGAAGCTTCCAATAGATCTTCTTATCCAGAAAAACTAGAAGTTTTTTTAAAGGATGAACATGACAAAGTTTTTAGTTATGCATCAATAGTGGAGGCCACAAATGACTTTTCATCTGAAAACAAGTTAGGACAAGGAGGTTTTGGACCAGTTTATAAGGTGATTTTTTTTTCTTTGTTTCTGTCGTATTAATATATAGTGTTGGAGATAGAGATAAAAATCATAGTATATAAATGGATACAAATTTCATAATCAATTTTATAAGATTGAATTAGATTTAAAATATATTTTTTAATATGATAGACTATTCTAACTAATCATATACTATGAAATGTTTACACTCCCAATACATATATAATATTACTGTTTCTTTTAGAGAATTGATGATTTTTTTGGTTTTACTTCAGGGAATTCTACCTACAATGCAAGAAGTTGCAGTGAAAAAACTTTCAAAATCTTCCAGACAAGGTCTACTTGAATTTAAAAATGAATTAACAGTCATATCTAAACTGCAGCACACAAATTTGGTTCAGCTACTCGGTTACTGCATTCACGAAGACGAGAGGATTTTGATTTATGAGTATATGCCTAACAAAAGCTTGGACTTCATTTTATTTGGTAAGAATGTTAAGATCTTTGAAGATCATAGGGTGTTGGATATATGCATATGAAAAAAAATGAGAACTATTCTTTGGTAAAAGATTCCTTAAGAGAACTATTATGAACTCCTTCATGTTCTGATAAATTCTTTATTTTCAGCTTCAAAAAATTGATTATTAGACCAATATTGAGTTTCCTATTTTAGGAATACACAACTTTTGAACTTAATGTCTCACAAACTATGATGGTTAAGAAGTTACAGTAGTTTCTATCATGAAATGACAATGACATTGATGTTTCTTTGTGGAAGATTGGAAAAAAAATCAGTTGCTAGATTGGAATAAGCGTTTCAGTATAATAGAAGGAATTGCTCAAGGATTATTATACCTTCACAAATACTCAAGACATAGAATTATTCACAGAGACTTGAAGGCTAGCAACATACTCCTTGATGAGAATATGAACCCCAAAATTTCTGATTTTGGTATAGCAAAAATGTTCACACAACAGGATTCTGAATCAAATACCACCAGGATTGTTGGCACTTAGTGAGTGAACCAAGTTCATTATCATGATTGTTGTATACATTTAAGTTATTTTGTAACATGTTTTTTCATTATTTACTTTTTTGTAGTGGTTACATGTCTCCTGAATATGCTATGGAAGGAGTTTTCTCAACAAAATCTGATGTGTATAGCTTTGGAGTGTTACTCTTTGAAATTGTTACTGGTAAAAGAAACAATAGCTTCTACACTGATGAAAGACAACTCAATCTAGTAGGACATGTACGATTAAGTAATTTACTTTATTGTTTTAACACATTATTATATTGGATTGGTAAATTAACTTGGAAAATAATCACTATCGTAGACATGGGAGCTATGGAAAGAAGGTGAGGTTCTTAAGTTGGTGGATCCATCACTGAATGATTCATTTTCAGAGGAAGAAGTGCTAAGATGTGTGCATGCTGGTCTTTTATGTGTGGAAGAAAATGCAGATGATCGCCCCTCCATCTCCAACATTCTATCTATGTTAACCAACAAAAGTAAAGTTACTACTGTGCCTAAAAAACCAGCATATTATGTTAGAACAAAAGTCCTTGGGGAAGAAACATCCACCAGAGATTTTGGTTTAGATTCTACACACGAGAATTCCCTTTATGTATCTTCAACTTGACTGCAAAAGGTTACGATGTTAGAGTATTGATTACTTGTGAAGTTATTATTATTCCATTAGATAGCTATGGTTGCTTGCTACATATTGAATGCAGATTCCTTTCTCCACCTATATATACACCACCCTTTGTATCTATTTTTGAATATAGAGTTGATAGAGTTGATTCATAATAATACTAATAATTTGCTTCCTTAACGTTTCTTCTCATGTTTTTTCAGTTAGCATTGAAGCTTATTACATGTATTCATTCAATGACACTTTAAATTGCTTCACACATTGATATATATTTCAATACTCTTGAACACTATACAATTCATATATGAAGTGTGCTTACAAGTTTGGATATCGTCTATCAAGGTCTCCTTTGCTCTACTCCTCCAGTCTCTAGGTCTCTCGAGTGTATCTGCAAAAACACTTCGTCGCTCAAGTTAAATGCACAAGTTTCATAGTTTGAATAGTCATTACCTTTTACCCTTGGAACACTTATAGCTTTGCCATGGGCCTTTTCCTGTAAGAGGGATTATCCCAGGCCCATGAGAGCCCAATGCTCTCTTAATTGTGCTTAAAGAGTGATTAGTCGTTTTGATTATAATTAGTCTTAATTGCAGGTTCGTCTTACCGGGTTGGAAGATCGATATAATTTCCGATGGGATTGGAGACAATAGTCATTCAGAAAGTCTTTTTGATCGAATGGCCGAGGTACCTTTTTGGTATCGGTAGTACATGAAGTATTCAAGCCTTTAAAAGGTTATGAAACATGGATAATTAATATAGATATATAAATTATTTATGAATTAGGTAGTTTTAGAAATAACCAATTCCTTTAGCCACTACAAGAAAATAGTTATTTAACATTGACTAAAAGCTCATGTTAAATAAAAGTTGACTCTAAATGGATTTATATCATATGTGTGTGCGACTCTAAAATTGTCGACGCTAATTTATTATTTGAAGATTGACTCTAAATAGCGTCGGTTTAATCGATACTAATTTGTCACTCTTTTTCAAATTGAATTTTTAATTAAAGTAATTTAGTGTCGATTTAATCAACACTAATGTTTCTTATTTTAAATTTTATTTAATTTAGTTTCGACTTGATCCATTTTAGTATTAGGAGAAAAGTGTGGATGAAGGAGATATGTGTTGATGAAGGTAATCTGTGTGGATGAAAGGGGATGAGTGTGACTGAAGGAGATGATTATAGATGAAAGAAATGAGTGTGAGGAGATTTGAGTGTGAATGAAGGAAATGAATGTGAGGAGATTTATATAAAAAGTGAGAGAGAAAAATTGTGGAAAAAGAGATTTATTACCTTTAAATTTGGGCCTTAAGATTAAAAATAATTTGCAGTTATTTGTTGTTATGAAGACACACATATTCATAACATATAAATTAACTTTGGCATAACCAACACTAACTTAAATAAATATGAATCCCAAAAATAAAAAATAATTAATGTCACTATAGAATTGGCTAAGCCGACTCTAATAGTGTCCAACATTAGCTGGACTTTAACTCAAATATTTATTTTAAAATTTCTTTAATTTAGCACCCATTTTGTGCACGTAAATATTTTTTTAAAAAATTTATTTAATTTAGTGTCCAGTTGATCTACACTAATATTTTTTATTTTAAAATTTATTTAATTCAGCGTCTGCTTGACCTACACTAATATTTTAAAATTATTTAATTTAACATCCGTTGACACACACTAATGTTTTTATTTTAAAATTTATTTAATTTAGTGTTCGCTTGATCCATGCTAATGTTTTTTATTTTAAAATTTATTTAATTTAACGTCTTCTTGACTCATGTTAATATTTTTTATTTTAAAATTTATTTAATTTAACATTCATTTGACCTGCGCTAAAGTTTTACATTTTGTGTCACATTAAAATTGGCTAAACTAACTCCATTAGCATCCAAAATTATGTGGACTCTATTAGCATAGTTTAAGTCGACACTAACACAAATATTTATTTAATTAAAAAATATAAATAATTTTTAAAATTTTTAAAAAGAATTATTTTTTTATGTCGTGTAATGACGTTGTAATTGATCGATACTACTATTTGAAAGTTAATTTAATATTTTATTTTAGTAAATTACTATCCTTTAATATATAAAGGAGATAAAATTAATATTATCTATATTTTAATATGATAAATTCCATAATAGATTAACAATTGATCTTTAAGAAGAAAATGATAGGATTATTTCTAAATTAAAATGGAATTTGACAAAACAGGAATATAGAAGAAGTTATTAGACACTAAAAATCGATTAATTCAAAATAAACCAAGAAGAAATAATTACTCTATCTTATGCTTATTTACTTTAGATTTAATGGTTTTTTTTTCTTTATATATATGCTAACTTTCTTGGTACTTTTGAAATCGTTGATATTTTTTTCACATATCTTTTGAATTACTTACAATGTTAAATATTTAGTTTCGTATTAAATTTTTCTTAAATTTTTTTTGTCAAACGATTTCTTTAATAGTTGTTTTAAATAATTTTAGAATCAATTTTCCTTTATAGTACATTCTAACTGTGAAATTATTCAAAAAATGCTCGAAAATGTTAAGTAAGTCATAGTTGTAGTTTGAGAATGTTATTGTGGGTTTTTCAATGTGTATATGTGTGAATTTTTTTTATAGGTGAAATACCTTAATACTTTCATTTATTTATTTATTTTGTCAGATAACAGTTTTTTTAGTACATGTATATCATAGCCATGCACACCATTAGTTTCATGCATACAACTATATATTCAACCATTTAAAAACGGGCATAAGTCAACTTTCTCACGTTTTCTCTCACTGATAAAATATTAACAAATGGATTAAAAATTATTTTTTAAGAGGAAAAGATGAGCAGTTGGTTACATACTAATAGTTTTAAAATGTAAGTGTTAATATATGAGAAAATTTAAATAAAAAGTTACTTTTAATCTTGTTATAGCAATATGTATTCAAGGAGTATTAGTGCATTTAAATAAGGTCGGCATTCCATAATCATAATTTCTGACCTTATTTAGTAGAATTTTCTTTTGAATAACGTCTTTTTTTCTTTATAGTGCTGATTATTTGTAATAAACCAAATAAATTGTATAACATCTTCATTATAGTGCTCATTCCAACAATTAACCAATTGTGTAAAAAGAACTAATATTTTGGTGTTAGTCACAAGTAGTTTTTTTTTATTATTTCACTATTGAGGGGAGAAATAGGAGGATGTGTTTTTGACTAAGTTGCAAAACTGCTTAGGAATAAGATTCAATACTCAGTATTTGGTGGCTTGGATTTTGGATCTTTGTGAACATTTCATTAATTTGCTTTGCTTTGATTGCAATGATTCATGTTATTTGAACAGGTGTAATGGAGTGAAATAGATTTTTGTAATACAGATTTTTAAAAATATAACTTATAAAACCCATATAAAAACATAAAGATATAACTAAAAAAACCTATTTTTTATATGTAGAAATCAAACTAAAGATTTCAACATTACAGGGATTAAATTTACGAGTTAGATGGTGTCATTTTTTCAAGGCCAATTTCTTATCAATATCAGAGTAAACAATCTCCTGACAACGTACGAGTCCACAAGCTCCTCCAAAGCACAACCATCTTTCACTACCTTTGTTCATGTTCCATCTCACTTTGTGCAACGCAGCCATTTTGGGAGGAAAGGTTTCAGGTATATTCCCGAAATCCGACTTTTCATTATCATCTTCTGGTTTTTTCTTGCTGCCCTTGTTCAGTTTTGGCCTTCTGGGCTGCTTCATAGAATATAAGGCTTCCTCCGACCCAGATTCCAACAAATCCACATTCTCACCACCACCAATGGCTGCAAAAATTGAATTGTTAATAAGATTTCTCAGCTAAACTACGGCAGTTAGTCACATTGGTATCATATTATGGTTAGCAAGACTGACCTAAAGTCTGAGAATCAAAATCAAGAATGGAAGTTTCTGGCACTTGATTAAGAGCATTTTTGTATGGATTTGTCTTGGATACCAGGTCTCGGAAAGATTCAGCACACCGACCCTTGACAGGTGGCTTCTTCCACGGAACAGGAGCATTTGATACAGGAGTGTTGATGACTAGATTTGAATTCTCCTCGGTTACTGACCCACAAAGGAAGCGTGGGGCTGGATTGCGTGCATGATCTGCCTCCACTGATTTAGTAGTAAGCTGAGTATGTCAAAACAAGCTCAGTATTAATTTTATTTGGGAAGGTCGTTTGTACAAAGCATTAATCAAGGATTGAAGTTACAGTTTTGAAAAATTCATTAACAAATTTGAGATGTACATGTCCAGTCAACATTGTACATTTTCCATAAACCAAGTCCTCTCTCAAATCCTTGTTCCTTAAGGAAAACATCAAGGTCTTAATTTAAGATTGGTCATCAATAATTGTCACAAGACAAGCAGGTTATTTCATTAAAAAGCTCCAAGTACTCTAACATTGTCTCACTCCACGTATTTTGTATCCAATGTGCCAAATGCCAACCCCTTTATTTTTGTATCACTAAACCCTCTTGAGCCATACCCACAGCCCTTTCCACAAAGTAACAGTTTGACACCAAAAAATTAGTAGAACAATAGGACGGTACTTTGAGAAAGAGTGAAACTGCATGAGTGAAATTATAATTTACCCTAAAATATATTTAGCCTATTCGGAAGTAGCACTTCTCATCAATATCATAATCATATCATTTAGAAAAAATCATCATGGGTTCATGTCATCTAAAACTGTATAATAGGTCTTGTACTCCTAATCTTAAACAAGATATACGAAAGCCTCTAGCCCAATATATACGCCAATAAAATTGAGTCATTAGTTACATAAATAAGGGCCCAGGCTGCAAAACCTTTTGAACCATTCAGGCAAGATTAGCTAATAAATTTTACATGAATTATGGACTGTGTAAAAAATTAACTCTATTATATCCTGCAGTTACTATGTGGAGGCACACGCGCAAAAGCCATTTTTGCTTGTACTAAGAAATTAACAATGCGTAAGCCCATACTTCCTTGTGTTGAAAGGTGAAGTTCAACTTCAGCATAAAGAGTGGGATCTGAAAACTCTTGACTATTGAGTAAAAAAAAGACACTGCAGGTAATTGCAATCTCCAACAAATTACAAGAGTTACCTGAAAACGGAAGACAGTACCGTCTGCACCACAATAAGCAAGCATGCCTAACATAATAAAAGCAAATCCATCAATTTAGAAAATTGTAGTAACGATAATGAATTGTTTTAGTGTACCATTATGATATTGAGAAAACAAACAATGACAAATTTGTCATTACAAGAAAGTTTGTTCGCTCAGAAATAGTAACGGTTACTTTATGGAGTAAGATCAATAGTACACAAGTATTTTAATTCCTAAAGTAAAATGTTTCTAGCAATAAGATTATGTAATCATATTCTCAATGCATACCGAAAAACAAACCTGTTATACGTGACACTTGAACACTCCAAATGGCAAACGATGCATATAAAGAACCGTGCAACCCAGGTTGCTTTTTTCCACTGTATATTTCTCCAGTGACAGGAAGGTCATTTGCAGCCTTCGCCAAGCCAATGGTTTTCATTGTTCCATCTTCAAAGGACATAATGATGCAACTAGAAAAAGTACCAACGAAATCATTCTGGGCTCATTACATTGACAATTTAGACAGCATTTGATCTAGTTAAAATAATGTATTACCTTGGCTTTGACAGCCAATCCAAACTATATATGATTCTTGGCGCAGGATGGAGGTTCCTCAAAGGACGAAATGGATTACTACAAACAAATTTCAATCATAAAGCAAACAATTGTAAACAAGTTTAACAGACACAGACTAAATGTAATTCCTCTGTTGCCCGTAAACAAGAAATCATACACCTTGACTTGTTAAGATACCAAAGTCTGACCTTTATAATGTTGAAAACAGCAAAGCTAATTGTTAAAATTATGATTGTTATTGTATCGGTTTTTCGGTATATGTACCTAATCTAAGGATTGAGTGTTATAGGATATAACTTTTCCTTGGATTGTACTCTTTCCTTTTATATATATATATAAAATACATCAGCTGAGCAAGTAACTCCCTGATTTTTTTCATTACATTCAAATTCAAGTTGGTATCAAGAGCTCTCTGTCTCCAAACCACCTCTGTCCACTATCTTTGGCGTCGTCAGCCACTGTTTCATCCGGCTAAGTCAGGACTAGATGCGCCTCAAGGAGCGTGACCCAACCCTAGTAGTAGCATGACCAAAAGCTTCATGGCACAACGCCACACATTGATCACCATTAGCTCTTCACCAAGCACATATCAGAATCACATCGGATAGCCACCGTTTGTCTCGTCTAGGTCTTTTGGACACATTTATGCCCTTGTCCTCATAGTTTGACACACTTAGATAGATGGTCGAGGTTCTCTCCTCATGGCTTAGGGTTTTTTCCCTCTCCTCAAATCTATTTGTGGCTCTTAGTCTATGTAAAGGAATCTACTATTCATGCTCCTTTTCTACTACCACAACTCAACCGAAAAAACTATTTATCTTGGTCTGCATCCGTGTAGTTATGGTTCCTTGGTCTAGGACTCCATGATCATTTGGAGAAGGAAGTCAATGTCGTTTCAAATAAAGATAAACCTCAGTGGTGGCAAATTTCACTTTCGGTGTTGTTTTATGGCAGTCTATTGAAGAGAATGTCTTAGAAATACTCAAATCCTTTAAGGCACGCTCTTCTTATTCAAAAAAAAAGAATTACAAAATTTCTTGTGGTTGATTCATTGGAGGATATCAACAAAAAGTTGATAAGTTACACATGGTCTTAATTCTGAAAAGTCTACACTCAAAATTTGATCATGTACTGACCAAATTTAAGTTGTTGATCAAATTCCTTAGTGGAGCTTATTCACTAAACTTTTTCGAGAGCCGACCTTGTTAAAAGATGAACATTCAACTAAAGTGATTGAAACATCAACAATGGTAGCACCACGAGGAAGAAGAGGAGGTTGTAGCAATCGAAGAGAATATGGTGGCCGGAAGAGTGGACGTCCTCAATGCACGTACTACAAAAACATTGAGACATACCTTAGAGAGTTGCTACTCCTTACATGGTTTTCCAATCAAGGAAGTCCATGTCTCTAAATCTAAAAAAGGATATTCTAAGTTTTCTGATGAGGAGTACCAAGAGTACTTGAGACTTAAATCTAAAATTCAACCATAAAGGTCAATTGTCTTTGGTACCAAGTGTTTCTATAGCTTGTATTTCTCAATTTGTACAAGGTCAAGGCCTATGGATACTTGACTCAAGTACCTTTCATCATATTTCAGGTAATCGTTCTTCATTCTCATTGATCTCTTCCCAAAAAATTCTCGACCTTGTTACTAGCCAATGGATCCAATGCTACATTTGAAAGAATTGGTTAAGTCCTTTTATCTTTTTTTAAACCTTAATTGTGTCTTGTATATTCCACATTGTCCGTATAATTTAGTTTCTTTAAGCCAGTTAACACGTTCTTTAAATTTTTTTGTAACCTTTGATGTTGATTCCTTTGACATATAGGAACATGATACGAGATGTCTACTTGGCAAAAAGCATGAATCACGAGGACTTGATTATCTGAAAACGAACCCACCTATGTCCTGTTTTGCTACCTTGACTAGGTCAAGTTGAAGATAATAGCTTAGTCTTAAGCATATTAGGTCACAATTTCCAAAATTAACTGAAAAAAATTATAACTCAAATTTTCTCTACCATTCACTCATATTTTGGGACCAAGTGATGCCATATCTTTTGCCTTTAGATAATTTGTAACCATTATTGATGAATTATAGGGTATTGTGACACTGATTAGGCTAGTTGTCCCATTGACAAGAGATCAACCACAGGATATTGTGTATTCATTAGAGGGAACATTGTCTCTTGGAAGAGCAAGAAACAAAACAATGTTGTTGTCCAATCTAGTACAAAAGTTGAAATTTATGGGTTTGGCCACTTGTGAACTTGTATGGATTAAACAACTCCATCAAGAGTTTAAATTTTGTCAAGTTGAGCAAATTAAGGTGCATTGTAATAACCAAACAACCCTTCATATTTCATGTGATAACCAGACTCAGGTGTTCTGATAAACAATATAATCAATTGTGTTAAATAATAATTGATTATCTTTATTTTGAACCTATAAAAACAGAACTTAAAAAGTAAAAAGTAAAAAGTAAGACTATCAATATCAAACACATTCACTAGGAACTATCAAAGTCATAGTTGATATTTATTTTAAAAGATCATTTTTCAGCAACAAGGTTTCAAAAGGAATCAATGGATCTTTCAAAAGTATCATAGTGAGTCATATCAAAGACTATTAGGATGGATTGTCAAAGTTTATCTTACATTCAGGTGATATCCTTTTGTAATCTTTTTGTGTTCAAGATTGCAAGGCATAAGTTGTTTCTTAAGTGTGTATAATATAAAAGGGTTCTACATTGGATAGAAGTCTTTCTTGGAGGTTTTTCAAGAGCATAGGCATTAGTGAGTGCATTTCCTTGTGGGAGATTGATTGTATAATCATAGGTTTTGATCAATGAATATCCAAACTAAGGTTGTTCTGACAACTAAATAAGATCACAATTTTTTAATCTTTATCAATCTTTATGGTTTCTTATATTTTTTAAATACTAGTATTTCTAGAAATTCTGAATATTCTTTGAACATTTGTGTTTTTTATAAGGTCATATTTGAGCCATGTATTAGAGCATTCTATTATTGATAAGGATTAAAAAGCCATATGTAAGAGCATTCTATCACATCATTTGATTCAAAGATTATTCTTCAATTGATGTTTTCAAAAGGATATTGAAAACGATTTTTTTGGATCTCATCTTATGGATCCCATTCATGCTCTCCTCTTGTATAAATTGTATAAACTTAGATATTATGTATAAACGATTCATTCATAAGAATGAACTCAATATGATTGAGTTACATCCTATCTAACTAATTTTTAATTTTCAATATGATTGAGTTGATGTTCTGATATTTTGGCTATCTCGGTAAGATTGAAGCCAGACCTTGGTCCAGAGAGATTAAGCATAGAGAGCATCACTACTCCAGATCCACACACCAAATTGAGTATGAGCTGGAGCTCTAAGGGGATTTCAATGTTGGCAGTAGTTTACCAAGACATTGTCAGTGAGAGACACTATTAGATTCTAGTAACTGGGCTAGCTCTGACAAACCAACATGAGTTAACTCAAAATTAGCCAACTTACAATTCATACTGGTTTGGTAACAAAACCAATCTACATGCTACAGAAATCGATCAAGAGATCAGTTCACCATTTTACAGGTCTAAGCCAAGTTTTATTTCCATAATAAAATTGGAACATCATTCAAAACAAAATTCATTAAGTTCTATAATAAAATTTACTAGGAGTCCCACATTAAGTAGGATAAGCTACTTGATGTGGCACTTAAATCTATAAGTTCTACCACCTAATAGACTAGCCTTTTAGGTTAGGCTCTCCTCTTTTACTTAAGTCCTAACAATAGGTGTATTCATTGAGAGTTGGGCTACCAAAAAGTACTACCTATAGGCTGGATTAAGGTGCAAACCGAGAACTGATAGATAAGTGAAGTCATGTTAAGGAGAAAAGGGATCAGGTCAGTATCAATAGAGTGAAGTCTTAAGGAGAAGAGATCAGGTCAGTATCAATAGAGTGAAGTCTTAAGGATAAAAGGGATCAGGTCAGTATCAACAGAGTGAAACTGTTGTCGTGATATAGGCCCTTAAAGGGAATGACAATGTAAGGAGTCTAACATTGAATAGAATAAGTTACTTTATGTGGTAATTATGTGAAGAGGTTCTCTTAGCTAATGGTCTAGGCTTTTTGGTTGGACTCTCCTCTTGAAATTAAGTGCTAACAAAAGCTACTGTAATTAAGAAGATAGAAACTAGCATTTTAGTTTAATGGAGAATGAAACATAAACATTGCATATTATTGTTTAAAATGAACTAAAAATAAAAAAAGAAATAACATAACAAAGTAAACAAAAATATCTAGGGCGAAATAACAGACTCACCGTAGGTCCCAAAACTTAAGGCCTTCATGTCCAGCAGTTACTATTATATTAGAACTCTCCGGATCCCTGGAATATGATAACAAAACCTCAGACTACATTCAACATGACAGTAAAAAGATGCGCAACTGATTCATACATAGATGAACTCAGATGTATGATGTTTGCATGTGTAAGAAACAAATGCTTTGTTATTGAAGCAATCTTCATGGGAAAAACAAGGGTGTGTGCCTAAAACAAAAAACGACCGACTTACAAATCATATCTAGACAAAATTGGTGGTATAATTTTATTTTTCAATAGGAAAGAGTTTGATTAAGGAGAGAAACCAGCTAAATCAGAATTAGTATCCTAGGGGAAAAATTAAATAAGAAAAAAAGAATAAATCAATGATGGGTATGCGCCAGTCATGAAGGTGGAGCCAGTCAAGAGGGTAGAGAAGAATGTATAGGGGAGGCCAAAGAAAACTTTTGCACAGGCCTTCAATAATACAAATGACGTTTCATTTAGCCAACTTCCTACTCCTTGTGTCAAGGGAGATCTTGTAATGGTGCAGATTAATGAGGACTACTTGGCTGGGCATGAAGATTGTAAGAACCACTTACATGGTCACATAACTCTGCACAAAGGGGAAAAACCCATGACATATCTTGAGTTTTGCTACAAAGTCACCAAACCTTGGTCTTCTTTAGGTAAGTGGAAGGAGGTCCCTCTGGGGAAAGGGTACTATGAATTCGGGTTTCACTCTTTGTAGTATATGGGAGGGAGGTGTCTTGGCAGCAGGATCTTGGAGTGTCTTTTACATGGAGTGTTAAGGGCTTTTGCTTGGACAACGGACTTCATCCTAGCTATGGAGAAATTAACAAAAGCCAAGTGTTGGGTGAAGCTAAGGGGGTTACCCATGGAATACTAGAAACCTAGAACATTATTCTTGTTGTAAATAGTAGATTAATAAGATAAAACATATTCTCAATATTTCCATAGTAAGTAGGACAAAATACCTTCAGAATCTTTCTATTCATTTCAACATATTTTTATTTCCATTTTTAAAAGTTTTGATTATTACAAATAGAGATGATGAGAATGTAATTGGTGTGATTGTTATCAATAAAATAATTATTTATTTCATTTGTGGGTTCAAACTATAGTATATAAGTGAGTCCAAACTTCACCTTATAAGTTAGTTTTGTGAAGTTGAATTAGGCATAAATGCTTATTAACATGGAATAAAAGCATATCCTATGGAAGTATTTTAGGTTACATGTTACCCGCTATTGGACATTTTGTGAGGTGAAGTTAGACTTAAATTTCACTCTCTTAAGAAGGTATCAAATTCATATTAAAAGTCTATCCTAACAAGATTCGTTAAGACTATTGTGCCACCACTATTGGATTCTTATTAGACCACCTACAAATATCTAATCTTACACTCAAGATGTTAATTCCTCGGCATGAAGAGGTGTGCTGGAAATCCCACATCGAATAGTAATTTGGCAAAATCATAATGGGTGCTAACCTTACTTTACAAGTTGGGTTAGTGAGATTAAGTTAGGTATAAACCCACTGGTTAACAGTTTTGATTACTAAAAAAAGAGATGATGAGAATGTACTTGGTGTGATTGTTATCAATAAAACAGTCCTTTATCTTCTTAGATAGTTTAAGTATTCTCAATTGCTAAAGGAATTGTAACACTTCTTTCTTTGGACCATTGTATGCTAGCCAGATCAAAAGTCTTTTTTTTTTTTTTGGCAAGAATTCTAGTTGATGAGGATCTTCAGTATGACCTACTGCTGCAAATTATGGTGGAGAGAAAAGGCTTTGCCTTGGTGGTTGATCTGGAATATGAAATAGTTTCAGAATTTTGTCACTCATGTGATATGATTGGACATTCTTCACAAAATTGTAGGAGGAATAATACTATGGTATATAGTCAAAAGAAAAAAAGGATTTGATTTAATGTATATGGATCAGGGTGTGGACAACATTGAATCTGAGAAGCAGGGTTTACAAAATGGGGATATGGAGCATAGCACACCTAATCATCACATAGAGTCTCAACAAATGGAATTGGGAGATGACGGGATGCTTCATAGTATTCAACCAGAGAAGGAAGTGCAGGATGCACAGCTTTATGATGCTCAAGAAATTAATAACGTAAATGATTGCATGCATGCATGATCACAATACTATCAGTCCTGTGCTAGATATTTCAGGTTTAGAAGGTAAGGATAAGGTTGCTCTGCAGGATTTTGGGACTGGTGTGGAACATCAGAGAAAGGAAGATTATATTGAAGAAAGTCTATCTGATTTTGAGTCTGAGAACAGAAAACTAAGAATTTAGAATCTGAGGAGGAACAACTAAATATTTAGTCCAAGAAGATGGAAATGGATATAAGAATTCTGTCAAAATTTTGCAGTGATAGTTGAGAAGGGGGAGGAACTTGATTCAGCTGAGAAAGAAATTTCACCTCAAACTGTGGTAAGGCCCCTTAAGAAAAATAAGAAAGGTTTGGTTATACACTAGCTAGAAGATACAAAAAAAAAAAAAAATCTTGCAGTTCAAATGTCTGCATTGGAATTTTAGCAGAATAGCCTATGAGAACGCTTATAGTT
Source organism: Phaseolus lunatus (assembly GCA_013389735.1). Taxonomy (NCBI): domain Eukaryota; kingdom Viridiplantae; phylum Streptophyta; class Magnoliopsida; order Fabales; family Fabaceae; genus Phaseolus; species Phaseolus lunatus. The sequence continues at coordinate 43,877,720 of CM023867.1, read as the reverse complement.
ATATTTTTTATTGTTTGGTATGGTATCAACTAATGCCCATTACATTAGGGAAGGGTTTTTTTAATTCTGGTACAGACTACCGGAGTTTAGGTTTGCTTGATTTCATGGGTTACATGTGGTACCCGTAGTTTGTGTTTTGTTTTTCATTTTTTTCTTAATGCTATTTTCTTATGAAAGCATTAAGCTTTCATAAGAGATATTCATATAAAAAAAAAACCACACAAATAGATATAATAAAGAAATTAGTTTGAGTTAATTAATTAGATATGGTTGTCGAACGGAGTATGGTTACTTAACAATGAGGGATTACATAGAATCCTCAACATTTACAGAATATTTCTTTATAATCTGCTTTGAATTTTACGTTTCTTAAAGGTAGTGGCTGATGATTTGCCTCATTCTCATACTGAAGTGTCTGACTTAATTAAATATGATTGTAGCTGGAGTATCATTTTTTTAACAATGAGGGAAGGGAATACAGAGAAGTAAAAATCCTAAACATTTACAGAGTATTTCTTAATAATGTGCATGGAATCCTGTGTTTCGTAGAGATATATAGTAAAATAACCATATTCAATGCAACATGCTATTGTCAAGAAGGTTCAATTTACTAACCCTTGGAACGGAGCCCAGGCAACTGTTCTAATAGGAACTGTATCCCCACCAAAACAAAGCACAGGCATTGTATCTGCATACAAATTTAGTCAATAAAAAATAACCTATCAACTTATTTTTCAATATAGCTGCCTTCCCTAACAACCAAATACGTAAACATGAGACAGACTCCAATTAACAAAAATATTACCATTACATTTGGATGAAGAATTTATACAAAACTTCCACAAAGCAACCTAAATAAATATAAAGCAAATTACATTAGAAGTGATATACATTGTGAATAAAAAAGTTTTCAGATGACAATAAGTTGATATTTTAACAAAACAGACTAAGAACATCATAAATTATAATACAGGATTATTAGAGGAAAAATATTATGGTAAAAAGTTGAAGGTTTTCCGTTTTCCATCATGAAACTCCATAGAAAAATCTATTTCCTAATTATTAGAGCAATGTAAACCTCAATTTAGAGAATGCAAAGTACATAAATTGAACATTTAAGGAGTTATACCGTTCCATCATGGCAGCCAGCAAGTAAATAGTCATGCGGGGGTGTAACTGACCACTCCACTGTCAGTGGAATGCTGTGAGATCAAATGATGGACTAAATTAAACCACATATTCAGGATGTCAAAAAGCATATATTAAACAGGATTATGTATATTCAATAACATTTTGCAGCTAAGTTCCAGCTTTTAGCATCCTCCACAATGGATAATGAGCAGACTATAAACAGAAGGTTCTAATTCAGTGAAAAACCATTCACTAGAAAAAGAATTAGCATGGCAAGTTCTTTTAAAATGAATATAAGTTTCTATTTAAAATTAATCCCAATAAAAGCTAACAATTCCTTTCAATAGCACCTCATAACTTTTGTAATGAACAAGTGTCCATTGGCAAACTAATGCTTTTTACCCTAAATTAACATAACAAGTAAAGAGGTTAATTTAATTCAAAGCTTGCCCCAATGATTTAATCAGTGCCCTTTTGTATGAAAAATTATTCTGGTTTCACTATGCAGAGTACAACCAAAACAAACACAAGAAATCATTACCAATGCGGTTCTTTTTTTGAAAAGGATAACGTCAAGTAGCATTTTATCATTCATGAAATTACCACTCTAGTTACAAACAAGCTCTAAATAGGGATGTATCATGTAAATGGGTCTATTACAGTAGTGTTTTATGTTTACCAAGCCTCAATAAAATAACATCACACCAACCACTACATGAATAACATTATCGATGAAAACATCCAAATGCTATCACACAAAAAATCATGCATACCCAATCAAAACTGAAATAAGGTCCCATTATTGACATTATCTATAAATTTGATATTATATACATAAGTATATTATGAAAATAGAAGTTTTTTCCCTAAAATAAATTTATGATTATGACAAGCTCATGTAAAAAAAATTGTTGGGAGTTTGATAAAATAATGATATTCAAATTTGCTTTAATATTAAACTGACAACGATGAAAACATTAAGAATGGATGCACTTATGACCATAAATAGTATTACCTTTAAAATAGTACACAACAGATCATTATTTGCATATACATAGGACTACATTTCTTAGAATTTGAGTTTAGACTCAACTCAACCTTGACGACATGATCATTTCAGAGGGAGGGAGTATTTTTAGGAATAATTTCAGGTAGTATAATAAACCTGTATCAACAGGTTTATTATAGGAGGAAAAGGGAAAAAGGGTCAAACTGTAATTTTAGTGGGGGAAACTGAGTTAACTAAATTAGTTTGTTTTTAGTGGTTATATAGGCTTTAAATAAGTCCTCTTTTGTTTCGGGATGCAGTTTTTTTTATAATTGTTTTAATTGGATTTTTCCAGTGTGAAAAGGAGAGTGCTCCTTTTGGGGGTATACTTGTATACCTTTGGTTTTGTCTGACTTTGATTCTTAAATCGATAAAGAGGAAATTCTGATAGATATCATTGCTGCGAGTCTAACTTGGTTCTTGGTTAGAATTTTAAGTTTTTCTTGAATAGAGTCCAAACAGATACCTTTGTATGCCACGACGCTTCAATATTGAGCATTTAAATACAGGCTCCAATTTTATAAAACGTGGATCAGTCCCCTCTCTGTGCATATAAATTGCTCTCAATACATGAGGAAGAGGAACCTCCCACCTGCAATGACAAGTGCAAACAAAAATAAAAGTCACCCAAGTCAGTGTTCCTCAAAACAACTTACACTTGATAAAAAAAAACTTGATTTTTCTATGAATAAACAATGAAGTAGTCATTATGAAGGAATAAGATTTATTAATTTATTAGCAGCATCTCTACTAAAAATAATTTCTTAGAAACACTGAATGACAATTTCATGTACAGTATTCAAAACTAGCAAAGCCACTACTGATATTTACGATTAAAATAGAAAAAACAGTATGGTCAAGCACACCAGAAATTATGAAGTTAGGTAGTGAGAAACAAAATTCTCAGTATCAAATAAATTATGAAGCAACATAAATCTCTCCTCCTTTTCCTCCCAACACACAAAAAAAAGATTACCACATCCTTCTTTCAAACAGAAGCGCTACATGAAATCTTGACTAAAAACTAGAAATGTTTTCCTTTAGAGATTTATAGTTAAATGCTTGCATATGCATAATTTAAAAAAAAAAAAAAAATACACTGAATGAGACAAATGAAAGAGTACTGACACTGACTTTTTATTGAAACAATTTTAATTTGGCTTTTACACCATGTAAATAACCAGCTACACTGATATGTAAATACAAATAAAAAATGGAATGAAGCTAGTTAATCCGTGGGCAGTAGTTCATAGTTGTATAGTACCTGCTAATAAATAAGGTAAAACTGTTGTATTTTCAACTAAATGATAATAACAGATGTGCAGTACACACTCTCTTTAATCCCTCTGTTGCTCTCCTCCTTCCCTCTATCCTCATTATTTTGTTTCCTTTTCTCTTCCCCACCTAAATTCTACATCATACACTAACTGCAAATACAAAATTTTAGGCAGACTGTATGATAAACTTTTGCCTGGCAAACACTTTGTTCTTGTGCACAATAGTTTGCAATACACTTCATTCAAACTATAGGTACTTTCAATCCTTATTCTCTGTTTCTGTAATCGCCCTTACTGTAGACCAATTATGTCTCATTCAAGTTTTCATGAAGTCGTTATTGTACAGTATACCAAGTTTGGAAAATTTGAGAAAATATTTTCCATTTTTAGAGATTGACAATACAGTAGTCAACTAGCTTCTGTTTGCATTCAAGTATTTATAAATAGAACAGAAACTTGAAACAATGACTGATGCTAGTTAGTTGTGACAATCACTGCATCTGACTACAGATAAAGTAACTGAAATACAGTAAGTAAACACCCAGCACAATCCATAAAATAAAAAACTAAATTAAACAACTAGACTAAAGGAGAAATGGTATTTTCTCACACAGTATTATACATAACAATTAGAATTGTATTTGTTTAAAATAAACAAATTTCAAATACTTCAAGTCTGATGAAGGAGTAGCAGTAACAACATATAAACACAATGAACAAAAACAAGAAATCAGAAATCTTCAAGAAAAACAATTGCAAATGGAGAATAAAGCTCAAGATATCTTACACTTCCAAAGATCCATTGCCCAACAAGACAGCAAGATAGCCCATTCGATGTTTGTAAGAAGAGTCAGAAATGTTAGTAGGTCTCCATTTCACATCCCATGCCACTTTTCCATTATGAGCTAGGCATGAAACTACTCTAGGCAAAGTTACATCTTCTGGAACAGAACAAGCTTCCAACTCAGAGGTAGAACATAGTTGATAATTTGCCTCATTATCATACTGTAGTGGCTGACTTATATCTTGGTCATATCTCCCTTCTCTATGATTAATTTTCAATCCACTGTTTCTAACAACAGTTGTTGAAAAAGTATTGCAGGCAGAAACAGCCTCCTTTGTATGTATTTGCTTTGTAACAGAACATTGTTGCAAAGAATGTTTATTGCAATTGTCATGAGCCACATCTAGAGAAAGAAAATCAGCTGAATCCTCTGGGACTTGAATATCAAGAGGCATGGATTCATTCTCACAATTTGGATCATTTGTCATTGCTGAATTTGATTCATGTCTTCTTCTAGGCCTATGTACTGATTTTTCATTGCAATCGTCAAGAGTCATATCTGAAGAAAAATATTCATTTAAATCTTCTGCGTTTTGAATATCAAGAGGCATAGATTTATTGTCACAATTTGGATCATCTGCTGTTACTCCTTTTGAATTTGATTTTGGTCTTCTTCTAAGACTCTTTATTAGTGCTGACTTTTCATCTGTCTCTACATTTTCTTTAGCTCTGTTTTTTCTTCTGTACGTTACAAGTTTTTCATTGTTTTCAAGATTCCCGGCTGAAGCAAGAAACTCAGTAGAATTTTGTGCAGCTTGAACATCACAAGCTGACTTGTTCTGGGTCTCACAGTTCATATCATCCACTGCAATTACTATGGAATTTTTTCCTGGTCTTCCTCTAAGCCTATTTATTTGTGTCAATTTGTCATTTGTGCCTCCATCACATTTAGGAAGTATTTCTTCATTTTTTTCATGATTCCCATTTGGAGTAGGAAACTCAGTAGAATTTTCTGGAAATTGAACAGCAAGAGCTGGCATATCCTTGATCTCACAATTTGCATCATCCACTGCTGTCACTGTTGGATTCTTTCTAGGTCTTCCTCTAGGCCTCTTTATTAGGGTCGATTTATCATTTACTCCTCCATCTTTTTTATCACAATTCATATCATCCACTGCTACCACTATTGGATTTTTTCTAGGTCTTCCTAGAGGCTTCTTTATTTGGGTTGATTTGTCAGTTGTGTCTCCATCTGTTTTATCACAAGTGATATCATTCACCACAGTTGGATTTTTTCGAGGTCTTCCTTTAGGCTTCTGTTTTTTTGTTGAATTGTCATTGTGTTCCCAGATATTTAGAAGACACCATATTTGTATGACACCTCTGCCAGTAAGTGGGGCACCCATTTTGTGATAAGAAGAGCCCCGTGGATGAGCAGCAACAGCAATAAACTAAGACAAATATCATATAGAATTTCATTTCATGTGCAAGGTTTGCAGAAGAAAATATTTATTAAATTTTCTATTCTCATGTCTATAGTAAAGATCAAAGCTTAGTTTATCAGTTGAATACATACAAAAAGTCCAAGTGCAGACAAACAAATGACCAAGCAAGACACAATAATTATTCAAAATATTACAATGTGCATTTTCCCTTTCATTAAATGCATCTCATCTTATTACAGGTAAATGAATTTACAATAGAAAAACCAAAAGAGCTAATATTTAGAAGAATAGTTCAATTAGATTAAATTGAAAATTAGTTATGAACAAATAGGGATGTCAAGAAGAAGATTTGAGAATATACAAGAGAATTTTTCCTTTAAGATTTAATAATTTCTCTCCAACCTCCATCAAAAAAACATGCTGCCCCCAAAACACAACTACCTAATTATAAGAGTCATGAAGCCATATAAAATCAACTTAAAACATCAACATTCTCATGAATGTGATAAGAATTGAATAAAATAAAAGACCTTAAGACATCATTATCCACTACCAATAACTAGCCCTATAACCTTGGTAACATCAAATTGGCAAAGTTATACTTAATACGCAAGGCATCAAAGTCACTCAGACAAATAGTATTTGGATTGCATTCAAGCGTACTTCTCACTACAGCAGCCCAAAAACCTACAATAAGGCTTGATTTAAAGGAAGAAAGCTAACCAAGTACCTCACATTTAACTGAAGAATCAGGTTTTTCATGTATTTGAGGACACCAGTCTAATGCCCATACAGAGCCTCCAACATTCATCACAAAATCTCTGCTCCAACATAACATGAAATGTTAGTCAAGTTCAATAATATACGGCTAGAACTTCTAATCCATCAGCAAGTTCAAAGATAATTGTTATTTGATTAATAGAAACATGTACTATTATGGCATAGTCATGTCAATGAATAAAACAACAAAAATAGCTATATCTTAGTCATACCTGCGTTCTTGAGATATGACCTCCCCAAGTTGCTCCTTTTGTATATCTTGCTACAAAAAAGATATACAAAGTCTAGTTAGTGATGAAGAAGAGGTAAATATCATGAGAAGATATATGTTGCCAAAATTGACCAGGAAACAAATAAAGTATACAATATAAAGGAAATGTACCTCAGGAACAGAAGCAGAAGAAAATGGGGGCAAATTTATGGCACTGACATCTTTTCCCTCAAAACAATTAGAGTTCTCCATTCCATATGCAAATTTAATGTTTTTTGATGGATATTTGAAATCTCTCCATTCTCTGCACATTTAACATCGACAAAAACAAGAAATTAAGGGTTTATTTCGGAAACTTACAAAAACTAAAACATTGGGCAGTTTTCAAATACAAGACTTTTGGTAAGTACTAACTAGTAACTACTAATATTATTCTTTACAATGTTCTCACTGATAGTGCAAAAAGTTTTTTTTTTTCATTATGATCCAACCATCTTAAAAATAGATATTATCAAGGTGACATGTTGTATTTCTGAGAAGAATTATACTTGCAAAATCAGGAGAAACATCCATAACCAATCAGACTTCTAATGTAAGCAATTACACTGTTGGATATGAAATGGAAGAGGATTTTAAGTTAGTCAAGTCAGTCACTCAGACAGAAAGAAAGGAAGAAAGATTATGAAAAGTTCTTCAAAGCTGACTTTTACACCCTAACAACATAAAGCCATATTGTCATATTGGAAGTGTTGCAGCAATATACTATGAATCATAACCTCAACCACATTGTGAATCAGTCAACAGATGAATCAGATATGACTTCGTACTAATGCAAAATAAGATGATTCCAATAATTGGATACTCCATCGAGGGGTTACAGATCATGTTTGTCATTCCATGTCAGAAGATGGAAAAGAATCCGTCCTTCCATCTGTTCCTCTTCTCTTCACAAGATGGAAAAGTAACAACATAAGTTAACATAGCTGGAAACAGAATAACACTGTGGACTCCTCACTTCTCTTATAAATACACACTCTCTAGGAATGAACACTCCATATTGTACCTAGTTCATAAACATAAAATTGAATGCAATAAAAGTTCTGGACTCAAATTTGATTTGTTTGTACCTTAAGAAAGTGACTGAGGAAGACATTCTTTGAATCTCGCTCTGGTCAATAGCAACACCGTTTTCTTCTTTCCCACAGAGTCTGACAATGGTGTCCATGTCTCGGAAGAAATTTTCAACTGAAAAATCGAACAGAGCAATCCTAACACTAACATCACCACCATTGTTTGCAGTTGCAGGATTTGGTGCTGATGCTTTCAGAGCAACTCTCTGTGTGACTTGCTTCACCTTCTTCTTCTTGTTTTTTTCCTTCTCATTGCAATCAATTAGCTCGGCAATGCAAGTGTTCTTCTCTCTGTCTTCCATTCCTCTATGAACATAAATTGTAAATTTTTTTTGAAGATACCTGGTTTCGAACCCTAGACCCCAACAAGGACCCGAGTTGTTTATATATAAAACTATTTAATGATAATATTATCTTCTATAATATAAAAGATATAAACTCTTTTAAGAAAAATAGTGTTACTTATTAATTAAATTGTTTTATCTTTTACTAAATAAAAATGATTCCATCTTAAATAAAAACATAAATTAATAAATGTTAAATATTTTAAGTTTTGACTTATTTAGAAGTGTGTATACAATTAGTTATTCGCTTGCATGATTTTTTACTCTAAATATAGAGTTTGGAATGAAATTCGGTCACATATGAGTAGATTAATAGTTTTCATTTAGTTAAAAAAAATATTTTATAAAAATCTAATTTTCTTTAATTATATGAAAAAAATTATAATAATAAATTAAATTTATCTAATTTTATATTATTTTTTATATTTATTTTAAATACTAAAATATAATTTTCTATTATTTTTATTTTTATTTTAAATACTAAAGAAATATATATTAAAATTTTTATATATTAAAATATTTAAAACATATTATTATGTATTAAAATATTTAAAATGTATACGTGGAAGACTATTTTTAATTGAAATCATATTTTTCATATAGGATTTTTGTTTTTTTCTTTAGAAAAAATAATATATTAAAATATATTATAACATTAAAAATGTATATATGAAATAAAAATCGTATTTTCACACATACTATTTTTAATTTTTTTTCAAAATTTTATGTGGTTGACCATTTTGCCTTACCAAAATCGTATTTTGTGTTGGCGATTTATTCATTTTGAGATTAAAAACATACTTATTTTGGAAGTTTCAAAACAAAATTATACTATTTTTGAAAAAAGAAAACATGATCTTACCTGTTTTATATATGATATGAAATTATATTTAATTAGAATTTTATTGACTTAAAAATATTATCTTTTTTCTAAATAATTTGTTATTCCATTATTATTTGAAATATTTGAAAGGATGATAAAAGTTGAATAAGAAGCATGTCAAGTGAATGGAATGTATTTTTTGGGTTGGGAAATGCATTTCGAATTCTAGAATTAGGAAAATGCAATTCAAAATATAAAATTTTATTCTAAAATTTAGAATTCATAATGTATTTTTTGGATTCAAAAATATCTTCTAAAATCTAAAACTTGGAATACAAAATTCTAAATTTTAGAGTTCAGAATGTATTTTCGAACCAGAAAATACCTTTTTAACTCTAGAATTCGAAATACAGTTGTATTCTAAATTTTAGAGTTCAAAAGGTATACACATTATACAAATGAAAAAAAAAATAAATCTTGCGCCTTTTGTCCAAGGAAAAATTTGGAATTGAAAAAACGTATAGGAAGAAAATATGAAGGTGGAGGAAGAAATGCCCTACAATCTATTGGAAGCCCAATACTTAAAAGGAGAGTACGTTGAGGCAAATTCTCTCTACACCATATCATTTTAAACATGCACCAAATTTTCCAGTAAAATGATGAAAATGCTCGCAAATGAAGAATGACCTTAAATGCAAAGAAGGTACAAAAAGGGATGACAATGAGGGTTGGCCTGCCCTGCATAGAATATGTGGGTTGATTTTTCTAGTCCGCTCCACATAAGGGTTGACCTGTGGACTAACCCGCATAAGAAATATTTTTTAAAAAAATTAATTAAAAATAATTTTTTAAATAGAAGTTGTGAATAAATTTAATTCTCTTTTTATTTAGATGCATTATGTAAATGGTCTCATAATATTATTTTCACGAGACGTGCGTAGTAAAATGTTATTAAAAATTTCAGAATGTGAAATATGAAGTTGTATTTAGAAAATATAAAGGTGTAAAAAAAAATTCTACACTTTTAAGTTATGCGGTCAGTTCGCCCCACCCCGCGTTTTTCTCAACAGGTTGCAGGGCGGTCCGTCTCACTTTGTCATCCCTAGGTATAAATAAGAAAATACTTTCGGAACTCCTTTTCTAGAATACATTTTCGGATTTGGATTTCCAGAACACATTTATGAATTCTTAATACTCTTTCCAGAATGTATTTTCAGATTTTGTGTTCTGAATTTTCTTTTCCAAAATGTATTTTTTGATTTCGGATTTATTTTTCTAGAATGAGATTTTGATTTTTGAATTGTATTTTTTGAATTCTAGATTTTTAAATTCAAAATAATGGATAATTTTGAAAAATAATATCGTGCATGTTCAAATTGGGTATGGTACAAGAAGAATTTGTTCAAAGTTAATTAGAGCATAACATGTTTGGAGAGCTAAAATTAGTTGTTTAAATATTTCTTGCATTTAGAATTTATACCCAAAACCAAAATTTAGAATGTGTTGTCTCCAACATTTGGTCAAATAAAATTTATTTGTGATGTAAGGATGTTTTTCTTTCATTTGCTTATAAATGAGGCAAAACTCTGAAACCAAAGTTTTATTAAAACATTTTAGAATTTAGAAAAAAAATCGAATGATTTAGAAAAAATGAAAATATTTATCTCTTAGGATTTTTTCCTACATATTGTGATTTCATAAAGAATTAAGCAATTCTAACATATTGTGATCTTATAAAAAAAATTAACCAATTCTTACCGTCATCATTCTAAAACTTATCAAACTTTATTTGTTTATCACAACTACATTTTTCTTCCTGCACTCTTATATTCTTCGAAATATCTAAATTACCTTGGCAATTTTTTTATGATTTTGAAAAAGAAAATGTTCCTTAAGAATAATGTATTTTCAGAATAGGAAAACCGAAAGACAAAAATCATTTCAAAATATCCTTCAACGTATTTTTTGACTTCCAGAATAATAAATCCATAATTCATAAAAGTATGTTCGAGAAAGAGTAATCCAAAAGTTATTTTCTAAAGGGAGTAGAGAGAAATTTGTTGGAGTGCTGGAAGAAACACCCCAAAACAATAACAAACTAGCACACGAGCCTTAAGACCTTGTCTCTTACTCCACAAGTGGCCTCCCTCACCACGCTAGGTGACAATTTCATTCAACCTTCAATAATATATCCTCACATTTCTATTATTCATATTAAAATTACAAATAATTTTCACCACTAAAATGTGACTACTCCATTAACAATATCATTTTTTACTTATAATATTATCATGAAGCTTTATGTATACCTTACCCTTTAAAAAATAAGTTTACCTATATTTACCATTGGTTTCATGAAAAATCCTAAGTCTATTCTTTATTTAGAACATGAAGAGTTCAAATTATATAACAATTATTATTGTTATTAAAACTAAAAATTCATAAGTAGTTCCACTATCTATTTACAATTTATTTATGATTAAAATTAGGTCATGTCTCCTTTGAATTTAGAACCTTCCCAAGGAATTAAAGAGTAAAAAATATAAAGAAAACACCTACACAAACAAAAAGCAAAAACAAAATGAAGTAAAAGGGTTTCATACCCCGAAAATCGTATGCAAAGTGAACAATATCAATAATAGAGGCATTCATGGATGGCATTCATGCTTGACTATGATTGAATTAGTAATGAAAACCATAGTATGAGTCTACAGGGAAGAAAATTCTCTTACCCATGCTTAAGCTCATCAAAAGAAAAAAAAATGAAGATGTGAAGATGAGAGTGAGGACTAGAGGTCATGATGAAGTTGCCTCAAGGCTAACATGCAACAATCAATAAAAATGGTGACTTATTTTTCTCTCTTTGCTTTCTCCTCTAGACCAGAAGTAAAAGGATTTCACACTTCTCCTCTGCCGTATGCGAACTTATCGAACCAATACAATCACAGACCCGCAAACAAAATTAGTACATAGTACAATGGGTAAAGAGAGATGGCCGTGGCAGGTCTAAAAATATTGTTGGATAGGTTAATAATTCCTATGAAAGGGGATTTTCGTTCATGCCATAAGTTCTGTCTCCAATCTGACCGGGGTCATCAAGTGGAATGATTTACCAGACACTTCATTTAACTTCCATTGTATAAAAGATATAATCAGGCAGTTTATATTTTCCTCAGGTAACAACTACAAAGAAGATCCCCATTCCACCATTCTCACATCTCGGCAAAACACAACAATCCTTCATCTACTGATGCTGCCAGCAGAGGAAAGCACACCCAGTACAGTTCGGCAATAACTAATATTTGGGTGAAGCCCCATAAATAATTGGTCAAAATATTTCTGAAAGTGGAAAAGCATCATAGCCATATGGAAGAAAGGCAAGCAGGGAACTCCAGCCCCAATTCAGCAACGAAAAAAATTCTATGGTTGATTCCCTACCTCAAAGTATGCATCTCAAATTAAAAAATTTATTATCACAAGCATCAAATCCAAAACAAAACAGGAAATCAACCATTCACAAGGACAGTTTTTTTGCCATGAGCTTTTCATAAGAGGTTAAAATCTTGATTAACAGAGCCACGGATGAGCAGTCTCTACCAAATAGAAGTCACTAATAATCTAGAGGAGCATGGGAAGCAATTATAATCAAATGAACATCTACAGCAAGCATGTTGAGAGAAAGAAGATATACACATCTAAATATTTCAACTTGTACAGATTATTAAGAGGATCATTGAAATAGTCATTGCTCATGAGAGAAGAATATTTACAAGCCATGAAAAAACTTATCACTTTGTGTGGTAGTAAAACAATATTACCTTTAAGTGGGTTGATGGGCAAACAATAATTTTATCATGCATTGTTTCTACTTTCTTCCAACATAAGATCCCAACTTAGACAGATCTGGAATCCAGAATGACAACTCAGATGATCCAGTAGCAAACATAAGACTTCCAGGAGCCCATTTTATTACAGGAGGTCCGGTATCAGAAGTTGCACTCCTCCAACTTGCAACCTATATAAGGCAAAAAGAATTAACATCGGGTGGTAAGTACTATTCGTGCTTAAATCCACGAAGCGAAAATACTCTGTTAACCAAAGTAGATTTTGAAGCCAAACACACATGCTATAATTTTTTTTTTCAAGCATAACCGTTTTAAGTATAATTAAGAAGTTCAAATTTCACACACAACTTGACAGGCTTCAAAATAGTATATTTTGTTATTTCTACGTGATAAAACAAACTCAGGAGAGGAAAATAGACAAATACTAAAGAAATATTAGCAATTATAACACGCTCCTATCCCATCAAAAGTGATGACTGGATGTATACTGTAGGAACACACGAAAAAGAGATTCAGTTGTTGAAAAGAGATTAGTTGTCTGGTGATATCTAATGTCAAATAAAAAGAAAGAAAAAGTCCACTAAAAACACTTTTTTTAGGTATTCTGAAAAGCCTATGTAGGAGTAGATTCTCCTAGTCTGAAACTATATTTCAATATTCTCTTGTCCACTTTTCTGCAATCTATAGATATACTACTGCTTCTGATGAAATACTCACTCAATTCACTTAATCAAATATTCAAGCATAGTCATTTAGAGGTAATAAGTAATTTTATGTCAAGACTACTTTCAGTCCATTATTAACAGTTTGCAATTAATAAAGAAATGACTGTATTCATTCCCAATCAAAGGGTAGGAAATTCTGAAAAATGAAACTGAAATATAAAGTTGAAAGCGTATAATCCTGATTGGAGAAAAACTATATTAACAGTTATTTAAATTACAATCCAAACAAAAATGTGTAAAGAAAATATCTATGAAAAAAAGAAAGGATATAGCTTATCATACTTCTTTGCCACTTCGAACACTCCATGCATATATGCTTCCATCCCCAGAACCTGTCAAAGAATCCAAGGGTAAAAGTATAAAGTTAAGCTTAACAAACCAGCACAGGCACTAAGCAGCAACCAACAGAATCCCATAAACAGGAAACAAGACTGAAAATATGAGACAGAAAAACCACACCATGATGCATGCCTTTTAAAATAATAATATTAATCCAAATCTTTCTTTGAAACACTATTTCAGGCAAGAAATAACAGCGTAATAAAAAGTCCAATGTGCAAACAATGTGTATACAAAATGAATAATGATCATAAATTCTTGGAATGGTCTGAAAATGCTTACCAGATATTACAAACATTCCCTCGGGGCTAAAAGAAGCTTCTAATGTGGAGTTGCATGAGACAGGTGTGACATTATATGTGGATAACTACGTAAATATAACAAGAGAAAAAAATCACACATAAAACCTTTCAAAGCACAATAAATTAAGTGAAAGAACAATGAGGTAAAAAGTGGACTGGGTTAGCAAGGAGAGATACTAACAAGTGTGCCACGAAATGAATCAAGTACATGAATATGCCCATCTGCCGTTGTTAAAAGCATGAGACTCCCATCAGTACTAAATTTCACAACATTTGCATCAGAAGTATCTCCCCCAACAGAAAATATCTCAAAGGGACCCTGTAGCAAGTGAAATTCACCACATTAGATTATTAGTGTATGTCACAATTAACAGACAACAAAAACCAAGCTTTATACATATTCATATTCTCATTTTGAATTTGCAAACCTTTTCATATTTGCGAGCATCAAACATTCTTATGAATCCTCCAAAGGCAACTGCAAAGACAAGACCTTGATCGTCATATGAAATAGCAGGCCTTCCTTGTACACGTAACAGTCCCTATTTATTTTTAAAGAAGCCCCTATAAAAGTTATATGATGTATATAAACAAAAGGACATAGAATAAACAAGTAACAGCATGCACATGACACTACCTGGCACTTTTCAGCCCTTTGATCCCATAGTAAAACAGTTCGATCTAAAGAACCAGATATAAAGCAGTCTTTCCGAGAGCACAAGCTTAGCGACACAACCCTGGGAAAAAATTATATTCTTTTATAATTATAAAATGGAATGGAATGAACTTGAGTAATGTATATTATGATATAAGATTTAAATGTATAAATTACAAAATGACAGATAACAAACCTGTCATGGTGACCTTTGAAATATCTCAAATACTTGTTATCATGTAACGATAGAAGCCGCAAAGATTCTGGATTGATTGAAATTTTTTATAATGAGTATACAAAATGAACAGATCATACCAAGTTCATTGAAGAAGAAAGCAAGAAGCATACCATCCCAACCATTTTTTGAAGAGTATATGACAGTTGTAGGATGAGATGTGAAGCAAACCAGGTCAACCCCATACTTCTTGCTATTAATTGTCTTCAAACATCTGACAACAAATATGTTGATGCATACATGTAGATCAGTAATGGCAAGAAATTTCAAAGAATCAAATAACATGACTATTAAGCTCTTTATTTACTCCACAATCCATGTTAACCATTTAGCTGTAAATGATGGAACAATCTATCAAATTACATGTGTCATTTATAAATGTTAATAAACCCAATCAGCTAAAAGTATCTGTCGCATCAAATCATATAATGATACAATCTTCTTAAATCATACTAGATATGTAAATCGATACGAGGATGCAACAATTTCAGTAAACTTGAGGATAAAAAGAATGTATCTAACCATTCATTCAATTGTCTATATAATTAGAGCAATAGATAAAATGGGGCTTACGTCCCACTGGTAACCTCATACAGTCGAATGGATTCATCATCACTAGCAGTAACTAGATAACTGGATGCCCTGTGAAAGTCCAAGGAACTAATTCTACCATTCTGAAAAAAAATATGCCCTCAAAAATTAAAGGAAAGAATACAATGAAAAAGAAATTTGAGGTTGCCGAATCCCAAAACATTAGAAACACTGCCCTAATCTAAAATAAGAACGGAAAATGTGATGGCAGAATTGCTCACATAGTCTTTGAAGGCCATTCCTACTTCCATACTCTGAAGAATTTCTTCACTGAGTTCCAAAGACACCTTCTCTTCTCTCTCCGTTTGTGTCCCTACGAACACTCAAAGCGTAAGAAAACCAAGTGGAAAGGCAAATAGAGCAGAGCAAAAATTAAACATCGAAATCAATAACAATTTTGAAATACCTCCCATCTTTTCGCTAAATTTTGCCTTAGGTATCTGAAAAGCAGAGGAAGTCGCAACTCGCTTTGGAGCGACGAGTTTTGCAATGTTGGAACTGATAGTTCTGGCGGCGGCAGCAGTTCTCGTGGCGGCGCCTCTTGCGATGGTTCTCGAGGCGGCGTAGCTCACCGGCGTTCCTCACAGCGGCGACGGTTGTCGGGCGGCGCTTTTGAGGGTAATGCGGCGGCACGGTGGCGCCTCTAGTGGCGGCGTGTTACTTGCAGTGGCAGTCACGCTCTCCTCTCACTCTCACGTTCCCAATTCTACTTTGGCAAATTCTCCATGCACCTCAATGACTACTTCCTTCACCTCTATGTAATTCTAAAGTGGAAAATATATCATTGACCCTATATTTGATGGTTTTTGCGGTGTGGGTCATTTCTTCTTCCTTTGAGCTCTCTCCTTCGCTGCGACCTTGGTGGGTGGTTGCTTGTGGTTGTGGTTGTTAGTGATGACTGTATGTGGTGGTGAGAGGTGGTAACTGCCGTGTGAGTTCTGTGTGTTTATATCCCAGTTTGTTTTTTTTTTTTTGTGTCGTTTTCACGATATATACCCGATTGTGCGAATTGTGCGTTTTGTGCAATTTTTTTTTTTAATACAGGAATATATATTTCGGTATCTAAAAAAAAATATTGGATTCACCTGTGCTTATTAAAAAAAATATAATTAAGATAGTAATTTTATAATTAATGAGATAATATTTATTTTTTAATTAATTTATGTTATAATTTTGAGGTGTGATTTATTGAAGTTAGTGTATAATTTTTAAGCTTTTATGATTTACTGGAATGGTACATATGGTCGTATTTGGATTTAATTTTGTACTAGTGATTGTTAGATCTCTTGCTCTAAAGGAAAGATAAAGTATAAAAAATTTTGTGTTGTTAAGTTGTGAGAATGATGTTGAGTATAGAAAATATAAGTTGACGTGGATATGAGTGTTACAAATACAAGAGAATGTAACGGTTCATTTAAATTGCAAGGTAAAACTTATTAGAAAGGTGTAGGTTGGATATTGAAGGTATTATGTGATGCTCATAATTATGATGTTGTTTTCTTATTAGTTGGTCACCCATATGCTCTTGGTAGATTAAAACCTATGAACATGCCATGATTATTGATATGACAAAAAGTTTAGTGAAGTCGACAAACATTCTACTTACTCTGAAAAAAAATAATGAATACAGTGTCACCACAATTAAACAAGTGTACAACTATAGATATACATATAGAAGATCAATTAGAGGTCCTAGAGATCAATTGTTAATGATGTTGCTTGACTGTGACAACTACATTCATTGGAGTAGGTGTCATGAGTCTTCCGATGTTGTCAGTGATCTTTTTTAGACCCATCCTAACTCAATTAAATTGTTGAATGCATTTACGTTGTTTTCTTGATGGATAACACTTATAAAACCGACCAATATAGATTGTTGTTACTTGAAATTGTAGGTGTCACATCCACGGGACTGACTTTCTTTACTACTTTTGTTTTCTTAGCAAGTGAGAGAGAAAACAATTTCATATGGGCTCTAGAAAAATTTAAAGAATTATTATTGAGAATGAATGTCCGCCCTGAAGTAATTGTTACTGACAGAGACTTTACTTTGATAAATGCAGTGGACATTGTGTCCTTAATGTTCTTATTTCTTTATCATTTTCACATTAATAAAAACGTCAAAACAAAGTGTAAAATGTTGGTTTTTAAGGTTGAGGCTTGGGACATTATTATGGACGCTTGGGATTGTCAATGATTGTGCTTCCAGTGAATATTTTGATAATTGTGTTAAATGGTGTGAAAGTGCTTGTTCGCCTTGGCCTTTATTAGTTGAGTATGTGAACAACACATGATCTGCGAAACTCACTAACATAGAGAGGTCTTAAGGTCCTCCAGCAAATCCTTCACCCTCATTACGTACTTGTTGTGCATCAGGTACAACAGGTGCAGTGTCATCAACAACTTGACCACGATTTCTTCTCCAAATGAATGTTGCAGGTCTCAGCCTACCATCAACCCCATTAGTATATGATCCACGATCTCTAATCCTAACCATATGTGCAAAATGGCGTTCCAAACAACATTCCATAAAATAAAAAACAAAAATACCATTAAACTTTTAATTTTAAAAACATCCAAATTGAAATGCACATTCCGGTATGCAGTAAACAAACACAAACTAGAATGCACGTTCTGATATACACTACACAAAACACAAAATCAGAATGCACATTCCAATATAGAATTGCACATAAACAAAAATATACACCAGTTTATAGATTCCAGTATGCATATCTGGAGGCTGGGTCGACTCGACTCGATATCGGCCTGGGCCGACTCAGCTCGACATCATCCCTAATCGAATCAGCTCGAGTTGACTCGGCTCGACATCAGTTCAGGTCGAATCGACTTGAAACCCGTTCGGGCTGACTCGTCTCGACGTTGGTTAATGCCGACTCGCCTCGACATGAACTCGGACTGCTTTGTTCGACATTGTCCTAGGTCGACTCGGCTCGACCACGGCCTGGATCGACTCCGCTCAACATTGTTGCTGATCGACTCGGCTCGACATCATCCTGGGTCTACTCGGCTCGACATCAACCTGGGCCAATTTGGCTTGACATCGGTTCGTGTTGACTCAGCTCGACATCAGCACGGACCAATCGGCTCGACATTGTGCTAGGTCGACTTGTCCCGACTTCGGTCTGGTGTCAACTACTTGACTCGACATCTGTCCAGGCTGACTCGACTCGACAACGGCCCAGACCGCTTTGCTCGACATCGTCTTGGGCGACTTCGCTCAACATTGACCCCAGCGAACTCGTCTCGACATCTTCTTGGGTTGACTCGGCTCGATATTAGCCTGGGTTGAGTCGGCTCGACAACGACCCGGGTCAAGTTGGCTCGACATCAGCCTGGGTCAAGTCGGCTCTACATCGACCCAGGCCGACTCGACTCGACATTGGTCTGGGTCGAATCGACTCGACATTGGTCTGGGTCGAATCGACTCGACATCATCCAGGACCGCTCTACTTGACATCGTCTCTAGCCAACTTGGCTCGACATAAACCCAGGTTGACTCGGCTCGACATTGACCCGGACTGACTCGGCTCGACTCAAAATTGGTCCGGGACGACTTGGCTTGACATCGGCCTGAACCGACCGGCTCGATATGGGCCCGGGTCGACTTGGCTCGACATGAGCCCGATGTTGACTCGACCTTGTTCGATTGTTGACTCGACTTGGGCTCTAGCCCACTTAGCTCGAGTTGGGGTCGGGTTAACTTGACTCGACTTTGGGTTGGACTAACTCGGCCCAACTTGGGCCCAGACTGTATCGGCTTGACTTGGACCCGGGCAGACTCGACTCGACATGGGTTTGGGCCGGCTTAGCTCAACATAGGTCTAGATTGACTCGGCTCAATCTGGACCTACGCCAAGTCAAAATAAACCCCAAAATCCAATTTGGATAATCGAAAAATGTATCCAATCTATATCTAATCCATATCCAATTAATGGATTGGACTTAAAATCCAAAAATATGGATTTGGATTTGAGATAAATCCATTTAAATGGATTAAAAGTAATATGGATTTAAATAATTATGAATTGGATTTGTTAATTTGGATATTTTGCCCACCCTTAATTATTAAGACGACAAACATGACTTGAGAATGAAGGGAGCATGTTGTTCAAGTTGGTGGAAACTGCATATTCATAGTAATGGCGGTGATAGAACTAATGGCAACGACGCGTTGGGGTGGATGCGTGTGGTGTGGGATATGAGAGTGAGAAGAGTAGGGTTAGGGTATTTATGAGAATGGTTGACGATTCCAAGGTGAGGGGTCTATGTTTCCAAATGAGAGGATTTCCAGAAAGAGATGAGAGAGTTTCCAGAGGGGTCAAAGCAATGAGATTTTCAGGAATACAATGTTTTGGGGAAAATAATTTTTGGGAAAAAGTGGAATGTTGTGGAGGCAAAAAAAATGCGAAGAGTGGTATACTTCATAAAATGACCATTCTAAATGACATATTTTGAAGAGGAAATGTGACGCTTATTAACCTGTTGTATTATACGGATAATTATGACGGTTTACTAAGATCAAACGGTCTACTGAGACCATTTACTAAATATGATAGAAATTGTATATGAAACTCTGGATGGTCTAACATGATAAAACTGTCTAGCCACCTTTAAACAAGTTTTACTGAATCAATCTTCCCACATTTAAATGATTTGAGGGAAAAATTTAAAATAAAAGCAAACTTTTACTATCTTAAAAATACAAAATAAACATTTCTTAAGTGGCAATGTATAAGTAAATATCTAGTTTCTTTTTTAATTAGTACATAACTCCCTCGGGTTTATTCTATTTCCAACGAAGTAGTAATTTCTATTGTGGAACTAGTACACAGCTCTGAAGAAAATAACTTCTCATTAAACATCTCTCTTTGAATATAAAATGCTGGTTTTTTAGGTAAAGACACTATTGTACTCTTGTTTGTCAAAATTGATATAACGTCAGACATTGTTGGTCGATCATTTGCATATTGGTCAACACATAGGAGACCGGCATGAACACACCTCTGCACTTCATCATAATCAAATGACTCATTTAATGATGGATCCACTGATTGAAAACACTTGTCATCTATCCATAGTTCCCATACATGTAAGTATTTTAATCAAATTAGACTTAAAGAATAGTATATCAAGCAAAAACTCATCAAAGCTAATTTTACATACATGTCCAATTAGATTTATTGGACGATCCTCATCATAAAAACTAGTGTTTTTTGGTCCACTAACAATTTCAAGCAAGATGACCCCGAAGCTATACACATCAGACTTAGTAGAAAAAACTCCTTCCATAGCATATTCTGGAGACATGTAACCACTGCAAGAAATATTACATAAAAAAATGAATTTTATTTATACATTGATATATAAGATAAATGTAACCAAGTTTAACAAGCTTACTAAGTTCCAACAATCCTGTTCGTATTTGATACTGAGTCTTGTTGGGTGAACATTCTAGCCATTCCAAAATCTGAAATTTTTAGATTCATATTTTCATCCAGAAGTATATTACTAGCTTTCAAGTCTCTATGAATGACTTTGAGTCTTGAGTACTTGTGAAGATACAATAATCCTTGAGCAATCCCTTGTATTATGCTGAAACGCTTATTCCAATTGAGTAATTTGCTTCTTGTACAATCTTCCCCATGGTCATATAGTAATGTGTGTTAAAATGTATGTAAAAAGAAAAAGTGACTTTTCTTCATGATGTTCTAACTAGGAAAATTGAGTAATTATAGTAAATCTATCATCAACAAACAATGAGAGTTGAGAAAGATCAATGTTGACCAACATATTTGAATAGTTGCATAATAATGAAAACAAGTTTTATCTGTTTGACATCCTAAACAACACATAATTAGATAATGATCAACACATTCCTCACCGAAAAGATAGAAATCCAAGCTTTTGTTAGGCATATACTCGTAAATTAGAATCTTCTCTTCTTCATGAATGCAACAACCAAGTAGTTGAACAAGATTCATGTGCTGAAGTTCACATATAAGTGTTAGTTCGTTTTTAAACTCAACAATTCCTTGTGCAGAACTTCTTGCAAGTCTTTTTATAGCAACCACCTCTCCTGTTGGTAAAGCTCCCTAATAAAATGAGAACAAAAAGGTCATGAGTCCTCCCAAATAAAGTTATCAAGACATAAGATGAGTAGTTTCAATCACCTTATAAACTAGTCCAAAGCCTCCCTGTCCTAACTTATTCTCTGATGAAAACCCATTTGTGGCTGCCACAACCATGGTATAATCGAATACTTTTAAACCGTGTCCCTTATTCAAATCATTTCCAAAATCATCGATTAGATTCATTTCATTCCTCTTCTTCTCTGTTAATATGAAAATGAGTAATATTAAAATATAGAAAAATGATAAAAAGATTGTGTTTAACAATGAGTTAGAAGTATGTAACTAACCTTGAAGCACTTGTTTTCGTTTCTTTATGGCTAGGCATAGAATGGATGCGCATAGTATGAGTAAAGTAGTTGCTATTACTGTACTTATCCATATCCACCTTTTACTTATCCATATCGACCTTTTTGTACCTGCATACAACAACTCAAAATCTTCAAGTATCAATTATTAATTTTATGGCTTTATAAATTTTTTCAACACCATTGTTAAGCGTTGCAGCCAATGACTTCTTTCCTTTTCAATTTGGAGATCAAAGACTGCTAAAAAAAGATTTTGTTTTTTTGGTGCAGTTCCCTAAGATCCACACTAAAGTTGTACAAAGAAAGAAATGCTCAAGAATTATTCACTCTTGATAAAGGGTGTATTCAATATAGGTATGATTGGAATGTTTAGACTTTGCTGTACACATTTTAGGGTATGATTGGAACCATTAGAAATGAAACTTCTTTTTAGTCTAGAAAAAATGAAATGAAGCTGGCATTAGACCTACCGTGATGATGAGGGATTGTGTTCCCTTTGTTCTCAAGTAAGTAAATGTCTTCACCCGAAACAGTGCTGTCAACTATATAATCTTTTGATGAGTTCCAATGATAGAATCTACATCCACTTCCATCATTATAGTGTTCTTTGAATCCATTGCAATAACAATCGCTCCAGCAAGCAGCCTCACAATCGCTGTAACTAATATTCTTATTATCGTCAAAGGTTACGTTTTGATAATTAGAGCGAAGACTCTTTTTGGTAAAGACATCACCAGGAATCCTGCATTTAGGCATATCCTGCCATCTTTGGCACCCATCTGTGTTGTTGTATCCATAACACAGATCAGCGCTTGCAACATATCCCTGTTCGAAATTGTAATATAACTGCCCAGTATTCCATAGCAACCACCAATGTGTATGGCTTTCATTTGTAGATGTGAAAGAGAAGGTGTCTTCATCCCCGTTGGACACTATGTTGTACTTCAACACGTCTTGTGCATCTTCTGGAATGTGCTCAAATCTATTGTTCCTCAGTTTCCCACTTTTCCAACAAACTTTTCCTCGCCTCCTTATCATCAGTTCTTGTCCCCTCGGTTCCCATTCAAGACTAAAGGCACCTGGAGTCGCACTCCCAAAGGTCAACTGCGAAAAAAGTAACCAACGATGGCCTGTTTTGTGATTAACACCTAACTTCATGGTGGGGATCAAAGTGTCAGTAGGATAATCAAAACTCTGCCACAAGAGAGTGTTTGTCCCATTGGGGTGAAGGTGTTGAAGAACAAAGTTGCCTGTGTCCAACAAAGTGGCCACAGTGTTGTTAATAGGTTGAGGTGGAGAATAGAGAATAATTGGTTTTTTCACAGATGCATATTCTATTTTCAGCACGCCAGATAAGTTTAAGGATAGAACTGCATCGCTCTCGACAACAGATAGTTCTTTATTAGCGTCCCAAACTACAGCCTTTTCATGTTCACTTAGTATTGCTAAGTAAGGAAAAAAATCAACTCGACCTCCAATCGTAATAAATTCCAGAACATATTTGCGACTCTTAGAATATAGTTGTGAAGAGGAGTTGAATGTATCACCGAACTTTAAACTGTCATCTGCTGCATCAACATGAATAGAAGAACTGAACCACAACCACAGGAGCATGAAAGCAAGCACAAGTTTGTGAAGGACAAGCCTCATAGGATGCTTCAAATATGGAAAGAATAATCTGCAAGAAGGTGAGAGTGTGATTCTATGTGGTAAGTTCAAATAATGTGTATGTACTTTTTAAGTGCAATTTTGTTTTTGAAAGGTTAGTGGAGAAGTGACTAATCTTAATTGTTTTCGTTGTAAAAAATTATCTGTCAAAGCATCATAAAGCAAACTTCATAAAACCTAAAATCTGATGTGAGGTTGTCATATTCATTTTAAAAAAATAACTATACAATATTTTTTTTTCATAAAATAATTATAGTTATTATATAACATTGTAAGTCGATCATAAATTTCTAAAGAATTAGCGAAGCGATTAATTAATTGTAAACTGATTTATTTGCTTTTCAATTACTATTATTATTATTATTATTTAAACAGTAAAAAATTTATTTATAAATAAAAAGTAATTAATTATTATATTGATTAAATTAGATATTATATTATAAACTAGAAAAATAATTTATATCTAAATTCGTTTTCATTATTAACAAATTTATAAAATAATTTTAAATTGATATTTAATTAACTATAAACATTTAATTATCACATTATTATATTTTAATTAAATACTAATTTAAAAATTATTCATTAATAATAAAAATTACTTTAAATATCAATTTTTGTCTATTATTTATAGAATAATCTAATCAGTAGTAATTAATTATTTTTTATCTTTAAAATTAATTTTTATTAATAATTTTTTTATAATAATATTTATTTATAAACTATAATAAAATAAAAATTTATAAATTATCTTCATTTCAGCAATGTAAGTCAAGATAACACAGAAACATTTAGAATTTCTAAAACTCGTGTTCTACATGACCAACATTTTCTGTTGGAAAGAAAAAGAAAAGATGTTTTAGTAAAAGCAAAGAAAAGTACCACTTATCTTTACTAAAATAATTGAAAAAGTATGGACAAGTTGATTTCTCGGTGTTAGATATTTTTGAAGGTAAATCTTTTATAAACACTTCTAATTTTTTTTAAAAAAAGTTAGTTTCTTTATACAAGTTAAAATTATTTTATAAATAAATTAAAAATTATATTTTTCAAAATTAATAAAAAAAATTTACAAATATATAAACTATGTTTAATTCATAAACGAATTATTTAAAAAAAAAACTTTTTAAATGTTTGCATATGATATCAATATAAAGGGAAACACATTAACATTGGCCAACAAAACCGTTTGTGTTATGCGATCTATATCTTTCATTTCCTTTTGGTTTTGAGTAATTTCTTCTCTTTCATGATTGAAATTTAAAATATATGGGATATCCCTTTTAGCATGGACAAGTTTAACATTTTTTTTTTCTAACAATAGGAAAATTGAGTTCATATTTTATTAGAGGTCCATTAAATTTTAAAAGAATTGGTATATAAAAGGAACTTTAAATTAGAAAAAGGCTTGAATCTATGTTTTTTCTATAATTATGTATAACTTTATAAATGTGTATAAATTTTAGTTTTTTCAATGTATTTATAAATTTTCCCAAGGTTTTTTTTTTTAAATTAGACAATTTTAATTGTCAACATGTATAATCCATTCAACATTATTTCTAAGGTTAATTAGATATGTGGTTTTTAACATTAAAAAAAAAAATCTTTGTATTCATTATAATAGTTCATATCAAGATACATTATTTAAACACGAAAATTTGTGATTAACATGCACTTATCACTATGTTGTTGGATTCTTTGATTAAATTGTTATGTTTATGACAATTTTTCTTTAATTTTTGTGACGAAGATATATTATTTCTAAAATTTTTGTAGAGTAATTTTGTGTTAAGTGAAAAACAAAAAAGTTCTCTCATTAAAGATCTTTGAAAAAGTTGTTGTATAAAGTTAAAGAAAAACAATAAATAACATAAATAGTTTCATAAATGGATATTTTTTCTGTTTTTTTTTTTGTCTTTTGACTACTTTTGTTTTTTAGGCGGTATTTAATTATTATATAAGGATTGAGATATTTTGAAGTGTTTCTTTTAATTTATTTTTTATTATTTGCTGATTAAAAAAATGACTTCATAAATAAAAAGATTTCTTATTTATTTTTTTTAATGTTAAAAAACATATACTATACTCTAATTAACCTTGAAAATAATGTTGAGTGGGATTATACATGTTGACAATAAATCAAAAATTGTTTAATTTAAAAACAACATCGTGGGAGAATTTATAGTTAGATAGATAAAAACTAAAATTAATAAAGTTAAACACAATATAGAAAAAAAAACATAGATTCAAGCCTCTTCTCTAAGTTCCTTTTATATAATAATTCTTTTAAAATTTTAACGAACCTCTAATAAATATGAACTCATAATTTTCCTGTGTGAAAAAAGTGTTAAAGTTGTCCATGCTAAAATGATATCACATATCTTTTAAAGTTCAATAATGGAAGAGAAGAGATTCCTCAAAACCAAAAGGAAACGAAAGATATAGGTCCCATAACACAAACTTTTGACGTGTTTCCCTTTATAAGTGGTACTTTTCTTTTCTTTTACCAAAAGATCTTCTCTTTTTCTTTCCAACAGAAAAGGTTGATCATATCTAGAACACGAGTTTCAGAAATTCTAAATTGTTCTGTGTTATTCTGACTTACATTGCTGAAACGAAGATAATTTATAATTTTTTTATATATTATTTTAACTATTATAAACAAATATAACACTATCCAAACAAGGAAAAACAAAACACTATCCCGTGCAAGTGGTAGTAAAATATTTTGTATCTTAACAGGTATTGAAATTGTAATTTATATACTTTTTATTTTGTCAACTTTTTAATGTATTCCTCTGTTATATTTTAATTTTTTAGATATGTATTTTAATATATCTATATATATACACATACCTATAGATAATTACAAATATTATGTATGTTTAAGGTTATGCACTTAAGTTAAATCCCTCAAAACTTTTTATTACTTTTAGTCTTGATATTCCTTTAGTTTTTTCTTTAACGCTGAAAACAAACAATAAAAAAAAAAGATTTTAAATTAAAATAATTATATTATTTTTGGTGTGTAATTCAAAAAAATAATATATTTATTTTTATTCAATTATAATCTTTTTCTAATTTTAATGTATTATGATTAGTGACATTTTATTTCTTTACTTAAATAAGCATTACTTAACAGAATGTTATTTAAATAATAATAATAATAGTAAAAATAGTAATTGCAAAACAAAGAAATCAGTTCACAATGAATTAAGTCTTATGAAAAAAATATTGTATAGTTATTTTTATAAAATGAATATGACAACCTCGCTTTAGATTTTAGGTTTTATGAAGTTTGCTTTATGATGCTTTGACAGATAATTTTTTACAACGAAAATAATTAAGATAAGTCACTTCTCCACTAACCTTTCAACAACAAAATTGCACTTAAAAAGTACATACACATTATTTCAACTTACCACATATATAGTATCACAGTCTCACCTTCTTGCAGATTAGTCTTTCCATATTTGAAGCATCCTATGAGGCTTATCCTTCAAAAACTTGTGCTTGCTTTCATGCATTTGTGGTTGTGGTGGAGTTCTTCTATTCATGTTGATGCAGCAGATGACAGTTTAAACCCCGGTGATACATTCAACTCCTCTTCACAACCACTATGTTCTAAGAGTCGCAAATATCTTCTAGGATTTGATTTAACTTACTTAGTAATAGTAAGTGTATATGACAATGCTATAGTTTGGGAGGGTAATAGAGAACAATCTGTCGATCAGAGCGATGCAGTTCTATCCTTAAACTTATCTGGCGTGCTCAAAATAGAATCTTCATCTCTGAAAAAACCAATTATTCTCTATTCTCCACCTCAACCTATCAACAACATTGTGGCCACTTTGTTGGACACAGGCAACTTTGTACTTCAACACCTTCACCCCAATGGGACAAACACTCCCTTGTGGCAGAGTTTTGATTATCCCACTGACACTTTGATCCCCACCATGAAGTTAGGTGTTAATCACAAAACAGGTCATCGTTTGTTACTTTTTTCGCAGTCCACCGAAGGGCGTGCGACTCCAGGTGCCTTCAGTCTTGAATGGGAACCGAAGGGACAAGAACTGATGATAAGGAGGCGAGGAAAAGTTTGTTGGAAAAGTGGGAAACTGAGGAACAATAGATTTGAGCACATTCCAGAAGATGCACAAGGCGTGTTGAAGTACACCATAGTGTCCAATGGGGATGAAGACACCTTCTCTTTCACATCTACAAATGAAAACATTACACATTTGTGGTCCTTATCGGAGACTGGGCGGTTATCTTACAATGAGAAAGAGGGATACGTTGCAAGGGCTGATCTGTGTTATGGATACAACAACACAGAAGGAGGGTGCCAAAGATGGGAGGATATACCTAAATGCAGGATTCCTGGTGATGTCTTTGCCAAAAAGAATCTTCGCCCTAATTATGACAGTGTAACCTATGAAGATAATAAGAATTTTACTCACAGTGATTGTGAGGCTGCTTGCTGGAGCGATTGTAATTGCAATGGATTCACAGAACTCTATGATGATGGAAGTGGATGTAGATTCTATCAATGGAATTCATCAAAAGATTATATAGTTGACGGCACTGTTTCGGGTGAAGACATTTACTTACTTGAGAACAAAGGGAACATAATCCCTCATCATTACGGTAGGTCTAATGCCAACTTCATTTCATTTTTTATAGACCAAAAACAAGTTTCATTTCTAATGCTTCCAATCATACCCTAAAATATGTATCGCAAAGTCTAAACATTCCAATCATATCTAAATTGAATACACCCTTTATCAAAAGTGAATAATTTCTTTTTTTAGCAGTCTTTGATCTCCAAATTGAAAAGGAAAGAACTCATTGGCTGCAACGCTCAACAATGGCATTGAAAAAAATTATAAAGCCATAAAATTAATAATTGATACTTGAAGATTTTTGAGTTGTTGTATGCAGGTACGAAAAGGTGGATATGGATAAGTACAGTAATAGCAACTACTTTACTCATAATTTGCGCATCCATTCTATGCCTTGCAATAAAGAAACGAAAACATGTGCTTCAAGGTACTTACATTCTTCTAACTCATTGTTAATTTTTTTTTATCACTGTATTTTAATATTTTTCATTCTCATCTGAACAGAGAAGAAAAGGAAAGAAATGAGTCTAATCGAAGATTTTGGAAATGATTTGAATAAGAAAAACGGTTTAAAAGTATTGGATTATACATTGGTTGTGGCAGCTACAAATGAGTTTTCATCAGAGAATAAGTTAGGACAGGGAGGCTTTGGACCAGTTTATAAGGTGATTGAAATTACTCATGTGTGTTCGTAACTTTATTTCGGAGGACTCATAACCTTTTTGTTCTTATATTTATTAGGGAACTTTGCCAACAGGGGAGGAGGTTGCTATAAAAAGACTTGCAAGAAGTTCTGCACAAGGAATTGTTGAGTTTAAAAACGAACTAACACTTATATGTGAACTTCAACACATGAATCTTGTTCAACTACTTGGTTGTTGCATTCATGAAGAAGAGAAGATTCTAATTTACGAGTATATGCCCAACAAAAGCTTGGATTTCTATCTTTTCGGTGAGGAATGTGTTGATCATTATCTAATTATGTGTTGTTTAGGATGTCAAACAGATAAAACTTGTTTTCATTATTATTATTATGCAGCTATTCAAACACATATGTAGGTCAACATTGATCTTTCTCTACTGTCATTATTCGTTGATGATATATTTACTATAATTACTCAATTTTCCTAGTTAGAACATCATGAAGAAAAGTGATTTATTTCTTTTTACATACATTCTAACGCACATCACTATATGACCATGGGGAAGATTGTACAAGAAGCAAATTACTAGATTGGAATAAGCGGTTCAACATAATACAGGGAATTGCTCAAGGATTATTGTATCTTCACAAGTACTCAAGACTCAAAATCATTCATAGAGACTTGAAAGCTAGTAATATACTTCTGGATGAAAATATGAATCCAAAAATTTCAGATTTTGGAATGGCTAGAATGTTCACCCAACAAGACTCAGTATCAAATACGAACAGGGTTGTTGGAACATAGTAAGCTTGTTAAACTTTGTTACATTTATCTTATATATCAATGTATAAATAAAATTTATTTTTTGATGTAATATTTCTTGTAGTGGTTACATGTCGCCAGAATATGCTATGGAAGGAGTTTTTTCTACAAAGTCTGATGTGTATAGTTTCGGGGTCTTGTTGCTTGAAATTGTTAGTGGACGAAAAAACACTAGTTTTTATGATGAGGATCGCCCAATAAATCTAATTGGACATGTATGTAAAATTAATTTTTATGAGTTTGTTTTTTGGTATAATATTCTTTATGTCTAATTTGAATAAAATACATATAGGTATGGGAGCTATGGATAGATGGAAAGTGTTCTCAATCAGTGGATCCATCCTTAAATGAGTCATATGATTATGATGAAGTGCAGAGGTGTATCCATGTTGGTCTCTTATGTGTTGAACAATATGCAAATGATCGACCAACAATGTCTGACGTTATATCAATTTTGACAAACAAGAGTGCAATAGTGTCTTTACCTAAAAAACCAGCATTTTATATTCAAAGAGAGATGTTTAATGAGAAGTTATTTTCTTCAGAGTTATGTACTAGTTCTACAGTAGAAATTACTACTTCGTTGGAAATAGAATAAACCTAAGTGAGCTATGTACTAGTTAAAAAAGAAACTAGATATTTACTTATGCATTGCAAGTTAAGAAATGTTTGTTATATTTTTAAGATAGTAAACATTTGCTTTTATTTTTAATTTGTCCCTTAAATCATTCAAATGTGTGAAGATTGATTAAAATATTGGTTAAAGGTTACTATACAGTATTTTCATATTAGACCATCCAGAGTTTCAAATATAGTTTCTATCATATTTGGTAGATGGTCTCAGTAGACCGTTTGGTCTCTTAGCGTCTACTAAGGCTTGAACAATCTGGTGAAACCATCTAATTGACTTTCCAGTTTAATAATAAGAAACATTGTTCATGTGTCTTTTTCGTTACTCTAGTCCCATCTTTTTTGTACATGTAGAGTAGTTTGGCTAGTGTGGTCTAAGTGCTATGAGCCGTACATCTACTATCAATCATTACAAGAAAAATTGGAATTAATTATTTCTAGTTTTTATTTAGATCTACCTTTATTACTATTAATGTTGGAAGCACTTTGCAGCGGACCAGAGAAGCTTTAACCACTAAACCAGACAAGTTCTTTTGTCATATTACGATTTTTATTATACTTATTATTAGTTATAATAGTTATATTAATGTTAATAATATAAATTATATTAATATTAATATTCATAATATAAATTATATTATTAATATTATATTATTAATATTAATATTATATTATTAATATTAATAATATTATATTAATATAATATTTATAGGATTAAGATTATATTATTAGGAATATTATTAAGATTATTATTATTAAGATTATTATTTAGGTTATTAAGATTTTAGGATAGGAGGAAGAGGAGGAAGAAGAGGAAGAGGAGGAGGAAGGAAGAGGATCTTAAGAGAGGAAAAGAGGGAGGAAGATAAAAACTAAGAGAAGAGGAAAAGAGGAAGAAGAGGAAGAAGAGAGGGAGGAAGAGGACTCCTCTTCTAGGAAGAGGACGAAGAGGAGAGGAAGAGACAAGAGGAGAGAAGAGGAAGAAAGGAGAGGAAGAGAAGAAGAGGAAGAGAAGAGGAAGAAGAAGAGGAGGAAGAGGAGAGGAAGAGGAGGAGAGGAGAGGAAGAGGAGGAAGAGGAGAAAGAGGAGGAAGAGGAGAGGAAGAGGAGGAAGAGGAGAGAAGAGGAGGAAGAGGGTTTAACAAGAAAGAAGAGGAAGAGGAAGAGGAGAAGGAGCTTCCTCCTCCTTCTTCCTCTTCCCAATCTTCCTCCTCCCTCCTCTTCCTCCTCCCCAATCTTCCTCCTATTAATAAGAAATCCTATTCCCTCTTAATAATCTTCCTCCTAAGTCCTATTCCCTATTAATCCTGTTCATAACCTTAATCCTTCATAACATTAATAATATTAATAATATTCTTAATATTAATAATATTCATAATATTTTTAATATTAATAATATTCATAATATTATTAACAATAATAATATTAATAACAATCTTAAAAATAATAATAATTATAATAAAAATCATAATATTGTAAAAGAATTTGTCTGGTGTAGACCTCTCACTATCTTCTTTATCATATTTTTTTTATCGACAAAGAATATAAATAAATCCCAACCCGTATAAGGCTCTCACCTCTATACAATCTTTTAAATCAATCCTACCGTACACAAAAAGTTAAAACTAACCCTCTACAACATTTGCTTCAGCTACAAAACCACATGAATGTTGCATAATTGGCTGGAAAAAAAACACCAGCAAAACAGAAGATAATGAATCTACAGCTTAAAAAATCTGCACAAGCTCTGGCTAGCCCTGCACCTGCATCAACCTTGATCCCTTTTTCTTAGCTTACATAACCATGATAGTGAACTTATAATACTCCCTTGGTTGCTGTACTGAACCTGCATGCTACCTTTTGACCAACAAAGTATGGCTGCTCCAACATCCAAGTGCTTAACTTAATATACCAGCCTACAAACTTCATCATCCCTACTCTATCACTTGCCTCTTTCCATCCAGTCCATCCTTATACAACATCAAACCATCTTTCAAATAGCCAACGACCTACCACTACCATGACCCCATGATCGCTACACACCTCTCATTCCTGATCCGGTCGGTCATCGGTAGCCGATGACGTCAGCAGCAGATGACCACGTGGGCCAATCACAGAGTGACGCGTGGCACCTGAAAGCAGATGAACCAGGGTGGAGATCCTTCAAGAACGACGATCAGTGGTCAGCTACCGAGTGACCACCACCGGAAGATCAGTTCCTACTTGAGCGCCTGGAAGCAGAGCACGAGAAATGACGAAGCACCGATCAGTCATCGGTGCGTTCAGAGTGATCTGTCATCGGTGCATGCAAAGTGATCAGTCGTCGGGTGTTTCTTGTCAACACGTGTTAAACTGGGACCCAGACTCCCAGCGAGAACGTTACTCGAGGACCTCGCCTGATTCCATAAGCAGAGCACGAGGACGTGAAGAAGGACATCGGTCATCGGTCTGTGTTGAGGACATCGGCCGCGCGATGTGAACAATGCAGCCGAAGATCAGTAAAGCGCCCAGAGACTGAGAGCGGCCTTAGTCGCGAGACGACCACGCAGGAAGATGAGAAGACGCAGTTAGGTGCAGAATCCAGCTGGGACGAGAGCCCATTAAGGTTGGAATCTCCCAGTGGGTTGCATGTCTGCCACGTGGATGGCAAGGATGTTCCCAGAGAATAGATAGGGCGGTTAGGCACAGAAGTCGAGGGGTCCAGAGGTACCCACGCGGCCTCCCCTGTCAGACTTAGCATTCAACTGAAGACGGCTGGCACGCAAAGCGCCCTGGGGAGTGCAAACGACACTGCAGAGCAATTAAGTGAACCTAGAGGTAGCCTGTAGGGGCTACGCAGGGTTTATATGAGGAAGAAGAACACCAAAACCAGGTACGCAATTTTTTGACCTCAGAATACACCACACTAAACCTAGAGCACTCAGTTTTCGAATCAAAGAGGACTGAGGGCACACACACACGGTCTCACACAGAGAAACCTGAGAGAGACTTTTGGTGTTCCCGTCGTCTGACTTGAGCGTCGGAGCTACAACGGCCGTCAGAGGCGCCGTCTCTGTGTTTTGCAGGCAGCGTTCGGAGCCTCGTCGAAGGTTCCTGGAGCCTCCTTGCAGAACGCGCAGCAGTTCGAAAGCTGAACGAAGAAGTGACGAGGCACTCTCTCCACGCTCGAGTCCGCAGCGAGATCAATTCCCAACATCACTTTTATCAATGTCAAACCCTATTGCTACCCTCATTCTAAAAAAGTTACCGTTTCCCAACTTATTAAAGAAATGCTTCAAGAGGGTTTCATTAAACTCAGCACAAGCCCATTTTCCTCCTCAGTAATCCTAATAAAAAAGAAGGATGGTACATGATGATTTGGTGTTGACTATAGAGTCCTCAATACAATTACAATCTATGATCGTTTTTCAATACTAATCATCGATGAACTGCTCATTGAACTAGGTTCAACTACAATTTTCACCGAGATTGACTACTCAGGATACCACCAAATTCAACTCATCCCAGAAGACACTCACAAAACAAAATACCCTCAACACACCTTTCTCCTTCACAACCTCAAACACAATCTTTGTCAAATGTGAAAACGCATAAGCGACCAAGGAAATCGTCACTGCACCAATCGCACCTTCAACATCAACAACAGGGTTTGGATCAGACTCCAACCTTACTGCTAGCAATCCGTTGACAGACACCCTTGCCCTAAACTCGCTCTAAGGTACTTTTCCAGATTACCCGTCGCATAGGGAACGTAGCAAACGAGCTCCGTTTACCCGCAACCTCGCACATTCATCCTGTTTTCAATGTTTCGCTGCTTCACCCCTTCAAAAGACCTTCACTTTCAAACCCCGCTTGCCCACTCTCACTTTCTAACCCAGATACATGCAACCTAACTTCGACGAATGACCACACTTTCACAAACAATTCCCCACCTAAATCCCTGACTACACCACCCAAGTCACCACCTAAGCTTCCCTTCGCTCTTACCCATGTGCCCCATTCCCACATAAACCTCAAGCCACTCGATAAAATTTGTCATAAACATAATAATTTCGTCAATGAATCCAACAATATAGTGATAAATCCATGTTAATCACAAATTTTCGTGCTTAAGTAATGTATCTTGCTATAAACTACTATAATGAATACAAAAATTTCTTTTTTATTTTTTTTAATGTTAAAAACCATATACTATACCCTAATTAAATAGATTGACAAAAACTAAAATTTATATACATTTATAAAGTTATAGACAATTATAGAAAAAACACAGATTCAAGCCTTTTTTCTAATTTAAAGTTCCTTTTATATACAAATTCTTTTAAAATTGTAATGAACATCTAATAAAATATGAACTCAATTTTCCTATTGTGAGAAAAAAAATGTTAAACTTGTTCATGCTAAATATATTTGAAATTTGAATCATGGAAGAGAAGAGTTTACTCAAAAGCAAAAGGAAATGAAAGATATAGGTCCCATAACACAAAAAGTTTTGTCTGCCATTGTTAACGTGTTTCCCTTTATATTTTAAAATAAAAAAAATTGAATTCGTTTATGAATTAAACATACCTTATATATTTGTAAAAAAATTATTAATTTTGTGAAATATAATTTTTAAATTTATTTATAAAATAATTTTAACTTGTATAAAGAAACTAACTTTTTAAAAAAAAATAGAAGTGTTTATAAAAGATTTAATAACACGGAGAAATCAACTATCCATACTTTTTCAATTATTTTAGTAAAGATAAGTGGTACTTTTCTTTTACTAAAAGATCTTTTCTTTTTCTTTCCAACAGAAAAGGTTGGTCCTATATAGAACACGAGTTTGAGAAATTCTAAATTGTTCTCTGTTATCTTGACTTGCATCGCTGAAATGAAGATAATTTATAAATTTTTATTTTATTATAACTATAATAAATTTATAAATATATTATAAGAAAGATGGAATTACTGGAGCGCACTCAGCTGCTTTGAGAAGGAACATAAGCAAATCGATTATGAACCACGAAATAATCGATTATGGAGTAAGAAATAATTGATTATGAGTTTTTTTTGTGAGAATTGATTATGGAGCAAGAAATAATTGATTATGGAGTGTTTTGTGTGAGGGTTAATCGACTAAATTGGTTGGTAATTTGTTTTTGAGTTTACTGTTATAACTAAATGGAGCTTAACTCTCTTTTTTCATCATATTGTAATGTATAATTTATGTTATGAATATGACAACCTCACTTCAGATTAGGTTTTTTCAATGATTTAACAGACAATTTTTTTACAAAGAAAATAATTCAGATAAGTCACTTATATTTTCAAACACGGTTGATAATAAGATAATATAAAAGATTTTACAACAAGAATAAATAAAAGACGACATCAGCATCATTCCAATACTTTCACTTTTTATTTGTATACTCTTAAAAAAACACTGAAAGGTTATTTTGTTTTACAATTAGATTTAGTTGATAATCAGTGTCTTCAATTATTGGTCTTTGCTCCTACTTATTCCACTATTTTACAAGACAACAGTTCAACAGCAAATTTGCACTTAAAAAGTAGATACATATTATTTGAACTTACCACATATTATCAAACTCTCACCTATGAGGCATCCTATGAGGCTTATCCTTCAAAAACTTGTGCTTGCTTTCATGCATCTGTGGTTGTGGTGGAGTTCTACTATTCATGTTGATGCAGCAGATGACAGTTTAAACCCCGGTGATACATTCAACTCCTCTTCACAACTATATTCTAAGAGTCGCAAATATTATCTGGAATTTTATACTTACTTATCAATACTAAGTGCATATGACAATGCTATAGTTTGGGAGGGTCATAGAGAACAATCTGTCGACGAGAGCGATGCAGTTCTATCCTTAAACTTCTATGGCGTGCTGAAAATAGAATCTGAATCTCTGAAAAAACCAATTATTCTCTATTCTCCAGCTCAACCTATCAACAACACTGTGGCCACTTTGTTGGACACAGGCAACTTGGTACTTCAACACCTTCACCCCAATGGGACAAACACTCTCTTGTGGCAGAGTTTTGATTATCCCTCTGCCTCTTTGATCCCCACCATGAAGTTAGGTGTTAATCACAAAACAGGCCATCGTTGGCTACTTTTTACGCAGTTGACCTATGGGAGTGCGGCTCCAGGTGCCTTTAGTCTTGAATGGGAACCGAGGGGACAAGAACTGATGATAAGGAGGCGAGGAAAAGTTTGTTGGAAAAGTGGGAAACTGAGGAACAATAGATTTGAGCACATTCCAGAAGATGCACAAGGCGTGTTGAAGTACACCATAGTGTCCAATGGGGATGAAGACACCTTCTCTTTCACATCTACAAATGAAAACATTACACATTTGTGGTCCTTATCGGAGACTGGGCGGTTATCTTACAATGAGAAAGAGGGATACGTTGCAAGGGCTGATCTGTGTTATGGATACAACAACACAGAAGGAGGGTGCCAAAGATGGCAGGATATACCTAAATGCAGGATTCCTGGTGATGTTTTTGCCAAAAAGAATCTTCGCCCTAATTATGAAAATTTCACCTTTGACAAAAATCGGAATATTAGTTACAGCGATTGCGAGACTGCTTGCTGGAGCGATTGTTATTGCAATGGATTCACACAAAACTTTGATGATGGAACTGGATGTATCTTCTATCATTGGAATTCATCAAAAGATTATATAGTTGACGGCACTGTTTTGGGTCAAGAATTTTACGTACTGGAGAACAAAGGGAACAAAAGCCCTCACCATCACGGTAGGTCTAATGCCAACTTCATTTCATTTTTTATAGACCAAAAAGAAGTTTCATTTCTAATAGTTCCAATCATACCCTAAAATATGTACCGCAAAGTCTAATGATTCAATGATACCTAAATTCAAATATATCCTTTATCAAGTGTGAATAATTCTTGACCATTTCTTTGTTTGTAAAACTTTAGTGTGGATCTTAGGGAGCTGCACCAAAAAAAAAAAAATTCTTTTTTTAGCAGTCTTTGATCTCCAAATTGAAAAGGAAAGAACTCATTGGCTGCAACGCTTAACAATGGCATTGAAAAAGATTATAAAGCCATAAAATTAATAATTGATACTTGAAGATTTTGAGGAGTTGTATGCAAATGCAGGTACAAAAAAGTGGATATGGATAAGTACAGTAATAGCAATTACTTTACTCATAATATGCGCATCCATTCTATGCCTTGCAATAAAGAAACGAAAACATGTGCTTCAAGGTACCTACATTCTTCTAACTCATTGTTAAAAAACATCTTTTGATCACTTTTCTATATTTTAAATTTTTCTCATTTTCATCAGAGAAGAAAAGGAAAGAAATGGCTCTAATAGATGATTTTGGAAATAATTTGAATAATGGGCACGGTTTAAAGGTATTCGATTATACCATGGTTGTGGCAGCCACAAATGGATTTTCATCAGTGAATAAGTTAGGACAGGGAGGCTTTGGACCAGTTTATAAGGTGATCAAAACTACTCATGTTATGTGCTGGTAACTTTATTTCAGAGGACTCATGACCTTTATTTGTTCTCATTTCTTTAGGGAACTTTGCCAACAGGAGAGGAGGTTGCTATAAAAAGACTTGCAAGAAGTTCTACACAAGGAATTGTTGAGTTTAAAAACGAACTAACATTTATATGTGAACTTCAGCATACGAATCTTGTTCAACTACTTGGTTGTTGCATTCATGAAGAAGAGAAGATTCTAATTTACGAGTATATGCCCAACAAAAGTTTGGATTTCTATCTTTTCGGTAAGGAATGTGTTGATCATTATCTAATTATGTGTTGTTTAGGGTGTCAAACAGATAAAACTTGTTTTCATTATTATGCAACTATTCAAACACATATGTAGGTCAACATTGATCTTTCTCTACTGTCATTGTTTGTTGGTGATATATTTACTATAATTACTTGCTGATGAAAAAAAAACTGTAATTACTCCATTTTCCTAGTTAGAATACCATGAAGAAAAGTGATTTATTTCTTTTTACATACATTCTAACGAACATCACTATATGTCCATGGGGAAGATTGTACAAGAAGCAAATTACTAGATTGGAATAAGCGGTTCAACATAATACAGGGAATTGCTCAAGGATTATTGTATCTTCACAAGTACTCAAGACTCAAAATCATTCATAGAGACTTGAAAGCTAGTAATATACTTCTCGACGAAAGTATAAATCCAAAAATTTCAGATTTTGGAATGGCTAGAATGTTCACCCAACAAAACTCAGTATCAAATACGAACAGGGTTGTTGGAACATAGTAAGCTTGTTAAACTTTGTTACATTTATCTTATATATCAATGTATAAATAAAATTTATTTTTTGATGTAATATTTCTTGTAGTGGTTACATGTCACCAGAATATGCTATGGAAGGAGCTTTTTCTACAAAGTCTGATGTGTATAGCTTCGGGGTCTTGTTGCTTGAAATTGTTAGTGGACGAAAAAACACTAGTTTTTATGATGAGGATCACCCAATAAATCTAATTGGACATGTATGTAAAATTAATTTTGATGAGTTTGTTTTTTGGTATAATATTCTTTATGTCTAATTTGAATAAAATACATATAGGTATGGGAGCTATGGATAGATGGAAAGTGTTCTCAATCAGTGGATCCATCCTTAAATGAGTCATATGATTACGATGAAGTGCAGAGGTGTATCCATGTTGGTCTCTTATGTGTTGAACAGTATGCAAATGATCGACCAACAATGTCTGACGTTATATCAATTTTGACAAACAAGAGTGCAATAGTATCCTTACCTAAAAAACCAGCATTTTATATTCAAAGAGAGATGTTTAATGAGAAGTTATTTTCTTCAGAGTTATGTACTAGTTCTACAGTAGAAATTACTACTTCGTTGGAAATAAAATAAACCCAAGTGAGCTATGTACTAGTTAAAAAAGAAATTAGATGTTTACTTATGCATTGCCAGTTAAGAAATGTTTGTTTAATTTTTAAAATAGTAAAAGTTTGCTTTTATTTTTAATTTGTCCCGCAAATCATTTAAATGTGTGGAAATTGATTTAGTAAAAATTTGTTTAAAGGTAGAAAGTCTTATCATGTTAGACCATCCAAAGTTCCATATACAATTTATATCATATTTGGTAGATGGTCTCAGTAAATTGTCATAATTATCCATATAATACGACATGTTAATAAGCATCATATTTCATCTTTAAAATATGTTATTTAGAATCGTCTTTTATGAAGTATACCACTCTTCGCATTTTCGTTGTCTCCACAACATTTCACTTTTTTCCAAAAATTATTTTCCCCAAAATATTGTATTCCTGAAAATCTCATTTCTTTGACCCCTTTGGAAACTCTCTCATCTCTTGTGTTTTGAAATACTCTCATTTGGAAACACAGACCCGTCACCCTGGAATCGCCATCCATTCTCATAAATACCCTAACACAACTCTTCTCAATTTCATATCGCACACCACACGCATCCACCCCAACACGTCGTTGCCGTTAGTTCTATCCCACCATTAC
This sequence comes from Phaseolus lunatus, assembly GCA_013389735.1. Classification (NCBI taxonomy): domain Eukaryota; kingdom Viridiplantae; phylum Streptophyta; class Magnoliopsida; order Fabales; family Fabaceae; genus Phaseolus; species Phaseolus lunatus. The sequence goes on along the minus strand of CM023867.1, from coordinate 43,837,673 downwards.
TGTGAAGACGCAGTTACCCACCGACTTGAGCAACACGCTCCCCTATTCTTGAGTCATGTTTGTCATCTTCATAATAAGTATAAGGGTTTAGGTTAATTCTCCCTGCACCATATCAATTCAGATCTACACCCAACACACTAACGTAAAATATCCGTTTTGCCCTTAATGATTTAAAAATTTTGGCTTATGGATATTCATATCCGTAAGTCAAATCACAAAGTTTCGGATACACAAATCCAGAACTAATATGTCACTTCCGAATTTCACCATCCAGAAGCTTACCTGGACAACACAAATGAATTTCTGAATGTCAAGATCCGTAAGCAAACATACATGAATTCTGGATCTCAATCTTCAGCACCATTTACAGCACACCATTCCGAATATGAAAATCCAGAACTCATAACTCACTTTCGGATATGATCATCCAGAAGCTTAACTGAAATACAAAAATGACCTTTTGGATTTTGAAATCCGAAATGCATAAAAATCACTTGCAGATTTGTGAATCCGTAAACAAAAATGAAATCAAGGCAATGTTGGATTTTAAATTTTGCGTTGGGTGCATATTTTTTTTTATTTTTGCATTGGGTGCATGTCATAAATGATATGGTGGAGGAAGTAATTGTCAAGGATTTATGATTGGGCTTACTCTTACATGGATTACAACCCAATAGTAGCCCAAGTTAGAGCCCAATATTACTTATTAGTAGACCCTTTAACTCTGGATGAAGCTGTAGTCAGAGTTCTCGAGATTCGGTAAGACGTTGCGATGGAGAAAGATGCAATCACCATGGATCCTTCTTCCTTCTTGCTGCTTGTGTCGAGTGCTTCAGGCCTTTCATCTTCACAGACTCGCTTTGCTCTCAACCCTCACAATTCCCCTCAAACGCCTCTCACTAACCAACATTTTATGTTTTAAAGGCTTCCGTGGCATTTAGTGACGCCTACAACTGCATCCCCCGCTCTAACAATGGCATGGAGAACATGATTTCCAAGGTAGATCACTTTCGTTTATGTTTATATCTATATATCTATATATATAAATTTATATCTATAATGGATATAGAAATATAAATGGTGATATTAATGTAAGCGTGTGTGAGATAATGATATTTTGGTATTTGTTTGTGTAGGTTCTTGGTGGGAACTCATTCAGTTGTTTTTGCTCTTTAAAACGAAACCAGATGCCAACGGGTATCTAGGGTCACAAAGCAAATGATACTCAAGTTTAAGGGCCTAACTGGCTTATTTTTTGCTGCCGGTGCTTTGTTGAGTACGTTATCCATTCGCCTTGGTGACAAGTTGAAGCAAGCACTTGACTCCAAATCGAAGCAGAATGCAACTGCCATCAGAAAGGTCTTTATGTACAGATGGGGGACACCATTTTTCTTGTCTTGTAGTTCTTCTCCCTTTTTATGTAGATGTGAAAATATATTTAATAGTTCATTTGGATATGTATTTTGTTTTAAGTGGATTGAAACTTCATATCTTTTGATGTTTCAGGAAATGGAAAATCCTCCAGCACAAAGAAATCTGCAGACTATTTTTTGCAGACTAATGGATATTCCCAAACACAAGATAATCATAGATGCTTCAGTTGTATTTCATGTGGTTTACCATATGCTTCAAGTATGTTTCATATTTGCTAAGTTTTGATGACTGGTTGTTATGTTGTCTAGTACTTTTAGTCTGATTTAGAAGATTTCTTTTTCTGACAAAATCTCTTAATTTGGAATCTTGTTGGATGATTATTAATATTGTAGGATGTTGAGCTTATTATTTTTATTATTATTTTCTGCTAAGTCTTGTTAAGTATGTTCTTTATCTTATTTTATTTCTTCTACATCAAGTATTAAGAATTTTTTTTTTTTTTATCGATAAGTAAAAAAAAAAAAAATAACAATTTTAGAGATGACCCAACTCTTATACATAATCATAACATAACAAACTCACAGAATCTCTTCTAAACAATCTAATTCTTACAAACTTAAAACAACAATCAATTCAGTCAAATGAATAAACCTTGCAAAAGCTCACTTAATTGAAAATATACAGGCCACAAGATCAAGGCACCACTAAAAATAAGTAAAACGAGCAGAATCAAATTTAGATGTTATCCTAGACCAAATCTTTAATTGAACCAAGGTGAATATTTCCAAATGGTCAATCACTCCATTTTAGAAAATATGTTTATTCTTGTATTTTCATATTTCATTAAATACTGCAATCCAAATACTACTCCAAACAACATTTTAGAAAATATGTTTATTCTTGTATTTTCAGATTTCATTAAATATTGCAATCCAAACACTACTCCAAACAACATTTACCTAGATAGATGATAACTAGCTAAATGTTAGTGGAACAATTTCCACTCATCTTCTTTATAGATGATGCCTTATGATGATTAATGCTCATCAAATACTTTTTTACCGAACTTTCTTCCTTTAGTTTTGTTCTCATCTTATTTAATTGTTATCTCTGCTTCGAGTTTTATATCACTAGCATTGCTATTGAGTATCATTGCATGTGCTAGTAATAAATAGCATTCCACCTAAAGTTGGTAAAGTGGTGTGAAGATCATTTGCACTCATATGATAGGGTGGGAATGGACACTTCAATGTTCTAATTAAGCAGCTCAACTAAACGTTCTAAAACAAATTTGAGCTCAATGATCTATTGCAATTGATACTTGACTTTGTCTGCTTGCATATATGGAGATAAATTTTTTATTTGGTATCATTATATTTTTTTTCTTTACCAGCAAATAAGAAATGCAAACTACACAAATAGTTCAAATATTTAAAGTAAACCTGGATTTACTTACTCTTAAACATGTACACGTTGATGACATGGGAAGACCACCTTGTTGTGACAAAGGAGTCAATTTTTAGTATTGTTTAATTAGAATTGGAATTTAACCATATTAGCTTGTTAATTTATGTTATACCCTCAAGTGATGAGGAAACAAGGGTATGTTCTTGCACTAGTTGCGGTTTAGGAAATTCAGTTACTCTTACTCTGAATTGGAACAAGTTAATTATATCATGAAAACAAGTTCAAAATTATAAAAGCAATTTCAATAAAATGTTAAAAATTTTAATATTAAAAATTAAAATATTTAATATTCTAATTACAACAATTATAATTAACGTACAATAATTTACAATTTAATATAATAATGACGGTTACAAACATCGTACTATAATGTATAAAGTGACATTTAAAAGTATCGTTATTTGTATTGAAATTGTTTTTACCCAGTTAAAAAATTACAATATTTATAACTAATATAAATTAAACACTTAAAACCACCATTTTATACAAGGTATTATATGACGTATGCTGCGACAGTTCGCAATAAACTGTCACATTATACTTTCTGGCGGCTAGATTGGTAGCGGTACACGAAACTACCACACGTGTAGATTGTGGTGCCACATTATATTTAATGAGAAGTTTGGTATGAAAAACTTAAAACCTATATCCATACCTATTGCATCTCATTATAAGTTGAATGATGAAAAATCTCATTATATAAATGGAGGAATAACATTATATATATGGTATTAAATATGCTAATATAGTTGGTTCTGTTATGTATGCAATGATATGCACACTCCTCAATACAATCTATGTTCCGAGCATTGTTACCAGGTTTATATATCAAATTCTTGGCGAGCTCATCAGCAATCTCTTAAGTGGATTCCTATAATAGTGTTAGAAATTGGCCAACACTAATATTTGAAAGTTAATTTGATTTTTTTCTTGTACTGAGGGTAAGCCCAATTTTTTTTGGGTGAGAGAGCCACAAGTTATGCATAACATTTTTATGTAGTGGCTTTGAGATGGTTTGTCCATAATCTCATAGTAGGCTTCTCCTTTGAAACTTGCCTCAGGACCTTGTCACCAAGACTCAAAACAATTGCACTATGAGCCTTTTCTAACAATGTAGTCTTGTCATTTTCAGTAATGAATTTTTTAGACTTGAAATCTCCTTCGAAAGCCTCAAGAAGGCCCATTGAACTAGAGGAGCATGCATATTCAATCGCCATAGCTCAAAATCATTCAAGCAATGAATTTCTCAACCTCATACTTTGCAGAATTAATCTTGATTGAGTTTCTTCATTCCATGTTCATCGCACCATTTTGTTGAGTCCAAACACAATTCCTTGGATCATTTAATCAAATTAATATTAAAGAAAAAAATAGAAACCGTGAATAAGAAAGTAAAACATGAAAAAATGCATTTACATTGTTTCACTGGTGCAGAAAGATAAAAAAAGTGCGACTATTTTAAATTTATAAGGGCGGCTGTATAGCCGCATTTGATCAGCACGCACTTGTAAATCGAAGAGATAAGAGTCCCGCACTTGTATATGCCAAAACATTAAAAAAAATTTAAAAATTTAAAACACCGCCAAAGTTGTGTGAAGGAAATGTTGATGAAGAGTGGCACGGGAGCGCCAGCAACGACGACGACAATGGAAGCGGCGGCAGACAGGGAAGCAGCGATGGAGCAAACCAAAAAACCCACAAGAACCCGCGAAGGCAATGAAAGAGTACTGAGCAATGCAAGAAACCAAACAATGTAAGAAAAACGAAAAATATTTATACATGAAGAGTGGCATGGGAGCGCCAGCAACGACGACGGCGGATAGGGAAGCAGCGAAGGAGCAACGAATTCCAACCAATTAAACAGTGCTTCAAGACCACCAATGCAAGGAAGAAACATATATAAGAAAAATGAAAACATCTATGCATATATTTGTGAAGATGAAGAGGAAGAAAGAGAGCTCAAGAAACTTACATTGGTACAAATGGAATGCAGATGCAGCAGAAGGAGATGAACTCAGAACTCAAACGCGAAACGAAGGCAAAGACGAGAAAGAAAGTATGAAATTGTGTGTGGCGCGCTTCAAAATTTAGGGTAAAAAAGGAGTTACGAATGCGGCTATTTGTATAGCCGCACTTGTAAATCAAAACGCTTGATTTAAAAGTGCGGTTATACAAATAACCGCATTGGTAAATCAAGCGCTTTGATTTACAAGTGCAGCTATACAAATAGCCGCATTTATAAATCAAAATAATTTCAAAAATGCCACCGCGTTTTTTACGAAAGAGAGTAATGCAGAAGCCACACTAAATAAAGAGTATCCTTTTCTTCTTTTTGCACTAGTGTTCAATTGTTAATCAAGTCTACATCCACGATGAGTATCCTTAAAGATTACAACACAAAGTTTCTTTCTAAACCTCACAACCACTCTCTACTCTTATGTTTTTGAAAATTGTCAAGTTCACTTTCATATGTACAAGACAAAAAATAATAGCCTTACAACTTCCTACTATGCACGTTTCGCATACAAGTCAACCACGAGTATAACAATTAATTTCAAATATCATGAGACACCAACAATTACATAGAAAATTAAATAGAAGAAATAGACGATAAAACTAGTAATTCTTCATAGACGGTGATGCTCATCAGACGATGATATCCATTCGACAACGATATCCATAAGACGATGATACCCACTAGATGACCATGAACCATTAGACGAAGGAACATCCGCGTAACGACTTAGAAACTTGAAACTTAGATTTTAACTGAACCAACTTCACATTAAATAATGTATCTTGGTAAAAGGTAGTACAACAAAATATGAAAATTTCTTATTTATTTTTGTTTAATGTTAAAAAACATATATTATACTCTAATTAACCTTGGAAATAATGTTGAGTGGGATTATACATGTTGACAATACATCAAAAATTGTTTAATTTAAAAACAAAATCGTGGGAAAATTTATAGTTAGATAGATAAAAACTAAAATTAATAAAGTTAAACACAATATAGAAAAAAACATAGATTCAAGCCTCTTCTCTAAGTTCCTTTTATATAATAATTCTTTTAAAATTTTAATGAACCTCTAATAAATATGAACTCATAATTTTCCTATTGTGAGAAAAAAGTGTTAAAGTTGTCCATGCTAAAATGATATCACATATCTTTTAAAGTTCAATAATGGAAGAGAAGAGATTCCTCAAAACCAAAAGGAAACGAAAGTTATAGGTCCCATAACACAAACTTTTGACGTGTTTCCCTTTATAAGTGGTACTTTTCTTTTCTTTCCAACATAAAAGATTGGTCATATCTAGAACACGAGTTTGAGAAATTCTAAATTGTTCTGTGTTATTCTGACTTACATTGCTGAAACGAAGATAATTTATAATTTTTTTTATATATTATTTTAACTATTATAAACAAATATAACACTATCCAAACAAGGAAAAAAAAAACACTATCCCGGGCAAGTGCTAGTAGAATATTTTGTATCTTAACAGGTATTGAAATTGTAATTTATATTGTTATAACCTTTTAATGTTTTCCTTATCTTAATTTTTTAGATATGTATTTTAGTGTATTTAACAAGGCTTATGCATGTTTAAATATGCACTTAAGTTAAATTCCTCTAAACTTTTTATTACTTTTAATCTTGATATTATACTTTAGTGTTTTTTTTTTACTTTCCTTTGATTAACGCTGAAAACAAAAAAATAAAAAATATTTTAAATTAAAATAATTATATTATTTTTGGTGTGTAATTAAAAAAAAAATATATTTACTTTTATTCACTTATAATCTTTTTCTAATTTTAATGTATTATGATTAGTGACATTTTATTTCTTAGCTTAAATAAGCATTACTTAACAGAATGTTATTTAAATAATAATAATAGTAAAAATAGTAATTGCAAAACAAATAAATCAGTTCACAATGAATTAAGTCTTATGAAAAAAATATTGTATAGTTATTTTTATAAAATGAATATGACAACCTCGCATTAGATTTTAGGTTTGATGAAGTTTGCTTTCTGATGCTTTGACTGATAATTTTTTACAACTGAAAATAATTAAGATAAGTCACTTCTCCATTAACATTTCAACAACAAAATTGCACTTAAAAGGTGCATACACATTATTTAAACTTACCACATACTCTTACCTTCTTGCAGATTAGTCCTTCCATATTTGAAGCATCCTATGAGGCTTATCCTTCACAAACTTCTGCTTGCTTTCATGCACCTCTGCTTCTGCTTCAGTTCTTCTATTCATGTTGATGCAGCAGATGACAGTTTAAACCCCGGTGATACATTCAACTCCTCTTCACAACTATATTCTAAGACTCGCAAATATTATCTGCAATTTGTTAATTACTTAGCAATATCAAGTGTATATGACGATGCTGTAGTTTGGGTGGGTAATAGAGAAGAACCTGTCAACCAGAGCGATGTAGTTCTATCCTTAAACTTCTCGGGCGTGCTGAAAATAGAATCTGAATCTCTGAAAAAACCAATTATTCTCTATTCTCCACCTCAACCTATCAACAACACTGTGGCCACTTTGTTGGACACCGGCAACTTTGTGCTTCAACACCTTCACTCCAATGGGACAAGCACTCTCTTGTGGCAGAGTTTTGATTATCCCTTTACGATTTTGATCCCCACCATGAAGTTAGGTGTTAATCACAAAACAGGCCATCGCTGGTTACTTTCTTCGCAGTTGACCTATAATCGTCCAATTACAGGTGCCTTTAGTCTTGAATGGGAACCGAGGGAACAAGAACTGATGATAAGGAGGCGAGGAAAAGTTTGTTGGAAGAGTGGGAAACTGAGGAACAATAGATTTGAGCACATTCCAGAAGATGCACAAGGCGTGTTGAAGTACAGCATAGTGTCCAATGGGGATGAAGACACCTTCTCTTTCACATCTACAAATGAAAGCCATACACGCTGGTGGTACCTATGGAATACTGGGCGGTTATATTACGATTTCGAAGAGGGATACGTTGCGAGGGCTGATCTGTGTTATGGATACAACAACACAGAAGGAGGGTGCCAAAGATGGCAGGATATACCTAAATGCAGGATTCCTGGTGATGTCTTTACCAAAAAGAATCTTCGCCCTAATTATCAAAATTTAACCTTTGAAGATAATAAGAATTTTACTCACAGTGATTGTGAGGCTGCTTGCTGGAGCGATTGTACTTGCAATGGATTCAAAGAAATCTATGATGATGAAACTGGATGTATCTTCTATCATTGGAATTCATCAAAAGATTATATAGTTGACGGCACTGTTTCGGGTCAAGACATTTACTTACTTGAGAACAAAGGGAACATAATCCCTCATGATCACGGTAGGTCTAATGCCAACTTCATTTCATTTTTTATAGACTAAAAAGAAGTTTCATTTCTAATGCTTCCAATCATACCCTAAAATATGTACAGCAAAGTCTAAAGATTCCAATCATACCTAAATTGAATACACCCTTTATCAAGAGTGAATAATTTCTTTTCTAGCAGTCTTTGATCTCCAAATTGAAAAGGAAAGAAGTCGTTGGCTGCAACGCTTAACAATGGCATTGAAAAAATATTATAAAGCCATAAAATTATTAATTGATACTTGAAGATTTTGAGTTGTTTTATGCAGGTACAAAAAGGTGGATATGGATAAGTCCAGTAATTGCAACTTCTTTACTCATACTATGCGCATCCATTCTATGCCTAGCCATAAAGAAACGAAAACATGTGCTTCAAGGTTAGTTACATACTTCTAACTCATTGTTAAAAACAATCTTTTTATCACTTTTCTATATTTTAATATTACTCATTTTCATATTAACAGAGAAGAAGAGGAATGAAATGAATCTAATCGATGATTTTGGAAATGATTTGAATAAGGGACACGGTTTAAAAGTATTCGATTATACCATGGTTGTGGCAGCCACAAATGGGTTTTCATCAGAGAATAAGTTAGGACAGGGAGGCTTTGGACCAGTTTATAAGGTGATTGAAACTACTCATCTTATGTGTTGGTAACTTTATTTGGGAGGACTCATGAACTTTTTGTTCTCATTTCTTTAGGGAACTTTGCCAACAGGAGAGGGGGTTGCTATAAAAAGACTTGCAAGAAGTTCTACGCAAGGAATTGTTGAGTTTAAAAACGAACTAACACTTATATGTGAATTTCAGCACATGAATCTTGTTCAACTACTTGGTTGTTGCATTCATGAAGAAGAGAAGATTCTAATTTACGAGTATATGCCAAACAAAAGCTTGGATTTCTATCTTTTCGGTGAGGAATGTGTTGATCATTATCTAATTATTTGTTTAGGATGTTAAACGGATACATTTTTTTTTTCATTGTCATGCAGCTATCCAAACACTTATGTCGGTGAACAATGATCAATTAGATTTACTATAATTACTCAAGTTTTCCTAGGTAGAGCATCATGAAGAAAAAGTCACTTTCTCTTTTTACATTTTTATAGTATACATTCTAACGTACTTCAGTACTATATGACCATGGAGATTTTTATAGTATACATTCTAACGTACATCACTACTATATGACCATGGAGAAGATTGTACAAGAAGCAAATTACTCGATTGGAATAAGCGCTTCAGCATAATAATAGGGATTGTTCAAGGATTATTGTATCTTCATAAGTACTCAAGACTCAAAGTCATTCATAGAGACTTGAAAGCGAGTAACATACTTCTTGATGAAAATATGAATCCAAAAATATCAGATTTTGGAATGGCTAGAATGTTTACTCAACAAAACTCGATGTCAAATACGAATAGAGTTGTTGGGACATAGTAAGCTTGCTAAGCTCAGTTACATTTATCTTATATCAATGTATAAATAAAATTTATTTTCTCATGTGAAATTTCTTGCAGTGGTTATATGTCTCCAGAATATGCTATGGAAGGAATATTTTCTACGAAGTCTGATGTGTACAGTTTTGGAGTGTTGTTGCTTGAAACAGTTAGTGGAAGAAAAAACACAAGTTTTTATGACGATGATCACCCTTTGAATCTAGTTGGACATGTATGTAATATTAACTTTGGTAAATTTGTTTTTTGGCATGATATTATTATTGCGTCTAATTTGAGTACATACATACAGGTATGGGAGTTATGGAAAGATGACAAATATTTTGAATTAGTGGATCCATCACTAAATGAAGCATTTGATCACGAGGAAGTGAAAAGGTGTATTCATATTGGTCTCTTATGTGTTGAACATTATGCAAATGATCGACCCACAATGAGTGACATTATATTAATGTTGACAAGTAAGAGTCCAATAGTGTCCTTACCTCAAAAACCAGCATTCTACGTTCAAAGGTATATGTATAATGAGAATTTATCTTCCTTAGAATTGTGTACTAGTTCTACAGTAGAAATTACTACTTCTACCTGAATATTTATGTACTGATTTAGAAAAAATTAAAATGACTACTTCAACATAAATATTTATATACTGATTTAAAAATAAATTGACTTGTGATTATTACTTAAGAAATGTTTCTTTGTTGATAAAAAAAATCACTTAAGAAATAATTGTTACATTGTAAAGAAAGCAGAAATTTGTCTTTTTGGTCAAAGAGCCAAGAGTTATAGATAACAAAGTTGGACACAATTTTTATTCCATAGGGAAATTTAGCATTATCTACAAATATTATCCACGGCTTTGAATCCGTAGGTAAATTCAGTATTACTTACAAATTATTATCCACAAATCTTTATTCATAAGTAAATTTTACATTATCCACAAATTTTACCCATGAATCAATATCTAAAAGTAAATTCAATATTATTATTAATTATTAATATAAATATTTTTATTAACAATATTAAGAATATAAATAATCTTAACAATTTTAATAATATAAATAATATTAATCATAATAATTATATACATAATATTAAAAATATTATTAAAATATAAATAATTATAAAATCATAACTAATATTCATAAATAATAATAGTAAATAATAATTATAAATAATAATCATAACTAATAAGAATGCATACTATTAGCACTAGCGGGAACACAGACACGATGTACCTGTGTATCCGCATTTTTTATTTTTATTATTACAATACATGTGACATCATTAAGTAATAAAATAAAAATTCATCCTCAATTTTTCAATCAACATTAATCATGAAAAGTATTATATACAAAAGAAGAAAATATAATAAATATGTTTCTTTTTTCTTTGCCTTGGACCCACATAGAGACTTAATCAAATTTTTCTTATCCTTTACCACCACCGTCAACCACTTCCCCTTCATATCCTCCATCACCACCACCCCCTTATTTTTAACCCTCCATATTTGCTTGTTTGTTCTTCCCTCTCTCGATCCATTTTCACACTCATTTCGCTCATAGACTAACACGCCTCTTCTTTTCTCCCTAAGCCTCCATTTTCTCACTCCTTTCGCTCATAGACTAACGTGCCTCCCCTTTTCTCCCTAAGCCCTCTCTTTATCATAAACTAATCCTCTCACTTCCACTGACACACTTTTATCTGTCTTTATATAAAATACTGGTCATGATGGCCAAGGAGGTGGAAAAACTACAAAGGAACTTCTTATGGGGGTGGGGCTCAGAAGGAAGGAAGGTAGCATGGGTTTCGTGGAAAAAAGTCTGGGAAACAAAGGAAATGGGAGGGCTTGGAATGTTAGAGCTAAGAAGGTTCAATGTGGCTCTTTTGGGAAAGTGGATATGGGGGTTGGGCAGTGATGAAAGAGGTTTGTGGAAAGAGGTGTTGGAATTGAAGTACGGTGGATGGAGAAGCCTGAGGAACCAAAGGATTAATAGGAAAGAATCCTTATGATGGATAGATTTGAAGGAGATTTGGAGGTTGGAGGGATGGAAGGGAAGCTTCGAGGATAACTGCTTGTGGGAGGTCGGGAATGGGAAATAAATTATGTTGTGGGAAGATAAATGGTTGAGCAGCAAGGCGCTAAAAGATAAGTATCCGAGACTTTTCTCTATCTCCACTGGCAAGGGTGATAAGCTGTGGCAAGGAGGGGAGTGGAATAATAATCTTCAATGGGAGTGGAAGATAGGATGGAGGAGGAGTTTGTTTGATTGGGAAAAGTACCAAGAGCTAGAAATGGGAAGGCTGTTGGGATGTAAGAGTATTAACGTGGAAAAGAAGGATAGATGGGTATGGAAGAACATTAAAACAATAGAGTATACTGTCAAATCAACCACTACAAAAAACAGTGTATATTGTGGCGGTTTTTTTTTGTATAAATTGGCGTTTATAACCGCCACAATATACGCGTGTGGCGGTTTTTCAAACCGCCATAGAACTGGCCGCCACAAAGTTTAATGTGACGGTTTCACGTTACCCGCTGCAACACCCGCCACTTTAACACTACGTTTAAAGTGACGGTTTTTATATGTAAATAGTGTCAGTTATAACTGACACAATTTAATTCATTAAAGAAGATTCTGACGCCGTTATGTAGGGTATATTGTGGCATTTTTAACCGTCGTAATTTTAATGCTAAATAAATAAATTTTAACCACCACTTTTTTATCCTTTATATATATATATATATCCTTTTTTATAATCTTTTTTATAATTTTATATATATCCTTTTTTACAATCTTTTTTATAATTTTATATATATATATATACACTATCAAACTCTTCTTCAAGATGGGAATGTTGCATTGTCTTGAATAGATATTACAATCAGAACAAAATAATGTCTTCGGTAACCAGCACAAAAGCAGAGATAAGTATATACTACCGCCATGATCCTCTGAAGTATAATGTTCACAGTAATTGCTCAGGAACCAATTATTAAGCTCACATTTGTTGTGCTGGATAGTTTCATTATTTCTCTCAGTGGGTCCAGCTAGTATCATTATCATTAATGCAAGTATTGCAATCATAGGATTTCAAAAGAAGCTGGATTTATGATGTACCAAGAGAAAAATCAAGCATTGGAAACATGATTGAAGTTTGAAGCATGCACACTCTCCCTTTTTTCCTCCCACCTTCCATTTTATCGAGTCTTGAATAACAATACAGGTTTTGCCATCTGCTAGTGGAGGCAACCAAAGGCTGCACATCAAAACGATTTAACATAAATATTAGTAGAAAATACAAACTTCAAAAGGACTAAGTCATGTAGGTTCCATATTCCAATGTAGCAACCACTAAACTTTGAAGTAAAAGCTACTACTAAGAAGTATTAGTAGTGGATGATCATACAAAACTATGCAATTGGGAAAGCAATAAAGCGTGGCAGACACTGGCAATTAACTCATAGAAGCAAAAATGAGCGTAAATGCATCTATGCTTGTCTTGGAAAAATGAGAAAAACAGAGAGATGACATAAAAAAAAATAAGAACCTGAAGACCTGATATTAAGAAACAAAAATGTTATTACCTTAGGGCGTCCCACATGCCTTCTTGCAGGATTCTTAGCCCTTCCAACGGCGAGTTTCTGGAGCCGACCCGCCCTAATCATAGGCAAGACCCCACATGGTCGTCCGCGGCCACGGGCTGCACCACCGTCGGCAGTGGGAGTGAGCGGTGGAGCACCACCAGGAGGAACAATCTTTTTGGGGCGTCCTTTGGGCCTGGGAGACCCATTGGGCAAAGAAGCGTCTGGAATGATGGGCTACACCGTGGGCTGGTCAGGAGCAACTGGAACCGCAAAGGGGATTATGGAAAGGTTGGATTTGGCTTTAGGCGGGCGGCTGCGTCGTTTGAGCCCACTGGAGATCCCCAAGACGGATTTGGGCTTGGGCGGACGCCCTGCCCTCTTGACCAACTTAGATCTCGCAACGGAGCCTGGTGGACGGCCCCTCCGGGCCGGCACTGCCGTGCCCGGGCTCACACCAAGGATCTTTCTGGGACAACCCGGGCCTCTCTTTTCGGATTCAGGAGCAGAGCCAGGGGCAGGGTCATTCGACAGTGAAGGGGACGGTGGCCGAAGGAGGAGGGTCGGAGGGTGGTTCCATGGAGGGCGAGAGAGAAGATTTGAGGATTGGGAAAAAGGGAAATGAGAGTTGAAAGGGTTTGCACTTTCAATAGGGGCGGGGTTTAACAAAGCTAGGAGAGGGGGTTGGAGAATTTTGGAGGATGGAACGAAGAGAATAGGATTTTGGAAAATCAAAATTTTTTGTAAGTGTGGGAAATGAAATTTGATGGGAGGGAAATAAAGTAAATATGATGGAAGGAATGAAAGGAAATTTGTGGCGTTTCTAAATGACACATTTTGAAGGAGAATTGTGACAGTTGTTAAAATGTCATATTATACGGATAATTGTGGCGGTTTTTAGTAACCGCCATATTAAAACCGCCACAGCTTACAAGTTTTTTTGTAGTGAACATACAATATTTTAAAAGACGAAGAGTAGGGGGAGCAGTAGATATGCATGAGGAGTTTTGGAGGATAAAGACTAAACCATCAGCTCACCTAACTGCATGGCGGGTGTTGGAAGACAAAATAGCAACTAAAGCTAATTTGGTGAAGAGAGGGATATTTGTGGAGAGTAGCATCTGTAGTATGTGTGGGGAAGAAGAGGAAACAACGTCTCATATCTTTTGTACTTGTAGGGTTGCTTGGCTGGTGTGGACAAAATGCTATGAATGGGAGGGTGTGACATCGATTGCTCATTTTGAACCAAAAAAGCACTTTGCCCAGTTAAGGAAAGTGAAGTCGTCAATAACATATGGCTCTGTGTGTGGATAACAGTCGTAGGAGAATTATGAAAACAAACGAATAAGAAGAATTTTAGGAGTGAAACTATAGACCATAGTGAAATCTTCACGATGGTTCAACTGAAGGTCTGATCATGGGTAACTGTGAAGGTTAGAATAGCTTGTTTTTCTTATTCAGATTGATGTCTCGAACCACTAGTTTGCATGAGGTCCGTTATTAAAAACTTCGATTAGTTAAGTGATGTTCTTGAGGACCTGTGAGTGGTTTGAGTTTTTTGTACAAGGATTGAGGTATCCCCTGAAATACCTCTATTATTTATTCTTTTCTTGCGAATCAAAAAAAAAAAAAAAAACAATGACAAATATCTCCTCCCATATATTTTTTAAATAACAAAATAATATATAAATATAAGGATAAAATAAGAATAAAATAAAATGGTAGTTAAAGAGGGAAATCCCCTTTCTATATAGGTATAGATTATAAAATTAATAATATTAATATAACAATATTATTATTAATAACATTAATGGTATTAATAATATTAATGATATTGATAATATTGATAATATTAATGATATTAATATTTTTATTAATATGAATAATAATAATATTATTATTATTTATATTATTTATAATATTAATACTATGTATAATATTAGTAATATTTAATAATATTTAATAAGTTTGTAATGTTTATAATACTTATAATATTTATAATGAGTTTTTCTTGTAGTGTGTGTGGGCAACCATATACGATCTCCTTTATAATTTTTTTTATCAGCAAGAAAAAATAAATAAATATGAATCACTTCAAGAGTGATTCAACCTTTTTACATAACAAGACCATACAAAAGAAAGACCACATAACTCTCCAAAAGCTGTCAACTCAAAACCAACATAGACAACTAAAGGAATCACCACAAAACCACCTACTCAAACTAACAAATGTTCTTGAGAAAAAACAAACAAGTTCACAGATCAATACACCAATCAGAAAAAGAAAAACAAGCAAAATCATATTTATATGTTAACCAATACCAAACCTTTAGTTGAACCAAGAAAAAAATCTCAGAATGATCAATCACTCTTCCTTTAAAGATGTGCTTATTCTTATGTCTCCAAATCTCTCCAATAACTGTTATCCAAACACTTCCTCAATTAACATTTACATAATTTGGAACCCTGCACAATTTAAAATGCAAAAAATGTGAAATAACATCATTACTATCAACTGACGTCACCCTAAGTCAATCATAACACACGTTCCAAACTAACCAAGTAATTCTACATTCAAAAAATAAATTTCTTGTTGTCTCCTCTTCCTCCCCACACATACAACAGGACGTACTGCCAACTTCAGCCCCTCGTCTAGCCATGTTAGCTTTAGAAGCGATCAATTTACCCAGTACCCTCCAAGCAGTAAACAAAGCTGAAGGCAAAACCTTAATCTTCCAAAACGAGGCAAACAAAGTTGAATACTCCCTTTCACAACAACCTTTTAAAATATTATATGCCGAACAAATTGAAAACCCAGATGACAAGCCATCCTTCCAAACCCAACAATCAACCTTACCCAAATCGAGTCGTCTGCGTTGAAGCTCCTGCAGAAGCTGGGTTTCCTGAACCTTTTCCCAATCAAATAAACCTTTTCTCCACACTATGTCCCACTTCCAAGAACCATTATCCCAACTCCCAAAGGATTCCAGATTTGCGTCTTTATTAGTACTTAATAAAAACAACCTCGAGAATCTACTCTTCAAATCTTCACTGCCCGCCCAAACATCATCCCAGAACAAGCCAGTCTTCTCGTTTCCCACATCCAACTCAACACTCTCCTAAAAAAATCCTTCCCCACTCCTCCATACTCCAAATCCCCTTCAGATCTCTCTACCAGAGAGAATCCTTATTGTACATCCTACTCTCTTTTAGGCTTCTCCACCCTCCGTATTTAGAATCAAGAATCTCTTTTCACAAACCTCATTTCTCTGAGTGTAAACGCCAAATCTATTTCCCCAACATAGTCGTGTTGAATAACCTTAGATCCAGGATACCGAGACCTCTAACTTCTTGTGGTTCGCACACCTTTTCCCAAGAAACCCAAGCAATCTTCCAACCTTCCGAACCCCAACCCCAAAGAAAACTCCTCTGTAATTTCACAATTTCCTTCAACACCATAGAAGACACTTTATACAAAGACACGTAGAACAATGGTATTGACGAAAGCACGAACTTAATCAAACAAATCCTCCCGTCAATGACAAAAATCTATCTTTCCAACTATTCAGTTTGCTTTTAATTCTATCTACCACTCCGACCCAAAATATGTCATCCTTTTTAATGGTTTAAAATTTTTTATTTAGGTTACATAACTATTAAATTAAAAAGTTAATATAATTAAAATTATATATATATATATATATATATATATATATATATATATATATATATATATATAAAAGCTTCTTATCAAGTAAAAAGCAAATCAATAATAATTATCGAAAGAGTAGTAAACAATCAATACTTTCTTTGTATCTAACAATGAGTACACTATTCAAAAAGTTAAAACAGGAAAGCAATTCATCTTGAAAAATTGAGACTTCAATTTTATTGGGTCATAACCCGAATCAAAAGGGTAGCGCATTACCAGAAAGCTATAAAATATAAATAATTGAATCTTTCTTAAAGCAATGGCCGACAAAACTTTTATTGGTTTCACTTTCTTTGACTCATCACTAATTTTGTCTTCAAATGTTTTAGAAACTAAATCAGTAACTCAACCCTTCAAGATAACTGAAAAAATGAGTAAATTTGTGGTTGTATACATGAGTGGATCGAATCACCATATCACTACTTAAATTGGTAAACTTGTCTATATTTAAGTTATAAAAACTTCAGTCATATATATATATATATATATATATATATATATATATATATATTTTTCATATTATTATTGGCTATATATATTTTTTTTTATCGATAAATAATAAATAAATAAAACGGGATATTTCATGATATCCCAATCCTTATACAAAGATTCATAAATATCAAAAGCTATAACATACTAAGCATTGGCTATGTTACTTGGTGTTAAGTGAGAAGATATGCACGACTGCTTATTCCTGCCCCTCATACCTTATTGTGCCATTTTTATATTTTATAGATATTATTCTGTAAGAAAATTAAAAGCGTAATTTATATTTTGGATTATATATATAATTTAAAAGTCTTTTTCCATATTTATAATTTGAATTATATAATTTGAAGTTTTTTTTTTCAAATTTATTATTGGTTTTCAAATTTTATAATCCAGAAGTCTTTTCTGAATATAAGATTAGATTTCAAATTATCTAATTCATAATATATTCGGATTACATAATTCAAAAGCCACTTTTAACTTTAAAAAAAATCTTCGAATTATGTAATTTGAAATACTATTTTTTTAAAATATACTTTGAATTATATAATTCAAAACTATTTAGATTCGAATTAGTTTCTGGATTATGTAATTTAAAATGTATATTTTGTTTAAAATTACTTTCGAATATTATATATCTAAAAAATACTTTCAGATTTAAAAATATCTTTTGAATTATATAATCTGAAATATAAAGGATTTAGAATTTTAGAGGTTAATTTTTTTTTTTTTACAAAAGAATTTTTTTTTTCACATTTTATTGGAGAGTGTCCCAATAATATAGGGAAGTACATGAAGAAGCAACCGATCTACAACTCCAAATAACTGGTTTTATCATAACATGCTATAGTGTTATTTTGCAAAGAATTTATCAAAGTTTTAAATATTTTGTGATCTGGTCTAAGAATATGTGAATCCTATCTCATAACTTTTGAAATGGTCCTCCTACAATAACTCCTCATTAATATGTGATATTGTCAAGATACTCGAAACCATGACAATCATGTAATTTTTTTGTGTTAATCCTCTTTTAGTGGGATATCTTCCCATTTATAGACCATATTTCAAGGACTCTCCTATTCGCTTGAAGATTAAGGTGAACAAATATAAGCAAATAAACAGAAATTCAAATCAAAATAAACAGAATAAAATAAAAACAGAATCTAAAAATAATCCAAATCTTCAATTAAATAAAATAAAGCAAAATAAAAACAATAACCAAATATAAACACAAGCAATCAATATAAACAAAAATTAAGAACTATTAACAAAAAAAAAAAATAGAATATTTATAATATTTAGGAATTCATATTCAAAAATCAAACTTGTTACTCGACAAGGCGCAAAAAACTTGATGAATTATGACTTTTTACGGCAAGTGCACCGCGTTGTCAGAATAGAAGTAATAATTTGTTCCTAAAGATGAATATCAATCCCACAAAGAACAGTTGAATTTTTCAGTACAATGTTCGCTAAATATAAAACAAAACAATAAAAGTTGTTTGGAAATTGTTATAATGGCAAGAATTAATAAGAAAACAAATCAAAGAGTAATTGCGTCAATAAGAAAAATGAGGATTAACTTTCATCTGTCTCACTTTCATGTATTTTGATTAGCATGTTAACATTATGTTTTTTTCGATTGAGATTGATGCCTGTATAAAAATCATTTATTTCGATTCCTCACATATAAAATTCTCTTAAGAATGTTTCCTAAATATCAATCCCTCACATATTTATAAGAACAACTTAGAACAAAGCTCGTTAATAGCAAGTAACATTTCAAGTCTATTCCTAACACTCAATATGTTAAGTATTGTTGTTTAGGTCAGAACCCTAAAAATACTTCCTAGTCAGATTTAAGATTCTCAATTTGTCACAAAAATTTAGAAATAAAACAACAATACCAATAATTAATCAAGATATTATCTCAATAAATAAGAGTTCGAGCAGATTACTCCCAATCCCAAAGAGTTCGAGCACCTCTAGCATCTTCTATTCTCCATTTGGTTACAAATCACTCAATAGTGTTTTCCTCTCAATCTTGCACACTAGGTTTGTGCTTCTAGCCCCCTAATTAACCTAATTTGCTAGGGTTAGGTGACTTCCTGCGTCGCGCTCATGGGCTTAATAATAAAAACATAAAAATAGTCCAATTAATGTGACACATTATTGTTGTTGAGTTGGACTTTTTTTTTCTGCTTTGTCCATTCTTTCCTATAAATCGCAATTAACACCAAATTTGGAAATAAAATGCTCTTATTCAATTAAAAATCATAAAAAAATATAAAAAGTTATAAATTCATAAATTAAGGATTATTTTATAAATAAATCAGCAATTAATACTTATAAGTACCTATACTGTAATATGAAATATTACGAAAATTAGACAATTATCAACAACTTGGTCATTCGTCCAAACAATTCACAACCCATGACTCACAATCCTTCGGTCTTGAGTTGTGGAGCACGAAAAGGCTAGAGTCAAAAGACATCGAGGTGAACAACTCGGTCACATACTCAAATAACTCATATTGTAAATTTAAGCATTTTTGTATTGATTATTTATTAAAAATTTCATAGATATTAAGTATTTATGAATAACCCCATAATTTTCTAAAAATTTCTTTAGCTGGGTATTAAAAAATGAGAACCACCATCACTAATAAATATTCTCGAATACTAAACCTGCAAAAAAATATTTCTTTTAAGGAATTTAATAATTGTCTTAACATCTGCATTTTGTGATAGAATTGCTTCAACCCATCTAGAGATATACTTAACTGCCAATAATATATAGTCATTTGAGAAAGATGGTAGTGGTCCTATAAAATCAATGCCGAACAGGTAAAAATTTCAATTTCTTGAATGTTTTGTAATGACATCTCATGTTTTATAATGTTAATCACAAATTTTCGTGTTTAAGTAGTGTATCTTGATATGAACTACTATAATGAATATGAAGATTTTTTTTAATGTTAAAAACCACATACTATACTCTAATTAACCTTGGAAATAATGTTGAATGGATTATACATGTAGACAATTAAAATTGTTTAATTTAAAAATAAAACCGTGGGAAAATTTATAAATAGATTGACAAAAACTAAAATTTATACACATTTGTAAAGTTATAAACAATTATAGAAAAAACATAGATTCAATCATTTTTCTATTTTAAAGTTCCTTTGATATACAAATTATTTTAAAATTGTAATGAACTTCTAATAAATATGAACTCAATTTTCCTATTGTGAGAAAAAAAAAATGTTAAACTTGTCCATGCTAAAAATGATATCCCATATATTTGAAATTTGAATCATGGAAGAGAAGATATTACTTAAAAACAAAAGGAAATGAAAGATATAGGTCCCATAACACAAAAAGTTTTGTCTGCTATTGTTAACGTGTTTCCCTTTATATTGATATCATGTGCAAACAATTTAAAAACATTTTTTTAAAAACAAAAAATTGAACTCGTTTATGAATTAAACATAGTTTATATATTTGTAAAAAAATTATTAATTTGTAAAATATAGTTTTTGATTTATTTATAAAATAATTTTAACTTGTATATAGAAACTAATTTTTTTTTTATAAAATAGAATTGTATATAGAAACTAATTTTTTTTTTATAAAATATAAGTGTTTATAAAAGATTTAATAACACCGAGAAATCAACTATCCATACTTTTTCAATTATTTTAGTAAAGATACTTTTCTTTTCTTTTACTAAAAAATATTTTCTTTTTATTTCCAACAGAAAAGGTTGGTCATATATAGAACACGAGTTTGAGAAATTCTAAATTTTTCATTAAATAACAATTAAATCTAGAGAAAAAAATTAATCATTAAATTGATTAAATTAAATATTATTTTAGAAACTAAAAAATTATTGATATATAAAATGATTACTACTATTAATAAAAATTTAAAAGATGATTTCTAAATTAGTATATAAATTTGCTACTAAGATTTTAGTTATTAATATTTTAGATTTTAAATTAATTTTTAAAAGACTAATAGAGACTAATTTAGAATATAAAGTAGTAAGTAGCTACAATCTTGCTAGCTAATGGTTAGATATCAATTTAAAAATTATTTTATAATTATTTATCAATAATAGAAATTACTTTAAAATACCAATAACTTTTTTAGTTTATGAGATGATCTCTAATTTAATAAAATAGTAACTAATTATTTTGGTGTCTAAAATTATTTTCTATTTAATAATTTTATTGTAGTGTCTTGACTTGCATTTCTGAAATGAAGATAATTTATAAATTTTTATTTTATTATAACTATTATAAATTAATACATTACAAGAAAATTATTAAATAAAAATAAATTTTAGAGACAAAAAATAATTAATTACTATATTGATTAAATTATACATATTTTAGAGAGAAAAATATTAATATCTAATTAGTTACCAATAAATAATAATAATATTATAAAATAATAATAATGATAAAATAAATTTATAAAATTATAATAACTAAAATAAATTTATAAAATAATAACAATAATAAAATTTTAAAGTAATAATAATTAAAAAAATTTATACCATAATAATAATAATAATAGAATTTTGAAATAATCATAACAATAATTAAAATAAATTTATAAAATAATAATAAATCATTAACAGTAGTTATAGTAATAAAAACAATGAAATTACAAAATAATAATAAAACTAATGATATAATAAAATTAAAAGTAATAATAATAATAAATAAATTTATATAATGATTAATAATAATAATAATTTAATTTTAAATTTATTTACAAATTATTTTATACATTTTTAGATTTATTGATAGTGTTAGATAATTTGTAGTTTTTGTTCAATTGAGTTTACTGTTATAACTAAATGGAACTTAACTCTCTCTTTTTCATCATATTGTAATGTATGATTTAGGTTATGAATATGACAACCTCACTTTAGATTAGGTTTTTCAAGTTTGCTTTCATGATTTAACAGATAACTTTTTTACAAGGAAAATAATTAATAAGTCACTCATATTTTCAAACACGCTTATTAATAAAATAATATAAAAGATTTTACAACAAGAATAAATAAAAGACGACATCAGCATCATTCCAATACCTCACTTTTCATTTGTATACTCTTAAAAAAACAAAGGTTATTTTGTTTTATAATTAGATTTAGTTGTTAATCAGTGTCTTCAATTATAGGTCTTTGCTCTTACTTATTCCACTATTTTACAAGATAACATTTCAACAACAAAATTGCACTTCAAAAGTACATACACATTATTTCAACTTGCCACATAGTATCACACTCTCACCTTCTTGCAGATTAGTCTTTCCATATTTGAATCCTATGAGGCTTATCCTTCAGAAACTTCTGCTTGCTTTCATGCACCTCTGGTAGTGGGTTTTGGACAAATAACAGTTGGGAGTGGTATCTGGTGTGGAGAAGAAGTCTTTTTTGATTAGGATAAGGCTCAGGTTTGTCAGCTTCTCGAGGTAGTGCATGACTCGTGCCTTGTCTTGGAGAAAGTTGATAGGTGGGGGTCTGGAAAGCCAATAAGTTTCTAGAGATTGACTTATTTCTTAGAGGTGTCATAAGTGGCTCCAACAAGGTGACTTAAATTCTAAATACTTTCATTCAATTGTTGTGTTGAGAAGGGTAAGAAATAACTTTAATGGCTGTGTGATGACAAGGATGTGGTTAAGGATAAAGTCAGAGATTTTTTTAAGAATAGTTTCGAAGGAGTTACTGGACCTCAGGTTAGGTTGGATAATGTATTTCTTAACTCTATTTCTGGTTCGTTCCTTTTTCTGAAGAGGAAATCAAGAATGCGACTTGGAGTTGCAAAAGCACAAAGAGTCCTGGTCTGAATGGCTTTAATTTTAGCTTCATTAAACATAGCTAGGATCTAATAAAGAAGGACACCATCTTGGCTGTGAAGGATTTTGCTCTATCTGGTTATTGGCCTAGGGGGTCTAATGCTTCCTTCCAGTACTGCAGAAAGGCCAAACGAATGTGGCTATTTTACATTTATAAATGCGGCTATATAGTCACACTTGATGAACACGTAGTCTTAAATCGAAGATTTACAAATGCGGCTATTTAGCCGCATTCGTAAATTCAATTTATAAATGCGGCTATTTATATAGCCGCATTTATAAATAGCTTTTACGAGAGGCATTTAGGGTTTCTTTTCTTTTTCGCAGTTGTTTGGGTTTTTAATCAAAGTTCTCAACTTTGATCTTTTTCGAAGAAGAGGGTCATTATTTTAGCATTTCTTTTGATCTCTTTGTGTATCCATATCATACCTCTTCACATTCTTAGTGTTTCATCCCAATGAAAGTCCAGAAAAAGCATATAAAAATTTCTCAATGAAACGCAAATATATGTCAAGCAAGGCGACAATAGCGAGGAAGGAAAAGTAGGAAGCAAACAAAATCTTTCTCAATGAAAAGTGACCTTAGCATTGGCATAAGAAAAAACATAAGAGAAACAGAAAACATACAAAAATCAATGGTGAAGAGTGGAACACAATGCTTACTAGGGGCATGAACAATGCAAACAATAGAGGAAGAAAAGTGAGGAAGCATGAAACAGAGGCACAAGAGCAAGGAAGCGCGAGAGAAAGGAGATGAAAACGTAAGTGGCGCGTTTCTGAAATAGGGAGAGTTAGGGTAAATTTTGATTTATGAGTGCGGCTATTTGTAACAGCCGCACTCATAAATGAAAATAATAAATTTCATCGGATTTTGTAAGACTACGATTGAGGTAAAAATGCATTTAATAAACAGTAGTTGTTTTACCATTTTGCACTAGTGTTTATTTGCTTGGTTCCCAAGTCGAAAAACCCATAATTGTTAGATGATTTCAAACTCATTTCTCGGGTCTGGTGCTTGTACAAGATTATCTCTAAATTGGTTTCTCTCAGGTTGAAAAAGGTATTACGAAAGGTCATTGATTCTAGACAATTGGCATTTCTCGAAGGAAGGGGTTTAATGGATAGTGTTCTCGTCGCCAATGAAGTTCTTGCATGAGGAGGCTAAGAGGATGAAAAAGTGTTGTGTATTATATGTTAAGAAGGCTTGGTTTTTCTAATAAGTGGATTGTATGGATTGTATGGTTAAAGTTAATATGCTATAATATTCAAACGATACTCTGTTTTTCTACCATGCGAATTCTATAAGTATATTCAACATTAAGGCAATGTTAAATTGTTTTGAGTTGGCTTCAGGTCTGAAGGTAAATTTCTTGAAAAACAGTATTGGTGGGGTGGGGGTAGATTCATTCATTATCTGAGGTCTGGCGGCTATCCTTAACTGTGATGTTATGAAAGTCCCTTTAAAATATTTAGGGTTGCCTGTTGGGGGGTGTCACAAGAGGGAAGTGTTATGGAATGGAGTGGTAGATAGAATCAAGTCCAGATTGGGAAGATGGGAAGGTAGAAATCTGTCTATGGTTGGACCAATTTGTCTTTTCAAGTCAGTTCTTTCGTCTATTCCTTTGTGCTACATGTCCATGTTTATTTTGCCTACAGTCGTGATGAAAAATATTGCGAGTGTTTAGAGGAATTTTCTCTAGGGGTGGGGTTCTGAAGGAAGGAAGATCGCTTGGGTTTCTTGGAAAAAGGTATGCGAGTCTCGGGATGGTGGCGGACTTGGAATAATAAACATTAATTAAGGATTTTAACTTAGCTTTGTTAGGTAAATGGATTTGGAGGTTGGGGTCTAATGAGGGAGGTTTGTGAAAGGAGGTTTTAGAGTCAAAATATGGAGGATGGAGAAAGCTGAAGGAGGACAGATCTATATATAAAGCTTCCCTTTGGTGGAAAGATTTGCAAAAGATTTGGAAGTTGGAGAATTGGGATAGTAATTTTGAAGACTGCTTTAAGTGGGAAATTGGTAATTGGAAGTGTATCAAGTTCTGGGAGGATCGGTGGGTAGGTAATGATATCTTGAAGAATAAGTTTCCAAGGCTTTTTTCTCTTTGTGGTGAGAAAGATGTGGTGTTGGAACTTTGTGGGTCTTGAACAAATGGTGTCTGGGAGTGGTCTTTAGAGTGGAGAAGAAGTCTTTCTGGTTGGGAGAAGGACCAACTTAGACAACTCCTCGAGGCAGTGCATGACTCGTGCCCTGTCTTGGATAAAGTTGATAGGTGGGTCTGGAAAGATGTCAAGTCTCAAGTGTTTTCTGTTAATTCGGTGTACAGGATGTTTAGAGGGGGGGTCTGAGGGGTTTGGTCGAAGATGTTTAATGGGTTTTGGAGGATTAAGGTCTTTCCTTCTGCTTAGGTTACTGCTTGGAGGGTGTTGAAGAATAAGATTGTCACTAAAGTTAATTTACTTAGACGTGGGATTGCGCGGAAACGCTCTTTGTTGTTTTTGCGGAGTAAAAGAGAAAGAGATTAATCATCTATTTTTTTTATTGTAGAATAACTTGGTTGGTGTGGAACCTTTGTTATGAGCGGTTAGGCATTTTGTTAGCTACCTCTCTCTGTTCTTATTTTCATTTTTTACAGTTCAGATTATGTAATGCTCCTGAGTCAGTCAATTTAGGGATGAGGAGTATTTTGGATTGCGGTGGTTAGTGAGATTTGGAGTTAAAGGAATAAGATTTTATTCAAAGGTGGAGTGTTGGACTTCTCTAAGATATTTTCTTTGGCCCAATTAAAGGTTTGATCTTGAATTACTTCTAAATTCCCCTCTACTTGTTTCTATTATTCTGATTAGTGTCTTACTCCTCTGGCTTGTCTTGTTTCGCTTTAGCTTGTTTTGCGATTGTGATTTTTGGTAAGGCTAATTTTGAGTAGTGGGTTGGAAGTTGTTGTGTTGTAAGGATGTTTCAGGTTTTTTGTACAAGGGTTGGATCACTTTAAAGTGATTTCTTGGCCTGTATGTTGTCGATAAAGTGATTTTGAACGTTGTATTTGTTGATCTTGTAAGAAGGGTTTTCGTTTTCTTCTTTTGGTTGGATAATTTAATTTTCTGCAGTACAACATGATTTAGGTAAAATGAAAGGAGTTTAAAGGATCTTGTTATTTTATCTCTTAAGTGACCTATATTTATTTATTTTTACTTGCTGATAAAAAAAAAATCTTTCCTATAATTGGACCAACACATAGCAATTAGTTTACTTATCAATTTTCCTATTGTGAGGGAAAAAAAAACGTGTACATGCTAATATGATATCCCATATCGTTGAAAGTTCAATAATGGAAAAAGAAGATTACTGAAAAGCAAAAGGAAATGAAAGATATAGGTCCCATAACACAAAAAGTTTTGTCGGCCATTGTTAATGTGTTTCCCTTTACATTGATATCATGTGCAAACATTTTAAAAGTATTTTTTTATAAAAAAAAATGGTTTATGAATTAGACATAGTTTATATATTTATAAAAATTATTTTTATTAATTTTTTAAATATAAATTTTAATTTAATTATAAAATAATTTTATCTTGTATAAAGGAACGAACTTTTTTTTTTAATTTCAGAAGTGTTTATAAAACATGTACCTTCAAAAATACAATCTAACTTCCGAGTAATGAACTTATCGATACTTTTTTCAATTTTTTTAGTAAAGATTAGTGGTACTTTTCTTTTCTTTTCTTTTACTAAATGATCTTTTCTTTTTTCTTTCCAACAGAAAAGGTTGGTCATATTTATGAGTTTGAGGAATTCTAAATTGTTCAGTGTTATCTTCATTTTCATTGCTGAAATGAATATAATTTATAAATTTTTATTTTATTATAACTATTATAAACAAATATAACACTATCCCAAACAAAGAACAAAGAGATCTACTCTGCCGTGCAAGTACAAGTAAAATATTTTGAATCTTAACAGATATTGAAATTATAATTATATATTCTTTATATTGCTATACCTTTTCTATGTATTCTTCTGTTATATTTAAATTATTTAGCTAAGTATTTTAATATATATATATATATATATAAATATTATGTATATTCAAATTGTATATTTAAAATGATTTTTAAAAACTTATGTATGTTTAAAGTGTTATACACTTGATTTAAATCCCTTTAAACTTTTAATTAACTTTAGCCTTCATATTTGTTTATACTGTATTTGTTTTGCATACAAAGATGGAATTGGTTTTTTTTTTTTTTTAATTACCCGGTGCACATCCCTAGATGCTGCACCATCTATACAAAGAAATATATACATTTTATATATTTGTAATTTTTTTTATTAATTAATTTTGTAAATATAATTTTTAATTTATTTATAAAGTAATTTTACCTTGTATAAAGAAACACTTTTTTTTTTTAATTTTAGAAGTGTTTATAAAACATGTACCTTCAAAAATACAATCTAACTCCGAGTATTCAAATTATCCATACTTTTTTCAATTTTTTTTAGTAAAGATAAGTGGTCCTTTTCTTTTCTTTTACTAAAAGATCTTTTCTTTTTCTTTCCAATAGAAAGGTTGGTCATTTATAGAACACGAGTTTGAGAAATTCTAAATTGTTCTGTGTTATTCTGACTTACATTGCTGAAATAAAGATAATTTATAATTTTTTATATTATTTTAACTATTTTAAACAAATATAACAACACCATCCTGGGAGAAAAAACACTATCCCGTGCAAGTGCTAGTAAAACATATCTTTTCTTATATTGTTATAACCTTTTAATGTTTTCCTTAACTTAATTTTTTAGATATGTATTTTAATATATCTGTATACACACACGTATACATAATAACAATATTATGTGAATTCAAATTGTACATTTAAAATGATTTTAACAAGGCTTATGCATGTGTAAAGTTATGCACTTAAGTTAAATTCCTCTAAACTTTTTATTACTTTTACTCTTGATATTACTTTAGTGTTTTTCTTTACTTTCCTTTGTTTAACGCTGAAAAAAAAAAATAAAAAATATTTTAAATTAAAATAATTATATTATTTTTGGTGTGTAACTCAACTAATAATATATTTATTTTTATTTTCTTATAATCTTTTTCTAATTTTAATGTATTATGATTAGTGACATTTTATTTCTTTGCTTAAATAAGCTTTACTTAACAGAATGTTATTTAAATAATAATAATACTACTAATAATAATAATAGTAATAATAGTTAATAATAGTAGTAGAAATTGCAAAACAAATAAATCAGTTTACAATGAACTAAGTCTTATGATTCTTTTTGTTATCACTTCGCCTATTCTGTAGAAATATAATGATCGACTTACAATGTTATATAATAACTTTATGAAAAAAAAAATATATTCTATAGTTATTTTTATAAAATGAATATGACAAGCTCACTTTATCATATTAGGTTTTATGAAGTTTGCTTTCTGGTGCTTTAAGAGATAATTTTTTACAAAGAAAATAGTTAAGATAAGTCACTTGTCCACTAACATTTCAACAACAAAATTGCATTTAAAAAGTACATACACATTATTTCAACTTACCACATATTATCACACTCTCACCTTATTGCAGATTAGTCTTTCCATATTTGAAGCATCCTATGAGGCTTATCCTTCACAAACTTCTGCTTGCTTTCATGCACCTCTGCTTCTGCTTCAGTTCTTCTATTCATGTTGATGCAGCACATGACAGTTTAAAGCCCGGTGATACATTCAACTCCTCTTCCCAACTACTATATTCTAAGAGTCGCAAATATTTTCTGAATTTTTATTCGCTTTTAAGTGGAGGAGGTGAATTTTTTACTTACTTAGCAATACAAAGTGCACATGACAATGCTATAGTTTGGGACGCTAATAAAGAACAATCTGTCAACCAGAACGATGCAGTTCTATCCTTAAACATATCTGGCGTGCTCAAAATAGAATATCCATCTGTGAAAAAACCAATTATTCTCTATTCTCCTCCTCAACCTATCAATAACACTGTGGCCACTTTGTTGGACACAGGCAACTTTGTTCTTCAACACCTTCACCCCAATGGGACAAACACTCTCTTGTGGCAGAGTTTTGATTATCCCACTGACACTTTGATCCCCACCATGAAGTTAGGCGTTAACCACAAAACAGGCCATCGCTGGTTACTTTTTTCGTACCTTACCGAAGGGCGTGCGACTCCAGGTGCCTTTAGTCTTGATTGGGAACCGAGGGAACAAGAACTAATGATAAGGAGGCGAGGAAAAGTTTGTTGGAAAAGTGGGAAACTGAGGAACAATAGATTTGAGCACATTCCAGAAGATGCACAAGGCGTGTTGAAGTACAGCATAGTCTCCAATGCGGATGAAGACACCTTCTCTTTCACATCTACAAATGAAAACATTACACATTTCTGGTCCTTATCGGATACTGGGCGGTTATCTTACAATGAGAAAGAGGGATACGTTGCAAGGGCTGATCTGTGTTATGGATACAACAACACAGAAGGAGGGTGCCAAAGATGGCAGGATATACCGAAGTGCAGGATTCCTGGTGATGTCTTTACCAAAAAGAGTCTTAACCCTAATTATGAAAATGTAACCTATAAAGAAAATGAGAATATTAATCACAGTGATTGTGAGGCTGCTTGCTGGAGCGATTGTAATTGCAATGGATTCACAGAACTCTATGATGATGGAAGTGGATGTAGATTCTATCAATGGAATTCATCAAAAGATTATATAGTTGACGGCACTGTTTCGGGTGAAGACATTTACTTACTTGAGAACAAAGGAAACATAATCGCTCATCGTCACGGTAAGTCTAATGCCAACTTCATTTCATTTTTATGGACGAAAAAGAAGTTTCATTTCTAATGCTTCCAATCATACCCTAAAATATGTACATCAAAGTTTAAAGATTCCAATCATATCTAAATTGAATAGACCCTTTATCAAGAGTGAATAATTCTTCAGCATTTCTTTCTTTGTACAACTTTAGTGTAGATCTTAGGGAACTGCACCAAAAAAAATTCTTTTTTAGCAGTCTTTGATCTCCAAATTGAAAAGGAAAGAACTCATTATTGGCTGCAACGTTTAACAATGGCATTGAAAAAAATTATAAAGCCATAAAATTAATAATTGATACTTGAAGATTTTGAGTTGTTGTATAGGTACAAAAAGGTGGATATGGATAACTACAGTAATAGCAGCTACTTTACTCATAATATGCGCATCCATTCTGTGCCTGGCAATAAAGAAACGAAAACATCTGCTTCAAGGTATTTACATTCTTCTAACTCATTGTTAAACACAATCTTTTGATCACTATATTTTCATATTTTTCATTGTCATCTGAACAGAGAAGAAAAGGAAAGAAATGAGTCTAATAGAAGATTTTGGAAATGATTTGAATAAGAAACACGGTTTAAAAGTCTTGGATTATACATTGGTTGTGGCAGCTACAAATGAGTTTTCATCAGATAATAAGATAGGACAGGGAGGCTTTGGACCAGTTTATAAGGTGATTGAAATTACTCATCTTATGTCTTGGTAACTTTATTTGGGAGGACTCATGACCCTTTTGTTCTCATTTCTTTAGGGAACTTTGCCAACAGGAGAGGAGGTTGCTATAAAAAGACTTTCAAGAAGTTCTGCGCAAGGAATTGTTGAGTTTAAAAATGAACTAACACTAATATGTGAACTTCAGCACATGAATCTTGTTCAACTACTTGGCTGTTGCATTCATGAAGAAGAGAAGATTCTAATTTACGAGTATATGCCCAACAAAAGCCTAGATTTCTATCTTTTTGGTGAGGAATGTGTTGATTATTATCTAATCATGTGTTGTTTAGGATGTCAAACAGATACATTTTGTTTTCATTATGCAGCTATCCAGACACTTGTGTAGGTGAACAATGATCTTTCTCAATAGATTTACTATAATTAGTCAAGTTTTCCTAGGTAGAGCATCATGAAGAAAAGTCACTTACGCTTTTTACATTTTTATAGTATACAATCTAATGTACATCATTACTATATGACCATTGAGAAGATTGTACAAGAAGCAAAGTACTCGATTGGAATAAGCGCTTCAACATAATACAAGGAATTGCTCAAGGATTATTGTATCTTCACAAGTACTCAAGACTCAAAGTCATTCATAGAGACTTGAAAGTTAGTAACATACTTCTTGATGAAAATATGAATCCAAAAATTTCAGATTTTGGAATGGCTCGAATGTTTACTCAACAAGACTCGATATCAAATACAAACAGGGTTGTTGGGACATAGTGAGTTTGCTAAACTCAGTTACACTTATCTTATATATAATTTATAAATAAAATTTATTTTCTCATGTGAAATTTCTTGCAGTGGTTATATGTCTCCAGAATATGCTATGGAAGGAATATTTTCTACAAAGTCTGATGTGTACAGCTTTGGAGTGTTGTTGCTTGAAATAGTTAGTGGAAGAAAAAACACAAGTTTTTATGATGATGACCACCCTTTAAATCTAGTTGGACATGTATGTACAGTTAACTTTGGTAAGTTTATTTTTTGGCATGATATTATTATTGTGTCTAATTTTAGTAAATACATACAGGTATGGGAATTATGGAAAGATGACAAGCATTTTGAATTAGTGGATCCATCATTAAACGAAGTATTTGATCATGAGGAAGCGCAAAGATGTATTCATATTGGTCTCTTATGTGTTGAACATTATGCAAATGATCGACCCACAATGAGTGACATTATATCAATGTTGACAAGCAAGAGTCTAATAGTATCCTTACCTCAAAAACCAGCATTTTATGTTCAAAGGTACATGTATAAAGAGAATTTATCTTCCTTAGAATTGTGTACTGGTTCTACAGTAGAGATTACTTCTTCTACCGTAGAAATGACTGCTTCTATCTGAATATTTATGTATTGATTTAAAAAGAAATTGAAATAATTAGTTTTACATGAATATTTATGTACTGATTTAAAAAGAATTGACTTGAGATTATCACTTAAGAAATAAATGTTTGTTACATTTTAAAGAAAGTAGAAATTCGTCTTTTTGGTGAAAAAGCAAAATGTTATACATAACAAAGTTAGACATAATTTTTATTATATGTATTTTTCTTGAGGTAGTTCTCTTGGGTGTGGGCAACCATGTAGGATCTCCTTTTGATGGTATTAAATTTTTTTATTTAGGTTACATAGGTATTAAATTAAAATATATATATTTATCAGTAATGACAAAAAGAATTAACGGGACACTAATACTCATAAAGTAAAAAAAAAACAATAATATTAACCAATACTCTCTTATATAAACAATCAATACTTTCTTTGTACCTAACAATGAGTACACTATTGAAAAAGTTAAAACTGCAAAGCTTTCATCTTCAAAAACTGAGACCAACGAAAAGGGTAGCGCATTACCATAAAGCTATGAAATATAAATAATTGAATCTTTCTTAAAGCAATGGCCGACCAAACTTTATTTCTTTCAGTTTCTTTGACTCATCAATAATTTTGTCTTCAAATGTTTCAAAAACTAAATCAGTAACTCAACCGTTCAAGATAACTGAAAAAATGAGTGAATTTCTAGTTGTATATACGAGTTGATAAACCATATCACAGTAAACTTGTCTATATTTAAATTATAAAAACTTCTGATATATATATATATATATATATATATATATATATATATATATATATTATATTGTAATATTATTGTTGGCTATATTTTAAACTGGGAAATTGGCAATGGGAAAGATATCAAGTTCTGGGAAGACCGATGGGTTGAGAACGAACCATTGAAGACTAAGTTCCCAAGACTGTTTTCATTGAGTATCGAGAAAGATATGTCGTTTGCTCGTAGTGGGTTTTGGACAAATAACAGTTGGGAGTAGTATCTGGTGTGGAGAATAAGTCTTTTTGATTGGGATAAGTCTCAGGTTTGTCAACTTCTCGAGGTAGTGCATGACTCATGCCTTGTCTTGGAGAAAGTTGATAGGTGGGTTTGGAAAGCCAATAAGTTTCTAGAGATTGACTTATGGGCTTCTTAGAGGTGTCATAAGTGGCTCCACAAGGTGACTTAAATTCTAAATACTTTCATTTGGTTGTTGTGTGGAGAAGGGTAAGAAATAACTTTAATGGTAGGTTCATTAACGGTCGCTGGTGTGAGAACAAGGATGTGGTTAAGGATAAAGTCGGAGATTTTTTTAAGAATAGATTCGAAGGAGTTACTGGACCTCAGGTTAGGTTGGATAATGTATTTCTTAACTCTATTTCTGGTTCAAATAACGAGATGTTGGTTGGTTCCTTTTTCTGAAGAGGAAATCAAGAATGCGATTTGGAGTTGCGAAAGCACAAAGAGTCCTGGTTCGAATGACTTTAATTTTAGCTTCATTAAACATAGCTAGGATCTAATAAAGAAGGACATTATCTTGGTTGTGAAGGATTTTGCTCTATCTGGTTATTGGCCTAGGGGGTCTAATGCTTCCTTTCAGTAATGCAGAAAGAACAAACGAATGCGGCTATTTTACATTTATAAATAGGGTTATATAGTCGCACTTGATGAACACGTAGTCTTAAATCGAAGATTTACAAATGCGGCTATTTAGTCGCATTCGTAAATTCAATTTAGAAATGCGGCTATTTACATAGCCGCATTTATAAATCGTTACAAGAGTTTTTAATCAAAGTTCTCCACTTTGATATTTTTCGAAGAAAAAGGTCATTATTTTAGCATTTCTTTTGATCTCTTTGTGTATCCATATCATACCTCTTCACATTCTTAGTATTTCATCCCAATGAAAGTCCAAAAAATGCAAATAAAAATTTCCCAATGAAACGCAAATATATGCGAAGCAAGGCGACAACAGCGAGGGAAGCAAAGTAGGAAGCAAACAAAATCTTTCCCAATGAAAAGTGACCTTAGCAATGGCATAAGAAAAAATATAAGAGAAACAGAAAACATACAAAAATCAATGTTGAAGAAGAAAAGTGGAACACAATGCTTACTAATGGCACAAACAATGTAAACAACAGAGGAAGAAAAGAGAGGAAGCACGAAACAGAGGCACAAGAGCAAGGAAGCACGAGATAAAGGAGATGAAAACTAGGGGTGGCAAAGCGGGCCAACCCGCCCCGTTTAGGCCCGCCCCGCTGGCCTGCGGGCTGGCCCGCTTTTTTTTTTTTTTTTTTTTTAACATGTAGGAGTAGTGGAGCGGTACGAGCAATAACAGTGTGGTAGTAGTGCGTAACAGTTGCAGGTGAAAATGCGTGGCGTCACAGCCGAAGCGAGCAGCAGCACTGCAAAGGAAAATGCGTCGTGTGTTGTGTGCGTTTTTTGGAACATCATAGCTGCCTTGTGTTTTGAGTGAAAACCTAATTTTCTTTTACTCAAAGTTATCACTCTTCCATTGGTTGTGTTTTAAGTAAAAACCTAATTTTCATTCTCTCAAAGTTGTTACTCCTCCACTGGACCTTTGCTACCAAGTCAATTATTTTTTTTTTTTTGCGGGCAGCGGGCCGGCCCGCCCCGCCCCGCTGCTGGCCCGCGCGGGCCGCGGGTTATGCGAGGCGGGCCAATGTGGGTTAGCGGGCTGAAAAGGTCAGCCCGCCCCGCGTTTTTAACCACGGGCCGCGGGCCGGCCCGCCCGCCTTGCCCCGCTTTGCCAGCCCTAATGAAAACGTAGGTGGCGCGTTTATGAAATAAGGAGAGTTAGGGTAAATTTTGATTTATGAGTGCGACTATTTGTAATAGCCACAATCATAAATGAAAATAATTTCAAAAATGTCATCGCGTTTTGTAAGACTACGGCTAAGGTAAAAACGCATTTAATAAACAATAGTTGTTTTATCATTTTGCACTAGTGTTTATTTGCTTGGTTCCCAAGTCGAAAAACCCACATCTGTTAGGTGATTTCAAACTCATTTCTCTAGTCGGGTGCTTGTACAAGATTATCCCTAAATTGGTTTCTCTCAGGTTGAAAAAGGTATTACGAAAGGTCATTGATAATAGACAATTGGCATTTCTCCAAGGAAGGGGTTTAATGGATAGTGTTCTCATCGCCAATGAAGTTCTTGCATGAGGAGGCTAAGAGGATGAAGAAGTGTTGTGTATTATATGTTAGGAAGGCTTGGTTTTTCTGACAAGTGGATTGTATGGATTAAATTTTGCCTCGAGTCTGTTTCGGTTTCTGTTCTTGTTAACGAAAGCCCAACTAAGGAATTCTCCCTAATGAAGGGGTTGAGACAAAGAGACCTTATTGCCCCATTTTTATTTCTTATTGTGGTTGAAGGTCTGGCAGGGGTCTCTAGAAATGCTGATGAGCTTGACACGATAGAAAGCCTGGATATTGGGAATAAGAAGGTTAAAGTTAATATGCTACAATATTCAAACGATACTCTGTCTTTCTGCCATGCAAATTCTATAATTATATTCAACATTAAGGCAATGTTAAATTGTTTTGAGTTGGCTTCAGGTCTGAAGGTACATTTCTTGAAAAACAGTATTGGTGGGGTGGGGGTAGATTCATTCACTATCTGAGGTCTAGCAGCTATCCTTAACTGTGATGTTATGAAAGTCCCTTTCAAATATTTAGGATTGCCTGTTGGGGGGTGTCACAAGAGGGAAGTGTTATAGAATGGAGTGGTAGATAGAATCAAGTCCAGATTGGGAAGATGGGAAGGTAGAAATCTTTCTATGGCTGGACCGATTTGTCTCATCAAGTCAGTTCATTTGTCTATTCCTTTGTTCTACATGTCCATGTTTTTGTTGCCTGTAGTCGTGATGAAAAAGATTGCGAGTGTTTAGAGGAATTTTCTCTAGGGGTGGGGTTCTGAAGAAAGGAAGATCGCTTGGGTGTCTTGGAAAAAGGTACGCGAGTCTCAGGATGGTGGCGGACTTGGAATAATAAACATTAAGGATTTTAACTTAGCTTTGTTAGGTAAATGGATTTGGAGGCTGGGGTCTAATGAGGGAGGTTTGTGGAAGGAGGTTTTAGAGTCAAAATATGGAGGATGGAGAAAGCTGAAGGAGGACAGATCTATATATAAAGCTTCCCTTTGGTGGAAAGATTTGCAGAAGATTTGGAAGTTGGAGAATTGGGGTAGTAATTTTGAAGACTGCTTTAAGTGGGAAATTGGTAATTGGAAGTGTATCAAGTTCTGGGAGGATCGGTGGGTAGGTAATGATATCTTGAAGAATAAGTTTCCAAGACTTTTTTCTCTTTGTGGTGAGAAAGATGTGGCATTGGAACTTTGTGGGTCTTGGACAAATGGTGTCTGGGAGTGGTCTTTAGAGTGGAGAAGAAGTCTTTTTGGTTGGGAGAAGGACCAACTTAGACAACTCCTCAAGGCAGTGCATGACTTGTGCCCTGTCTTGGATAAAGTTGATAGGTGGGTCCGGGAAGATGTTAAGTCTCAAGTGTTTTCTATTAATTCGGCATACAGAATGCTTAGAGGGGGGGGGGGGGGGGGGGCTGAGGGGTCTGGTCGTAGATGTTTAATTGGTTTTGGAGGATTAAGTCTTTCCTTCTGCTCAAGTTACCGCTTGAAAAGTGTTGGAAAATAAGATTGTCACTAAGGTTAATTTACTTAGACGTGGGATTGCGGTCGGAAGCACTCTTTGTTGTTTTTGCGGGGTAAAAGAGAAAGAGATTAATCATCTATTTTTTTATTGTAGAATAACTTTGTTGGTGTGGAACCTCTATTATGAGCGGTTAGGCTTTTTGTCAGCTACCCCTCTCTGTTCTTATTCTCATTTTTTGAAGTTCAGGTTATGTAATGCTCCTGAGTCAGTCAATTTAGGGATGAGGAGTATTTGGATTGCGGTGGTTAGTGAGATTTGGAGTTAAAGGAATAAGATTTTATTCAAAGGTGGAGTGTTGGACTTCTCTAAGATATTTTCTTTGGCCCAATTAAAGGTTTGATCTTGAATTACTTCTAAATTCCCCTCTACTTGTTTCTATTATTCTGATTAGTGTCTTACTCTTCTGGCTTGTCTTGTTTCGCTTTAGCTTGTTTTGCGATTGTGATTTTTGGTAAGGCTAATTTTGAGTAGTGGGTTGGAAGATGTTGTGTTGTAAGGATGTTTCAGGTTTTTTTGTAAATGGGTTGGATCACTTTTGAAGTGATTCTTATGTATATATTATTTATTGTTTATAAAAAAAAAGTTAATTTTGTAAATATAATTTTTAATTTATTTATAAAGTAATTTTATCTTGTATAAAGAAACGATTTTTTTTTAAAAAATTTTAGAAGTGTTTATAAAACATGTACCTTAAATACAACCTAAATCCGAGTATTCATTCAACTTATCCATACTTTTTTCAAGTGTTTTAGTAAAGATAAGTGGTACTTTCTTTTCTTTTACTAAAAGATCTTTTCTTCTTCTTTCCAACAGAAACAAAAAAAAGGAAGAAAAATGAATGTGAACTTTAACTTATACAATCACGTTTCCAACTTGATTAGCTTCTTCCAATCCAGTTTGGACAATAGCTACTTAGCATTTACACCTAGGCACCACACATCAACATCTATTGAGCATAAGGAAGCTTCAATTATGCAGCTTGAGTGCATCACAGATCTTCATTCCAATTGGCTCACATCTTATACCAAAAACAGATTTAAATTTCTAACAATTCAGCCGCTGTCACGCATGCTGGAAAGTTCTATACCACCAGCACCTCTCCCCACTAAACTACTTGATTAATACCATGACCACTAAACAATATCCCCTGCAAGTGCTAGTAAAATATTTTATATCTTAACAGGTATTGAAATTGTAATGTATATGCTTCTTATATTGTTATAACCTTTTAATGTTTTCCTTTTCTTAATTTTATTATAATAGTAAAAATAATAATTGCAAAACAAATAAATCAGCTCACAATTAATTCAGTCTTATGAAAAAAATATTGTATAGTTATTTTTATGAAATGAATATGACAACCTCGCTTTAGATTTTAGGTTTTATCAAGTTTGCTTTCTGATGCTTTGACAGATAATTTTTTACAACGAAAATAATTAAGATAAGTCACTTGTCCACTAACATTTCAACAACAAAATTGCACTTAAAAAAAGTTCATACACATTATTTGAACTTCCCACATAGTATCACACTCTCACCTTGTTGCAGATTATTCTTTCCATATTTGAAGCATCCTATGAGGCTTATCCTTCACAAACTTCTGCTTGCTTTCATGCTCCTGTGGTTTTGGTTCAGTTCTTTTATTCATATTGATGCAGCAGATGACAGTTTAAAGCCCGGTGATACACTCAACTCCTCTTCACAACTATATTCTAAGAGTCGCAAATATTATCTGCAACTTTTTAATTACTTAGCAATATCAAGTGTATATGACGATATTGTAGTTTGGGTGGGTAATAGAGAACAATCTGTCAACCAGAGCACAGCAGATCTATCCTTAAACTTCTCGGGCGTGCTGAAAATAGAATCTGAATCTCTGAAAAAACCAATTATTCTCTATTCTCCTCCTCAACCTATCAACAACACTGTGGCCACTTTGTTGGACACAGGAAACTTTGTGCTTCAACACCTTCACTCCAATGGGACAAACACTCTCTTGTGGCAGAGTTTTGATTATCCCTTTGCGACTTTGATCCCCACCATGAAGTTAGGTGTTAATCACAAAACAGGCCATCATTCGTTACTTTCTTCGCAGTTGACCAATAATCTTCCGATTACAGGTGCCTTTAGTCTTGAATGGGAACCGAGGGAACAGGAACTGATGATAAGGAGGCGAGGAAAAGTTTGTTGGAAGAGTGGGAAACTGAGGAACAATAGATTTGAGCACATTCCAGAAGATGCACAAGGCGTGTTGAAGTACAGCATAGTGTCCAATGGGGATGAAGACACCTTCTCTTTCACATCTACAAATGAAAACATTACACATTTCTGGTCCTTATCGGATACTGGGCGGTTATATTACAATGATAAAGAGGGATACGTTGCAAGGGCTGATCTGTGTTATGGATACAACAACACAGAAGGAGGGTGCCAAAGATGGCAGGATATACCTAAATGCAGGATTCCTGGTGATGTCTTTACCAAAAAGAGTCTTCGCTCTAATTATCAAAATGTAACCTTTGACAATGATAAGAATATTAGTTACAGCGACTGTGAGGCTGCTTGCTGGAGCGATTGTAATTGCAATGGATTCACAGAAATCTATGATGATGGAAGTGGATGTATATTCTATCAATGGAATTCATCAAAAGATTATATAGTTGACGGCACTGTTTCGGGTGAAGACATTTACTTACTTGAGAACAAAGGGAACATCATCGCTCATCGTCACGGTAGGTCTAATGCCAACTTCATTTCATTTTTTATATACTAAAAAGAAGTTTCATTTCTAATGCTTCCAATCATGCCCTAAAATATGTACAGCAAAGTCTAAAGATTCCAATCATACCCTAAATTGAATAGACCCTTTATCAAGAGTGAAAAATTCTACTCGTATGAGTAATGAGGGAAGCAGAATAATGGAAGGGTCCACTTGATTTAGAAGATATGGTGGCAGGGGTGTATGAGTTATGGCTCATGTGGATTGAAGCAACTCTGGGTTATCTAGAAGTGAAAGCCAGGAACTACATAGGGCCAAACTAGCTTTGTTGGTAGACCAAATTAGTTTGAAAGGTGTAGGTGGCTCAACCTTTGTCTTTAATAAAAGACACCTTTCGTGGGTATTCTCTTTTAGAAATCACTATTCACATCCCGTCCTTTAATCATGCAAAAGGGTGCTGCTGATGCAACTAGAAGAATATCCAATCTGTGTAAAGGTTACCAACCATGCACGGCTCAAGAAATTATGCAGAAATATGTTAGCAACAGATATAAGAATGTAATCAAATGTTTTGGTTGCCTATGTCCGTTATGTAAATGATAGTTATCGTATAAGGTATAAGGGTTGAAATATCCTTAAAGTATTTCATTTCAATTTCAATCGATTCAAGAACGAGACAAAGCAGTAATGTTAGCTTCCAGTATTTCGATGGAAATATCAATCAATGGTCTTTTTCGTAGAAAAGTATTTTTACTTATTTTGATGATCCTCAATAGAGAACACAGAGCTTGGGAATTACTAAATATAGGACCATTGATATCAATTACATTTTTAAAAAAAGGATTTTTTAATCAAGTATGCATTTCTTTCTTTCTACAACTTTAGTGTGGATCTTAGGCAACTGCACCAAAAGAAAATTCGTTTTTTAGCAGTCTTTGATCTCCAAATTGAAAAGGAAAGAAGTCATGGGCTACAACGGTTAACAATGGCATTGAAAAAAATTATAAAGCCATAAAATTAATAATTGATACTTGAAGATTTTGAGTTGTTGTATGCAGGTACAAAAAGGTGGATATGGATAAGTCCAGTAATAGCAACTTCTTTACTCATACTATGCGCATCCATTCTATGCCTAGCCATAAAGAAACGAAAACATGTGCTTCAAGGTTAGTTACATACTTCTAACTCATTGTTAAACACAATCTTTTTATCACTTTTCTATATTTTAACATTTCTCATTTTCATCTGAACAGAGAAGAAAAGGAAAGAAATGAGTCTAATCGAAGATTTTGGAAATGATTTGAATAAGAAGCACGGTTTAAAAGTATTGGATTATACATTGGTTGTGGCAGCTACAAATGAGTTTTCATCAGATAATAAGTTAGGACAGGGAGGCTTTGGACCAGTTTATAAGGTGATTGAAATTACTCATCTTATGTGTTGTAACTTTATTTGGGAGGACTCATGACCTTTTTGTTCTCATTTCTTTAGGGAACTTTGCCAACTGGAGAGGAGGTTGCTATAAAAAGACTTTCAAGAAGTTCTGCACAAGGAATTGTTGAGTTTAAAAACGAACTAACACTTATATGTGAACTTCAACACATGAATCTTGTTCAACTACTTGGTTGTTGCATTCATGAAGAAGAGAAGATTCTAATTTACGAGTATATGCCCAACAAAAGCTTGGATTTCTATCTTTTCGGTGAGGAATGTGTTGATCATTATCTAATTATGTATTGTTTAGGATGTTATACAGATAAATTTGTTTTCATTATCATGCAGCTATCTGTAGGTGAACATTGATCTTTCTAAATAAATTTACTATAATTACTTAAGTTTTCCTAGGTAGAACATCATCAAGAAAAGTTATTTTTAAATTTTACATTTGTATAATATATATTCTAACACACATCACTACTATATGGAGAAGATTGTACAAGAAGCAAATTACTAAATTGGAATAAGCGCTTCAGCATAATACAAGGAATTGCTCAAGGATTATTGTATCTTCACAAATACTCAAGACTCAAAGTTATTCATAGAGACTTGAAAGCTAGTAACATACTTCTTGATGAAAATATGAATCCAAAAATTTCAGATTTTGGAATGGCAAGAATGATTACTCAACAGGACTCAATATCAAATACGAACAGGGTTGTTGGGACATAGTGAGCTTACTAAACTCCGTTACATTTATCTTCTATCAATGTATAAATAAAATTTTTCTCATGTGACATTTATTGCAGTGGTTATATGTCTCCAGAATATGCTATGGAAGGAGTTTTTTCTACAAAGTCTGATGTGTACAGCTTTGGAGTTTTGTTGCTTGAAATAGTTAGTGGAAGAAAAAACACAAGTTTTTATGATGATGATCACCCTTTGAATCTAGTTGGACATGTATGTATAATTAGCTTTAGTAAGTTTGTTTTTTGGCATGATATTATTATTGTGTCTAATTTGAGTAAAAATATACAGGTATGGGAATTATGGAAAGATGACAAGTATTTTGAATTAGTGGATCCATCATTAAATGAGGTATTTGATCATGAGGAAGTGCAAAGGTGTATTCATATTGGTCTCTTATGTGTTGAACATTATGCAAATGATCGACCCACAATGAGTGACATTATATCAATATTGACAAGCAAGAGTCCAATAGTGTCCTTACCTCAAAAACCAGCATTTTATATTCAAAGATATATGTATAATGAGAATTTATCTTCCTTAGAATTGTGTACTGGTTCTACAGTAGAGATTACTTCTTCTACAGTAGAAATGACTACTTCTACCTGAATATTTATGTAGTGATTTAGGAAGAAATTGAAATAACTTCTTTTACATTAATATTTATATATTGATTTAAAAAGAAATTGACTTGAATTATCATTTAAGAAATAAATGTTTGTCAGAAATTCGTGGTGGAAAAGCAAAAAGTTATACATAACAAAGTTAGACATAATTTTTATTTTATGTATTTGTCTTGAGGTAGTTCTCTTGGGTGTGGTCAACCATATAGGATCTTTTTTTATGGTATTAAATTTTTTTATTTAGATTACATAAGTATTAAATTAAAATGTTAATATAATTAAAATTATATAAAAATTTATATATATATATAAGCTTCTTAAAAAGTAAAAAAAAAAAAACAATAATATTAACAAAGACTCTCTTATATAAACAATCAATACTTTCTTTGTACCTAACAATGAGTACACTATTGAAAAAGTTAAAACTGCAAAGCAATTCATCTTCAAAAACTGGGACCAATCAAAAGGGTAGCGCATTATACCATAAAGCTATCAAATATAAATAATTGAATCTTTCTTAAAGCAATGGCCGACAAAACTTTTATTTCTTTCAGTTTCTTTGACTCACATCAATAATTTTGTCTTCAAATATTTGAAAAACTAAATCAGTAACTCAACCGTTCAAGATAACTGAAAAAATGAGTGGATCGAAAATCACCATGTTACTTTTTTTATTTTATTTTATCATCAACAAACAATTAAATTAAATCAGTCCATTCTTATGCAAAATAAAAAAGACAAAGAGTAACTTTCCCATATATATATAAAATCATAAAAAAATTTCCTATTGTCTTCTCTAACACTTATTAACTAAAAAAAACATTAAATTGAATACTTAGTAAGAATTCTAGACACCAGTTAAAAACCAAGAAATTATTAACAATATCTTTAAAGTAATTAAAGATTAAATTTTAATTTGTGTTAAGGAAAAAACTTCAATATATCACCACTTAAATCGATAAACTTGTCAATATTTAAATTATAAAAACTTCTGTATATAATTGGTCATATATTATTATTGGCTATGTTACTTGGTTCAAGTGAGAAGATTGCAGCTCCAAGGAACTGGGGTTTATCATAACTTGTTATTTTGCAAAGAATTTATCAAGTTTTAAATATATTGTAAATCTAAGTATTTTGTATTGAATTTCTATTAAAAATTTCGTTTTATTAAATATTTTTGTTTTTATTTCTGTATTCTATCACTTAATTTTTTTTAACGGAATGACATAATTATTATTTTTATTTTTTATCTCCAATTAATCAATTAATTTGTTTTTTTTTTAATTTCTTTCAACTTGTGAGTTAAGTTGTTCTTAGAAAGAGAAAAATTATAGTGAATTGATCACTAAATTAAAGAAAAAATAGAAAAAATTTAATAGGTTAATTAAAAAACTAGAGATAAGAAGAGATAAATAATTATTAGTTCATCTGTTAACCGAAAAACCAGATTACATACTTAAATAGAAAATAAAAAATATTTTAAATATTTAATAGAATGATTTTTTATTAAAATTTCATCAAAAAATACTCTAATGTATAAGATATTTAAAATCTAATTAAACTTTTCTCATATTAAATTCAATTTCCCTTTATATTTAATTTGTTGGCGTACATATGGAATCACTATTTGCAGTCAGGTATTGGGCAAAATAGCCTGTTGCAGACTTGGGATAATATTCAATTTTTTTTCTTGTTCAGACTGGTCTATACAAATTTATATTAGGATAAGGTTAATTAGTTATAAATGATATGAATAATTTGTTATTATTGAACATACCAATTACACACTATTGCTAATTTTAGGAATATTATTTTCTATATTTTAGCTCTTTCAATTTTATCTTGTAGATCTTTCTATTAATTCAAAGGTCTATATATTATCACTACCTGAATAGTGAGACAGTCTTGTTCAAAAATGTATGCTACTTGTTCAAAAGTGTATGCTACTTTCAAAAGCAACTTCTTTCATAGTATTATGAGCTTGACAATCCTAATTTTTTTTTTCATCAGGTTTTTTGCAAATTTGTCTTTCAAAACTACATATTCTAAATCATCTTTTTTCCTTCACCCATGTCTGTGTAATTATGATTATAGTCGTGTTACGTGGACAATCCAATTATGAAGGTTTATTCTATAAAGTGACCAAGCCACTTATGTCATAGTTTTATAAAATAATCCTCAACTGCATTCACTTCAGGTGTAGAACACTTTTTTGATGTCCACTAAAAAGTATTTCACTTCTCTCTTTTGTGTTCATCAATTTTCCTTTAGTGCACTTTCATTTTCCATCACCGAAGGAATTACAATAATCATCTTCATCAAGCACCTATATAGAGATCAGGCTGAAGGGATGTGTTTGATGTTCTTCAACTAGAGCTTGCAACCAGTATTAGTCTCTAACCATGTTTCTCCAATACCTACAACATTGTTTACCTCTTTGATTTT
The DNA here is from genome assembly GCA_013389735.1 of Phaseolus lunatus. Classification (NCBI taxonomy): domain Eukaryota; kingdom Viridiplantae; phylum Streptophyta; class Magnoliopsida; order Fabales; family Fabaceae; genus Phaseolus; species Phaseolus lunatus. The sequence continues at coordinate 43,792,758 of CM023867.1, read as the reverse complement.
CCATCTTCACATGCCTAAAATCAGTATAAGATGTGAAATAATCATGATTTGGTGTTGTCAAGAACCATTCATACTCCTGGTAGGTATGGTTGATAAAGTCTTTTTCATAAACAATCACAACTTCACCATCAGATTAGTAGTGACTTTATCTTTATCCCTTTTTCTCTACCCGTTGATTTTTCTTGCTTGAAGATCCTGCACTCTTTCATCATGTATTGTGATTTTTACAATGGAAACATATGATGTCTTTCCTTATCCTTGACTTCCCCTCTTGACTTGCAACGATCATCAAATCTTTAAGAATTTTTATGCATATTTCTTTTCTTGACTCCATAACTAAAGCTTTGAGTTGAGAAGCTAACCTTATTGTTGCCTTTTCTCTTAGTTTCTTTAAGAGACCGTCCTTGACCATGTCAAAAGTCAATTTCCCATCAGGAGCAAAGTTGCTCAAAGATACAACTAATGTCTCCCTACTCTTTGGTAATGATTATAGGAATGACAATAAAAGTAACTCATCATCTAACACAATCTCCACAGTGATCAGTGATCAATTGATTCACCATTTCTGAAAATTACTCAAGTGTTCTATCACAAAGATTTGTCTTTGTATTTAAAGCTTATTAGCTTCTTAATCAAGAATGCCTTGTTCAAGGAATTTTTAGACTCAAACAACTTACTTAATTTCTTCCATAAGTTGTAAGACAAAGTCACACTAGATACTTAGTCATAAACAAGTTTATCTATCCATTGTTTGATTATGCCAATAGTTTTCGTATTTGTCTTCTTCCAATCTCCAGTAGATTTATCTACTAGTTTAATACTTTGTTACTTAATAGGATCATACAGGTCTTTGCAAATATAATAAACCTTCTATTCGAGATTTCTACATTAAATAATTGATATAATCCAATTTAATCATGGTTCCAGTACCATCTTCAAGGCACAAAAGAAAACTTTTAACCAGTACAAAAATTCTTAAGTATAACAAGCTCGTTTGATTTCAGGATTCACAATCATATCTACAAATTATGATTTTAAAAAACAAAGGTAAAAATCATGGAATTTTAAGTATGGTATTTAAAATACAAAAGAAAAAACCAAACATAATCCCACATAAAATAGAAACAAGACCATGATCGTGACTTCTAACAAATCCCTAACCAGCATTACCACAAAACATGCAGAAAATCAGGCATTTATTAATGATTGGGGAATTTTCAGAAGAAATAAGTCACTGTAATAAAAGATTTCCCATTGGGTCCAAACTAAGAGCCACAAGAAACTAATCACAATCATGGAGAAGATAACAAACATAATTAAAAACTGTATCAATTCTTGTTTGTATAAATAATAGCAGGCTCATGAAGAAAACATCTACATACCTAGTCGAGTAGAACTTTTTAGTAATAATTAATGGATACACCACAAGTTATCTTCAAGGATAAAAAAAACATTTTTCACCAACAAAATGATAACAGTATAAGAAAATTTCAATATCTGTATAGTAATATGCTGTCTTAGTCAGAGGCCAATACAAAGAAGTGAATGCTGATGGTGGAAAGGAACTCTTAGAGTGGCACTATGCAATCTTCAAGAGTAATTTTGGCTACAGGAAGTACTCTAATTAAGCTCCTGTTGCACCCTTAGTGGTGACTAGATGGAAAAGTGGCTTTGTTTCTTTTTGGAAAGGGATGAGTCCAAGTACTCCTCTGGACATAATATAGCCGTGGATGGGGTCTTTACAACTTTTAAGCCCAGTTTTGGTTTGTGTTCATTCTCATAAGGCTTAGGTTACGTGCAGGATTAAACCTGGAGGTTTTTCCAGTAAAAAGTTCTCTAAGCCTAGAAGAGGAAAGGGGTCGTGACAACAGAATGGCAGCAGGGCTTATCTGCTGTAGTTGAGGCAGTTTTAGTCTTTTGTGGATTGTTGCCAGCTTATGTGAGGGGCTAGAATCTATGCAGGTTTTTTAGATGATTTGTGCTGTATGTTCAGTTTGCAAGTGCCACTTGCTGTAGCCAATTCTTCACCACACTTGGCCAAAGTTAAGCAATTCAAGGGGTGGTTCTGAATTATATTGTAAATGGTTAGAATTAGGCTTTTTTATGAGACCAATGTTCAAAAAGTTTTATCTGTATAAGACCGAGGCCTGTTGACACTTCTATACGGACTTGTAGACTTGTATTGAGATATTCCTTTATATAGAAAAATAAATATCTAATAATAAATATCTAACTAGATAACAGAGGAAACTAAATACATGAAATATTAATACACTTATTAGTATTTCCATCTTTTCTTTTTGACCTTTTCTATTTTCTCAACAAGACACTAGTCTGTCTTTTACTTTTACCATTTTGAAACCTGTTTCAAATGGATGTAATAAACCTTTTTTTTCCCTTTATCTTTACCGCTTGAGTCCAATAAATTGTGGAGTCATTTTAATATTTTAATTATATTTAATTTATTTTTTAATTTAAAATATTATTATAATAGGTGGTTAAATAGCTTAATTATTATTGTATCTCTATATATAAAGGGGATTATCCATTATAATTTTTTTTGTTATAGAAAAAACGAGTTAATATTAAATTTGAAAGAAAGTGTTTGAGTTGCATTATATTTATTTGAAAAAAATAAGTCAAATAAAACTTTGAATTGAAACGTGGTTTGATGGATAGTTACTCTAACTCACTCAGACATAGTACAAAAGAAATAAAACTTTGAGAGAAGTGTGAGAAAAAAAAAAGATTCAAACGAAGAAAAAAAAAGAAACATAAAAAAATGAATGTAAACTACAAAAAATTAGTTTTTTTTTCATTCTTGCAAATATAAAGGTATTTCTTATTGAACCAATGTCATTATCGTTTATTTTGTTCTTATCAATAAATTCTGATTGTTTAATTTTTAATGCTCCTCATTTTTATTTCTTTTACTCTTGCTTTTTATTTTCATACAGCAAGTGGAGGTGGAAGAGGAAGAAGATAGAGAAGCAAAATATCCTAGACTGTTACTTGAATACAGAACATTTAGATTTTTGCACATGTATAGAGTTATCTTGATGTCATTGTTGACGTAGGGGTCGACGGAGAAGAGATTAAAAAATAGATATATTCTTAGGGTTTGTTACTGGAGTTTCTCATCTTATTATTCTTCTTTTTTTTCTTCATTATTATATTTCTTTTTTTAGTTTTATATTAGTTACAAATCAAGATTAGTGATTTGTAAATCCTGACAATCAAGCAAATGACGTAATTGCTTTAATATAATTATGTTCATTGTGTTATACATTTGAATTTGTATAATACATTTTTTACTGTAACTTAATTATTAAAATGGTATGTTGGAACTTATAGTCGATGAGAGAAAATGGTTTTATCTTATATATATTTACATTATTTCTATTCATCATTTTCTATCATCGAAAACTAATTTCAAATGAAATCTTATTACTAACTAGACTTATAATAATATCCAATAATTATGAGAAAAATATTTTAACAGGTAGCAGGTAACAGGTAGCACATAGTAGGTAGGAGGTAATAAGTAACAGGTAACAGATAGCTGATAACCGGTAACAGGTAGCAGGTAATAGGTACCAGGAAACAGGTAACAGGTACCAGGAAACAGATAACAGATAGTAGGAAGCAGGTAGCACGTAGTAGGTAACAGATAACAAGTAACAGGTAACAAGTAGAAGGTAGCAGGAAATAGATAGCAGGTAACAGGTAATCGATAACAGTAACAGGTAGCAGGTAACTGATAGCATGTAGCAAGTAACATGTAGAAAGTAACAGGTAGCAAGTAACCGGTAGAAGGTAACAAGTAACAGGTAAATGGTAGCAAGTAAATGATAGCAAGTAACAAGTAATAGGTAACAAGTAACAGATAAATGGTAACATGTAGCAGGTAACGGGTAACAAGTAACAAGTAGCAGATAAATGATAGTAGGTAACAAGTAGCGGGTAAATGGTAACAGGTAACAGGTAGCAGGTAACGAGTAACAAGTAACAGGTAGCAGTAACAGGTAACATGTATCAGGTAATAGGTAGTAGGTAGCAGGTAATAGGTAACAGGTAACAGGTAATAAGTAACAGGTAACAAGAAGCAGGTAGTAGGTAACAGGTAACAAGCAACAGGTAACAGGTACAAGTAGCAGGTAATAGATGTAACATGTAGCAAGTAACATATAGAAGGTAACAGGTAACAGCTAATAGGTAGAAGATAACAAGTAGCAGGTAATGGGTAACATGTAGTAAGTAATAAGTATCAGGTAACAAGTAACAAGTAGCAAGTAGGAGGTAGTAAGTAACATGTAACAGGTAATAAGTTATAAATAATAGATAAGAAGTAGCAGGTAACAGGTAACAAGTAGCAAGTAACAAGTAACAATTAATAAGTAATAGATAACAGGTAGCATGTAACAGGTAACAGGAAGCATGTAGCATGTAAAAGGTAACAGGTATAAGGTAACAGGTAGCAGGTAATAATTAGCAAGTAGCAGGTAAAAGATAGTAGGTAACAGGTAGCAGGTAAACAGGTACCAAGTAACAGATAACAGGTAAAAGGTAGTAGGTAACAAGTAGCAGGTAACGAATAACAGGTAACAGGTAATAAGTATCAAATGACACGTAACAGGTGGTAGATAATAAATAGTAGGTAGCATGTAACATGTAATAAGTAATAGGTAACAGGTAACAGATAATAGGTAACAAGTAGCTGGTAACAAGTAGCAGGAAAACAGGTAATAGGTAAAGGGTAACAGGTAGCAGCTAACGGGGTTATAGGTAACATTTAGCATGTAACAGGTAACAGGAAGCAGGTAGCAGGTACCAAGTAGTAAGTAATAAGTAGCAGGTAACAGGTAGGATATAGCATGTAACAGATAACAAGTAGCAGGTAACAGGTAGCAGACAAAAGTAATAGGTAATAGGTAAAAGGTAAGAGATAATAGGTAATAGGTAAAAGGTAAGAGATAATAAGTAACAGGTAACAGGTAGCAAGTAAACAGGTAGCAGGTAACGGGTAGCAGATAGTAAGTAGCAAGTAGCAGGTAACAGGTAATACATAATAATTAACAGGTAGTAGGTAGCTAGTAGCAAGTAACAAGTAGCAAGTAACAGGTAACAAGTAGCAGGTAACAGGTAACAAATAGCAGGTAATAGGTAACAAGTAGTAGGTAGCAGGTAGCAGTAACAGGTAAACAGGTAGCAGGTAAAAAGTAACGGATAAACACGTAACAAGTAACAGGTAGCAGGTAACGGGTAACACGTAACTAGTAGCGCGTAACAAGTAGCAAGTAGCGGTCGCATGTAGCATGTAACAGGCAGCAGGTGCAAGGAACAAGTAGTAAGTAACAGGTAGCAGGTAAAAGGTAGTAGGTAACAAGTAACATGTAGTAGGTAGCAGGTAGCAGGTGGCGGGTAGCAGGTAGCAGATAGCAAGTAACATCTAACAGGTAACAGGTAGGAAGTAGCAGGTAGCAAGAAGTAGGTAGTAGGTAACTGTTGATTTCTCTCGGCAAGTATACCGAATCAACTGTAATATAGTACTCTTTAAAGTATGAATGTCGAATCCACAGGGAACAATTCTAATTAAGAATTTCTGTTATAAAGCTCGTTAAGTATATAATATAGTTTTGAGAACTTGTTCATAACCAAATTAAAGATTTCACAAGAAGTAACTCAAAGGTTTAGGGTTTGATTCAAGATATAACAAAACTAACTTTGAAATATAAAGAAAGATACTTGGGATTGAATTGCGTCTATCTCAATCATCTGTATTTTGGAATAATACAATATAATATACTCAAAACTACTTATTCTTGATGCTTAATTTAAAGTCATTCACCTTGATTCCTCACAGATGAAATTCATAAGATAATTTCTCAAATACTGATTCCTCAGATATTTAACAAATCATCCAGCTTTATGAACAAAATTATGATGCAATTAATAACTTGAAATCTATTCCTAGCATTACAAGTTATCAAGTATTTTCATCTATTTCAGATCCTTAAAAGTACTTTCCAGTTAAATTTAAGGATCAAAATCAAGACTTCATTGATCAGATAGAATCAAGCAATAAGCATGAAACGAAAATACCAAGAACAAGTAGAAAAGAGAATATTATATATATATATATATATATATATATATATATATATATATATATATTATCAAGAATACATTTGAACAGAGTAGATTACATTCAATCCCAAGTTAGAAATCACTTAGCCACTCATGACAACTCCTCCAATCTTCATTCTTGACCTGGATTGCATAAGAAGGGCTGATCTAAGCAACTTCCTCTCCTAGAATAGAGTTATTCTTCTTCTTCTCTCACTAACTTCTCTATAAAAATCACTTCTTTTTTCCCTCGCTTAAGTTTTAACTATGCCCCAAAATTTACATAATGAACTTTAGCTCAAGCGAGCCAATTTAGCTTAAGCTAGATCTTTCGGTGTTGTTTAGCTTGAGCTAGTGATTTTAGCCTGAGCTAAATCAGTACTGCACCATTAATCAAATCTAGAGAATTTTAGCCTGAGCTAAATCTTCTAGCTTGAGCTAAATACTTCCTTTCAATTTTCCTTCTTCACTTCTTCTTGTGATCCAATTAAGTCTTTGCTTTTTTTTCCTTAATGCTTCATATCCATCTGAAATCTACACAAAATTGGGATTAAATTTCTTCATTTGTTTCTTGGTTAAAACTATATAATTGGATTCAATAATTCTCAGATTAGGATAATTTTCTAACATTAAGCAACAATTCAGTTCCAAAGTGTTCAATTTTCTCAATCATAAATACTACACATTGGCACTTATTAGTAACAGGTATCAGGTAACAGGTAACAGGTACTAGGTAGCTGGAATCAGGTAGCATGTAACGAATAACAGGTAGTAGGTTGCAGGTAATAGTTAGAAAGTAACGGGTAGCAGGTAACAGGTAATATGTATATACACGTTTCTTTAGAGTGAATGGAATATATGATTTGATGAGTTCATTATAAGCATTGGTTTTTAAGGTAGCAAGAGATAATTGCATTTACTTCAAGTTTCTATCAGAAGGTCACTTCATTGTATTGTTGATGTATGTAGATGACATTCTAATAGAAAACGATAGTAAACCCGAGGTACAAAAGGTTAACTCTATGTTAAACAATGAGTTTCATGTGAAGGACCTTGGAGTTAGGAATATTTTGGTGATTAAGATCATTAGACGATGTGATTTGAAACATCTACATATGTCCTAAGAGACCTATCTCAAATAAATCCTTGAGAAGTTTGGTATGAAAAACTTAATACCTATATCCACACTATTACATCTCATTTTATAAGTTGAATGATGAAAAATCTCATAAAATAATGGAGGAATAACGCTATATATACAATATTACATATACTAATATAGTTGGTTTTGTTATGTATGAATGGTATGCACACTCCTCAATACAACCTATGTTCCAAGCATTGTTATAGTAGGTTCATATATTAAATCCCAGGCGAGCTCATCAACAAGCTCTTAAGTTGATTCCTATAATAGCGTCAGAATTTGGCCAATGCTAATATTTGAAAGTTAATTTGATGTTTTCTTGTAGTGAGAGTAAGCCCATTTTTTTGGGTGAGAGAGCCATAAGTTATTCATAACGTTTTTTTGTAGTGGCTCCGAGATGGTTCGTCCATAACCTCATAGTAGTATTCTCCTTCGAAACTTGCCTCAGGACCTTGTCACCAAGACTCAAAAAAATTGCACTAAGAGCCTTTTCTAACAATGTAGTCTTGTCGTTTTCAATCATGAGTTTTTCAGACTTGAAATCTCCTTCCAAAGCCTCAAGAAGGTCCATTGAACTAGAGGAGCATGCATCTTCAACCGCCCTAACTCGAAATCATTCAATCCAATGAATTTCTCAACCTAATACTTTGCAGAAGTAATGTTGTTTGAGTTTCTTCATTCCATGTTCATCGCACCATTTTGTAGAGTGCAAACACAATTCACTAGATCATTTAATGAAATTAATATTAATAAAAAAAATAGAAATCGTGAATGAGAAAGTAAAACGGAGTAGAACAGAGTACGAAAATCACAAAAGCAATTTTATGTGGTTCGATTGTTAATGAAGTTTACGTCCACGATGAGTATCCTTAAACGTTACAACAAAAAGTTTATCTCTAAACCTCGCAACAACACTCTCTACTCTTATGTTTTTGAAAACTATCAAGTTCATTTTCATAAGTACAAGACAAAAAATAACTGCCTTACAACTTTCTACTATGCACATTTCTCATACAAATCAACGACGTGTACAACAATTGAGTTCCAAATATCATGAGGTGTAACGCCCCTCAGAATTTTTGTTTATTTTTATATAATAAAATAAAGGTGAAACAATAATATCAAAAATTTAACATAGATATATACATAATATAATTCATCCATTAATACAAACGTGCCTCAAAATAATATCCCTTTTTGAGGAAGTTTTAACACATCTCCATACAGGAGTTTTCAAAATAAAACAAAACAACAGCATTCAAAACCGGCGATCTCCTCCTCCAGAAAATGCTCACTGAGGAGCTCTACTACCTGCAACCTCATCTGCTCCCGTGCAAATATACACGATCATCACAGGTTTAAGAAAAACAACCACGATACAAAACAAAAGGGTAAGCTAGATATTTTTAAAAACTTTAAATATGAAACTTTATATCAATAGAAAGCATAAATCTTCACACCATTCATAATCTATATCAATTTCAACCATCAACATCCCCATATTCCACAAACTCGTCAAGTGTCTATTCAATAGATTCAATACTCATGGTTCACATGTCAGACTTTCCACTGACTCATAACACATAGACACATGACTCTACTTCCGGAAGACTCGTGCGTTGAACTTAGCATCCAGAGACCTGCACCTGTCATACTTCATTGCTGTAAAGTTTCCACAGCTATGCACATAAACATAATCTCGATCTCAATCTCAATATCCTCACTCTCTCAGTATGACAGGGTTAATCCATATAACAGGTCAAGTCAGTTATCTTTCAAACGACTTACCCATACATATGGACCTCCTTCGACTCTCACCAACTGAATGACTTCCTCTATGTGATTCCATCATATCAGCAGAGTCAGGATCGCCTCATTCACAGGATACTCACAGATCAATACACCCTCATAAAATCTCCACACGGTATTTTCTTCCCTGAAAATACTATGCTTTGATCACTCTTTCACATTCATCCAGTACATCATACCACACGTAAAAGCACAATTCCATCATATAATATTTTGAATCTTTTCTTAAACAATCCCAATCACAGAAACAATCATACCAAAGTTCAGATTTTCGAATATCATATGCATTTCACCTTTCAATCTCATACAATTTCAAAATGACACTAAAACAGGGGATTTCTAAATTTGCATTAAAACCGGCGATCACGTCGCCCCACACATAAAAACAGAGCATCGTGAAATAGAATATGAAAACCGGCGACCATGTCGCCCTCACTTCAGAACCTACTCGCCTAAAGTTTTTATAAACGAAAATGCTAGCTTCCCTTACCTGAACTTGCGCAAAATTACTAAGAGCTCCAAAACCTATCGAAGCTTAAAGATGTCCTAACCTGCACCATGGAGCCTTTATCACAAAACTGACTATACTACTCATTTTCTACACTAACAGAGACAATTTCTGGAGCTAAGGGAGTCGTCGGCAACGCCTATGCAGAGGCAACCCTCTCAAGCTTAGATTCGACTCAAAAAATAGAGTAAAACGACTTACTCTGTTCTAGCGTCCTGACAAGAGAACTTGCAGAGACTTCCCAGAAGGACAAAGGCAGTCGCCGATCGTAGCACTGGTACGTGAGGATAGCTGCGTCTTCGAGTGGAGGAGAAAGGAGAAAGGGGAACTAAATGAGCTGATTCCCTCAGCTCTTAAGGTCGAACGACTCTTTAGCCTTCACTGCCATTACCCACTCTCTGAGCAACCTTGCGTGTGGGTTTCCTCTAACAGTATGGCCACGTGGGTCTCTGCGCACACCAACTCTGGGTCACCTTCCATACCAACTCTCTGGAGCCACTGTTCTGAAGCACTCTCACTGACTACGTGTCGCGCATGCAAGACGCTCATGCTGGGAGCCTGGGCCCCACCTCATCTGCGTGGAACACGACCTCGCGCGATGACCATCCATCGATGTCTCATACTGGCGGACGAACGATGTCTCTCCCTGGAAGACAACCGATGTCTCTCCCTGGAAGACGACTGATGTCTCCCCCTGGAAGTCGACCGATGCGTCCCTCATCCTGGCGATGACCGTCTGTCTCTCGCCCTGGCGATGCCCGCGTGTCTCTCGCCCTGGCAATGCCCGCGTGTCTCTCGCCCTGGCGATCCCCGCGTGTCTCTCGCCCTGGCGATCTCTCATCGTCCTTGATGTGGCGAGGACACATTGCCTTGCTTCTGTCGACTAATGCCACATCGTCACACCCTGTTGAGGGCTCGTCCTACCACTACTCCACGCCTGTGTTATCACCCCCACATGGCTCGGTGACGTCGGTAGCTTCTCCTGCCCGAGGGCAGCTCAGTACTCAATCCTTACGTGCCTAAGCATGCAACACTAAGGTAAATCCCTTATGTCCAAGCGTAAAGTCCCGTAGTTATTCTGCATGCATGACGCTCCTAGGGTTCAAATCACACCTCCCTACATGTGATTTCTGGAACCCATTATGGTCCACCGACCGACCTCTACCACGCCGCCCTCAGACCTTGGGCGACATCCGAGGTCTGACCACCATGAAATTTCCATTACAAGCTCTTTTCGTTTTAAGTAATAACATATTCAGAATTCATTAAAATTATACTTCTTCTATTCCAAATAATTATCTAGATCCTTACATGAGGCACTAACAGTTACAGAGAAACTTAAATAAAAGAAGTAGACAATCCAAAACTAGCAGTTCTTCACAAATGTTGATACCCATCAGACGATGATATCCATCAGACAATAATATTGATAAGAGATGATACTCATCAGATGACTATAAACCACTAGACGAAGAAAATCTTAATGATCTAGAAACTTGAAACTTAGATTTTAGCTGAACCAAACTTCACTTTAAATAATGTATCTTGATATGAGCTAGTATAACAAAATACAAATATTTCTTATTTATTTTTGTTTAATGTTAAAAAACATATATTATACTCTAATTAACCTTGGAAATAATGTTAAGTGGGATTATAAATGATGACAACAAATCAAAATTGTTTAATTTAGATTTAATTACCTTATTCATCCCTACATTTAGGGCCAATATTCAATTTAGTACAGTGGTTTTGAAAAAAAATTAATTTGATCCCTATGATTTTTAAAATGCATCCAAAATGATCATTTTTGTTAAGTCCCACGAAATGGCGTTAAGTGGTGCTTATGTGGCATAGAAGTCTCAAGCGACGTGGATGGTTACATTAGTTTAGTCAAGAATAAATTGGGGGTTAGGGTTACAGTAATTTCAATTAGGGATTACGAATTGTGTGGTGTGAGGTGCGATTGTGAACAAGGATTTTGAGGTGCGATCCTGTGGTGTGATCGTGACATTCGATTGTGTGGTTCGATTGTGTAGTGCGTTCCCGTGGTGCGATCCTGAATCCATTCTAAGGTGTGATCCAGAGCTTGTGAAGGGGTAGCGATTGAGGAACCCACTCGATTACAACTGCATGATGATACAGATGTAGACCTATAGGCACACATTTCCACCACAAACAGATCTACACCCACGAATGAATCACAAACACTGATTACTCCACCCCAACCAACGAATCCACAATCACCGGACTCCACCACAAACGATGACCCTCCTATAAGTCAACTCAATTGTTTTTGTGAACAAAGCAACAACCAAAAACGTTTAGGCACGGAAATTCTAACGACCACAATTTATTAATCTCTGCCTATCCAATCTCATGCCCGAAACCCTAATCACCCAAAACGATGTGTCACCTACTTGACAGTCCACATAATCCCTTATCTCTGCCACATAAGCACCACTTAACGCCGTTTCGTGCTACTTAATAGAAAGGACAATTTTGGATACATTTTAAAAAACATACGGACCAAATTGATTTTTTTAAAAATCACTGTACTAAATTGAATATTGATCCTAAATGTAGGGATGAATAAGGTAATTAAATCTTTAAATTAAAAACAAAACCATGGGAAAATTTATTGTTTTATAGATAAAAACTAAAATTAGTAAAGTTAAACGCAATATAGAAAAAAATATAGATTCAAGCCCTCTTTTAAGTTCCTTTTATATACTAATTCTTTTAAAATTTTAATGAACCTCTAAGAAATATGAACTCATAATTTTCCTATTGTGAGTTCCTTTTATATACTAATTCTTTAAAAATTTTAATGAACCTCTAAGAAATATGAACTCATAATTTTCCTATTGTGAGAAAAAAGTGTTAAACTTGTCCATGCTAAAATGATATGGCCTATCTTTTAAAGTTCAATAATGGAAGACCAGAGCTTACTCAAAAGCAAAAGGAAACGAAAGATATAGGTCCCATAACACAAACTTTTGTCTGCCATTGTTAACGTGTTTCCCTTTATATTGATATCATGTGCAAACATTCTAAACGTTTTTTTTTTTTAAATAATTCGTTTCTGAATTAAACATATTTATATATTTGTAAAAATTATTTTTATTAATTTTGTATATATATTATTTTTAATTTATTTATAAAGTAATTTTACCTTGTATAAAGAAACGATTTTTTTTTTTTAATTTTAGAAGTGTTTATAAAACATGTACCTTAAATACAATCTAACTCCACTCCGAGTATTCATTCAACTTATCCATACTCTTTTCAAGTTTTTACTAAAAGATCTTTTCTTTTTCTTTCCAACACAAAAGGTTGGTCATATCTAGAACACCAGTTTCAGAAATTCTAAATTGTTCTGTGTTATTCTGACTAACATTGCTGAGATAAAGATAATTTATAATTTTTTATATTATTTTAACTATTATAAACAAATATAATACCATCCCAAACAAGGGGGAAAAAACACTATCGCCTGCAAGTGCTAGTAAAATATTTTGTATCTTAACAGGTATTGAAATTGTAATTTATATTGTTATAACCTTTTAATGTTTTCCTTATCTTAATTTTTTAGATATGTATTTTAATATATCTATATACACACACGTATACATAATTACAATATTATGTGTATTCAAATTGTACATTTATAAAATGATTTTAACAAGGTTTATGCATGTTTAAAGTTATGCACCTAAGTTAAATTCCTCTAAACTTTTTATTACTTTTAGTCTTGATATTACTTTAGTGTTTTCTTTACTTTCCTTTGTTTAACGCTGAAAACAAAAAATAATAAAAAATATTTTAAATTAAAATAATTATATTATTTTTGGTATGTAATTAAAAAATATATTTATTTTTATTCACTTATAATCTTTTTCTAATTTTAATGTATTATGATTAGTTACATTTCTTTGCTTAACTAAGCTTTACTTAACAGAATGTTATTTAAATAATAATAATAATAATAATAATAGTAATAATAGGTAATAATAGTAGTAGTAATTGCAAAACAAATAAATCAGTTTACAATCAATTAAGTCTTGTGATTCTTTTTATTATCACTTCGCCAATTCTCTAGAAATTTATGATCGACTTACTATGTTATATAATAACTTTATGAAAAAAATATAGTCTAGTTATTTTTATAAAATGAATATGACAAGCTCACTTTATCATATTAGGTTTTATGAAGTTTGCTTTCTGGTGCTTTAACAGATAATTTTTTACAACGAAAATAGTTAAGATAAGTCACTTGTCCACTAACCTTTCAACAATAAAATTGCATTTAAAAAGTACATACACATTATTTCAACTTACCACATATTATCACACTCTCACCTTATTGCAGATTAGTGTTTCCATATTTGTAGCATCCTATGAGGCTTATCCTTCACAAACTTCTGCTTGCTTTCATGCACCTCTGCTTCTGCTTCAGTTCTTCCATTCATGTTGATGCAGCAGATGACAGTTTAAACCCCGGTGATACATTCAACTCCTCTTCACAACTATATTCTAAGACTCGCAAATATTATCTGGAATTTTATTCGGTTGGAGCTTTAGATTCAATTTTTACTTACTTAGCAATACAAAGTGCATACGACAATACTATCATTTGGGAGGGTAATAGAGAACAATCTGTCGACTGGAGCGATGCAGTTCTATCCTTAAACTTCTCTGGCGTGCTCAAAATAGAATATCCATCTATGAAACAACCAATTATTCTCTATTCTCCTCCTCAACCTATCAACAACACTGTGGCCACTTTGTTGGACACAGGCAACTTTGTTCTTCAACACCTTCACTCCAATGGGACAAACACTCTCTTGTGGCAGAGTTTTGATTATCCCACTCACACGTTGATCCCCACCATGAAGTTAGGTGTTAATCACAAAACAGGCCATCGTTGGTTACTTTTTTCGCAGTTGACCAATGTGCGTGCGACTCCAGGTGCCTTTAGTCTTGAATGGGAACCGAGGGAACAAGAACTGATGATAAGGAGGCGAGGAAAAGTTTGTTGGAAAAGTGGGAAACTAAGGAACAATAGATTTGAGAACATTCCAGAAGAAGCACAAGGCGTGTTGAAGTACAGCATAGTGTCCAATGGGGATGAAGACACCTTCTCTTTCACATCTACAAATGAAAGCCATACACGTTGGTGGTCCTTATCGGATAGTGGGCGGTTATCTTACAATTACAATGAGAGATACGTTGCAAGGGCTGATCTGTGTTATGGATACAATAACACAGATGGGTGCCAAAGATGGCAGGATATACCTAAATGCAGGATTCCTGGTGATGTCTTTACCAAAAAGAATCTTCGCAATAATTATCAAAATTTAACCTTTGACAATAATAAGAATATTAGCTACAGCGATTGTGAGGCTGCTTGCTGGAGCGATTGTTATTGCAATGGATTCGCACAAAACTTTGATGATGGAAGTGGATGTAGATTCTATCATTGGAATTCATCAAAAGATTATATAGTTGACGGCACTGTCTCGGGTCAAGACATTTTTTTACTTGAGAACAAAGGGAACATAATCCCTCATCATCACGGTAAGTCTAATGCCAACTTTCATTTTTTATAGACGAAAAAGAAGTTTCATTTCTAATGGTTCAATCATACCCTAAAATATGTACCGCAAAGTCTAAAGCTTCCAATCATACCTAAATTGAATACACCCTTTATCAAGAGGGAATAATTTCTTTCTTTAACTCCAAATTGAAACGGAAAGAAGTCATTGGCTGCAACGCTTAACAATGGCATTGAGAAAAATTATAAAACCATAAAATTAATAATTGATACTTGAAGATTTTGAGTTGTTGTATGCAAATGCAGGTACAAAAAGGTGGATATGGATAAGTCCAGTAATAGCAACTACTTTACTCATACTATGCGCATCCATTCTATGTCTCGCCATAAAGAAACGAAAACAAGTGATTCAAGGTAGTTTACGTACTTCAAACTCATTGTTAAACAAAATCTTTTGATCACTTTTCTATATTTTAATACTTCTCATTTTCATCTTATCAGAGAAGAAAAGGAAAGAAATGAGTCTAATCCAAGATTTTGGAAATGATTTGAATAAGAAAAACGGTTTAAAAGTATTGGATTATACATTGGTTGTGGCAGCTACAAATGAGTTTTCATCAGAGAATAAGTTAGGACAGGGAGGCTTTGGACCAGTTTATAAGGTGATTGAAATTACTCATCTTATTTGTTGGTGACTTTATTTCGGAGGACTCGTGACCTTTTGTTCTCATTTCTTTAGGGAACTTTGCCAACTGGAGAGGAGGTTGCTATAAAAAGACTTGCAAGAAGTTCTTCACAAGGAATTGTTGAGTTTAAAAATGAACTAACACTTATATGTGAACTTCAGCACATGAATCTTGTTCAACTACTTGGTTGTTGTATTCATGAAGAAGAGAAGATTCTAATTTACGAGTATATGCCCAACAAAAGCTTGGATTTCTATCTTTTCGGTGAGGAATGTGTTGATCATTATCTAATTATGTGTTGTTTAGGATGTTATACAGACAAATTTTGTTTTGATTATCATGCAGCTATCTGGAGGTGAACATTGATCTTTCTAAATAAATTTACTATAATTACTTAAGTTTTCCTAGGTAGAACATCATCAAGAAAAGTCATTTTTAAATTTTACATTGGTATAATATATATTTTAACACACGTCACTATTATATGGAGAAGATTGTACAAGAAGCAAACTACTAGATTGGAATAAGCGCTTCAGCATAATACAAGGAATTGCTCAAGGATTATTGTATCTTCACAAGTACTCAAGACTCAAAGTTATTCATAGAGACTTGAAAGCTAGTAACATACTTCTTGATGAAAATATGAATCCAAAAATTTCAGATTTTGGAATGGCAAGAATGTTTACTCAACAAGACTCGATATCAAATACGAACAGGGTTGTTGGGACATAGTAAGCTTACTAAACTCCATTACCTTTATCTTCTATCAATGTATAAATAAAATTTATTTTCTCATGTGACATTTATTGCAGTGGTTACATGTCTCCAGAATATGCTATGGAAGGAGTTTTTTCTACAAAGTCTGATGTGTACAGCTTTGGAGTTTTGTTGCTTGAAATAGTTAGTGGAAGAAAAAACACAAGTTTTTATGATGATGATCACCCTTTGAATCTAGTTGGACATGTATGTATAATTAGCTTTAGTAAGTTTGTTTTTTGGCATGATATTATTATTGTGTCTAATTTGAGTAAAAATATACAGGTATGGGAATTATGGAAAGATGACAAGTATTTTGAATTAGTGGATCCATCATTAAATGAGGTATTTGATCATGAGGAAGTGCAAAGGTGTATTCATATTGGTCTCTTATGTGTTGAACATTATGCAAATGATCGACCCACAATGAGTGACATTATATCAATATTGACAAGCAAGGGTCCAATAGTGTCCTTACCTCAAAAACCAGCATTTTATATTCAAAGGTATAAGTATAATGAGAATTTATCTTCCTTAGAATTGTGTACTGGTTCTACAGTAGAGATTACTTCTTCTACCGTAGAAATGACTACTTCTACCTGAATATTTATGTAGTGATTTAGGAAGAAATTGAAATAACTTCTTTTACATGAATATTTATAAACTGATTTCAAAAAGAAATTGACTTGAATTATCACTTAAGAAATAAATGTTTGTTACATTTTAAAGAAAGCAGAAATTCGTAGTGAAAAAGCAAAAGGTTATACATAACAAAGTTAGGCATAATTTTTATTTTATGTATTTGTCTTGAGGTAGTTCTCTTTGGTGTGGTCAACCATATAGGATCTTTTTTTATGGTATTAAATTTTTTTATTTAGATTACATAAGTATTAAATTAAAATATTAATATAATTAAAATTATATAAAAATTTATATATATATATATAAGCTTCTTATAAAGTAAAAAAAAAAACAATAATATTAACAAAACTCTCTTATATAAACAATCAATACTTTCTTTGTACCTAACAATGAGTACACTATTGAAAAAGTTAAAACTGCAAAGCAATTCATCTTCAAAAACTGGGACCAATCAAAAGGGTAGCGCATTATACCATAAAGCTATCAAATATAAATAATTGAATCTTTCTTAAAGCAATGGCCGACAAAACTTTTATTTCTTTCAGTTTCTTTGACTCACATCAATAATTTTGTCTTCAAATATTTGAAAAACTAAATTAGTAACTCAACATAACTGAAAAAATGAGTGAATTTCTAGTTGTATATATGAGCGGATCGAAAATCACCATATCACTATTTTCTTTTTTATCAAATTAAATCGGTCCATTTGAGGTAGACCAATCCTTATACAGAGTAAAAAAAGACAAAAAGTACCTTTCCACATACACATCTAAAATCATAAAGAAATCTCTTCCTGCCTTCCCTAACACTTACCAACTAAAGATGAAACATTAAATTGAATACATACAATTTTTTTAGGCGAAAAACAAATGAATAAATAAGAGGTATTTCAGGGATACCTCAACCCTTATACAAGTATGAGAATGTAATCTTCTAACCTCCTAACATAAACTTATCTCCTAAGAACTTTAACAGACCTCATACAAAACAAAGGCTCAAGACACCAATCTGAGTATGAAAAACTTACATCGTGTGCTTTAGACGTAATCCAAGACCAAGTCTTCATTTGAGCCATAGTGAAAATTTCAATGTGATCTACCCTGCCTCATCTAAAAATCCCCTTATTCCTATGTGACCACAATTCTCCTCCAACTGCTATTCACACGCCGTCATAAATCTGATTTACACTTTCCTCGACACCACTCATCTTGAAGCTTTTAAAATGGTTTTTAGGCTCCCTATGATCCGTCGTTGCCAATCCCATCCACTCGTAACACTTGGACCACACGAGCCAAGCTACTCTACATGTGCAGAAAAGATGGGACGTGGTTTCCTCTTCCTCCCCGCACATACAACACAAAATAGTATTCATGCATAACCCCCTTCTAACCAAGTTTGATTTAGACGCTATTTTGTCTTCCAGAACCCTCCATGCTGTGAGATGTGAAGATGGTTGTGCCTTCAACCTCCAGAAATCTTCGTACAACTCCCTTTCAATCCCAAGAACATCATCATTAAGAACTTTGTACGCTGATTTTACTGTGAACAGTGTTGTCCCTTTGTCTTTCCAAATCCAAGAATCCTCCTTATCCAGCTTTACCCTCTAATCTCCCAATACTTGCATCAACTGTTGTTCCTGAGTCCGTTCCCATTCAAACATATTCCTTCTCCATTTGAACTTCCACTTCCATTCTGAGTTTTGTGACCTCTCCCCCACTTGCCAAACAAACAAATCCTTGTTGGAGTTGATGATGAAAAGTCTCGGGAAGGCATCCTTGAGGTTCAGGTTGCCTACCCATTTATCCTCCCAAAACCTTATCTCCCTCCCATTCCCTATCTCCCAAGAAAAAGTATCCTCAAAACTGTTTTTCCACTCGTCAAAAGACCAAACCTCCTTCAAATCCCTCCACCAAAGAAAATCTGTTATGCTTTTTCTTCGACTCTAGAGATCCCTCCAACCACCATATTTTGAATCTAGAACTTATTTCCACAAACCCATGTTCTCGGATCCTAAACGCCAGATCCACTTGCCGAGCAAAGCGATGTTTAAACGCCATAAATTTATCACACCGAGCCCTTCATCCTCTTTTGACTCACAAACCTTTTTCCACGAAACCCAAGCATTTTTCCTTCCTTCCAAACCCCATCCCCACAAAAAATTTCCTCTGCAGCCTCTCAATATCCTTCATCACCATAGTCGGCATTTTAAAAAAAGACAAGAAAAACAAAGGGAGGGAGGACAATACTGATTTAATCAAACAAAGTCTACCTACCATCAAAATAAACTTACCTTTCCATTTGCTTAACCTTCTTTTCACTTTTTCCACCACCTCTTCCCAGAATTTACTTCTTTTGTGGAATCCACTTACCGAAAAACCCAGATAAACAAAAGGGATCTTCATCTTTTCACAGTTCAAAATAGCTGTGAACTGTTGAACCAACAGAGGACTGCAGCCTACCCCTCCGACTCTGCTCTTTTGAAAGTTGACCTTGAGACCAGAGGCTAATTCGAAGCAATTTAGAATAGCCTTGATAACGAACACACTTTGTGTTTGTGCCTTACAAAAGAACAACGTGCCGTTCGTGTATTGCAGTATATTAACTTTTATGAACCTACCTCCAATTTCCACACTTTTTAACATATTTTTGTCGACCGCCTCCCTAACTGCTCCAGCTAAGCCTTATGCCACAATTAGGAAGAGGAACGGTGCTAAGGGGTCTCCTTGTCTCAACCCTTTCCTTGGTTTGAACTCCTTAGTAGGACTCCCATTTACTAACACGGACACTGATCTAGACACAAGACAAGCTCTTATGTAGCCAATCCACTTGTCACAGAAACCAAGCCTCCCCAACATGTAGTAGATAAACTCCCAAACTACTGAGTCATACGCCTTCTGATAGTTGACCTTGAAGAACACACAACTGTTCTTTTTCCTCTTCACTTCTTCCATTACTTTATTTGCTACTAAGACACTGTCCAAAATTCCTCTGCCCTCCAGGAACACAAACTGTCTGTAATCTATCACCTTGTGTAACACTTTTTTCATCCTGAAAGACAAAATTTTTGCCACAATTTTGTATAAGCATCCGACCAAAAAAATTGGTCTGAAGTTATTCAGATGTTGTGGATTGTCGACTTTAGGAATTAAGGTAATAAAGGATGCATTCGTCCCCCTTGGCCATCTTCAAAAAAATGGGTTGTTCTTATGATGTTCCTCCTTAATCTCTTCCCAAAAGAATTTGATAAACCCAAATTAAAATCATCAGGACCTGGGCTTTTATCACTATCATAACTCCACATTGCCCTCTTCACTTCATCTTCTGATATCCTACCTACCAACAAGACATTATCTTCATCTGAAATACTATTAAACCTTATGATGTCATCCTTAATCTCTTCCCAAAAAAATTTGATAAACCCAAATTAAAACCATCAGGACCTGGGCTTTTATCACTATTATAACTCCACACTGCCCTCTTCACTTCATCTTCTGATATCCTACCTACCAACAAGACATTATCTTCATCTGAAATACTATTAAACCTTATGTTATCTAGCTTGACTCTCTGACAGTCATCTCCAGAAAACTGTTGTTCATAATAATCTCTGACCTTCTCCTTCACCATGCCCTGCTCTTCATACCACTGACCGTTGTCTCTCAACCCGTACAAATCATTCCTTACTCTTCTCCATTTGATAACTGAATGAAAGTATTTTGTGTTCGAATCCCCCTGCTTCAACCATCTAAGACGTGCCTTCTGCCGTAGAATAACTTCCTAACTATGACTATTTCATCTCTGTTATGCTAATAACCACCTTCTCTCTTCCCTTCCTGTTTCGTCCAACTCGCTTTCATCATCCTTTGCATCGAGCACTTGTATTCTCCTCTGAAGATCCTCTCCCTGTTGGAAAACATTGCCGAAGACCTCTCTATTCCAGACTTTTAAATCAGACTTCAACCTCTTCATCTTCTCTTTAAAAACATAAATACCACTTCCTTGCATTTCGTAACTGCCCTATTTATTTCGAACGAAATCCTTAAACCTGTTGTCTTTAAGCCATATGTCCAAACACCTGAAAGGTTTTGGACCCCAATCCTTAAAGGCTGTATTCAAAACTAAGGCACAATGATCTGACACCAACCTGTCTACAACTTGATATTTGTTGTCCGGCCACTTATCCAACCATTCCTTCGACACTAGTATCCGGTCTATTCTGCTTTTAATCAGACCATTTGGCTTATACCATGTATACTTTCTTCCCATCATCGGAATATCAAACAACTCTGTACTTTCAATAAAATCATTAAACCTTCTCATCTCCCTTCGATGGTCACCATTCATGCCCGCATTCCTTCTTTCTCCTGCTCTCCTAATAGAATTAAAGTCTCCAACCACACACCAAGCCTTTGTATTAGTCACCCTTCTCCTTTTCCGAACCTCTTTCCACGCTACTTTTCTATTTGACAAAGTACCAAGGTGGTACATATTAACCATGGTAACCTGAGAAACCTCTCCTAACCTCCATTCTCCCTCAATTATGTTGTAATTATTCCCATTAATTGCGTTAGATAGAGAAAAACAATTTTTCCTCCACATCGTGATCACCCCTCCAGAATTATTATCATTTCCATTCTCAACCCATTCAACCTCGTTCGTACCCCATATTTTAAAAATTTCTTCCATTCCCACCTCCTGTCTCTTGTAAACACACCATGTCCGCTCTTTCCTTCTGAATCAGATCACGCAAATACTTCTTTTTGTTGCTTCCCCCTACTCTTTTTATATTCATACTAATTATCTTCATCATCAGATAAACTATTCTCCATCCTGCTTGTGCTCACCCTCCTCATAGTTGAATTATCTCTTATCTCCAATGCATGCAACCGGTCGATAACAATATCATCATTACCCGAAAAGGAGAATCCCAACTCCTTTCCGATATTCCAGATTCTAAAGGCTTAAGACTGCTCATTATTCATCCAAAACAACATGTTACAGTTCTCAACCGCACTATCGGATAAGCTAATATTGTGGCTATGAGAATCTAACCTTACATTACGCTTTTTGGACGATGAGTTATGGATGACCCCCGTAAAACTTATTCTCCCCGTACCTGCGCAGTTTATGCCTTCCCCTCCAACATGTCTTCCATGGCCGTCGTCCTCCTCCGTCGCTGCACCATCTTGGCTTGAAGCTACAATGGCTGCCATGGCCTTAGCCCTTGCTCGCGTGGTAATCTTGTTCGTGCCTTCCAAGATAGATGTCGTAGGTGTCGTCGTGCACCGTGCAGCCCTCCACAGCTTCGACAAACATGCTCCGCCGCCCAGTCTCGCATCCCTCATGGTTCCTTCTCCTTCGTGCTCTCCACTCACAGGTATGAACATCACCTTGGCTTGCCTTGGACTACCCCTTCTGTTCTCGCTAGAAACGCTATCGCTGCCCTCCTCAACGTTGTCGTGACCTATGTTGCCATTGTCGACGGCATCAACACCGCTGCTTCCGTCATTGTGGAGTCTGCAGAACTTTGCCTTGCCTTACCTTGGATTGCCCCTTCTCTTCTCAACATAAGCGTCGTTGTCGCCATCGTCTGTGTCGTTACCACCGTTGTGTCATCGTCAAGTCCGCAGGTGCCATTTTGCGGAACTGTTTCTTTTGGCACCCCTCCTGATTGTTCTTCTTCCTCTTCCAAAGGGCCCAAACCCGAAAAAGTGCTAACAGAACACCCTTCCTTTGGTTGGGCCTTAGCTGGCCCATTTGCAATTAGATCAGAAACATTCTCCTTACAAAGCTTACCACTAGTCGTTGGCTCCTCCATTCTAACCCTAATACTCTTTTGTCCTGACACGCCCTCATAGAGGCCTTTGTTCTCTCCCTCTTTTCTTTTACAGCTATCGTATGCCTCTAGAATGGGAAACCCTCCTTCACACCTAGACTCATAGCCTCCATTTGATCTATCTATACACGTGCCACCATTGGCCGTCGTCTCTTTCATCGGAAACATCACCGAACACTCCTCACCGTCGTGCATCTCTGCTTCGTTTTGATCATCGAAGTCAGAACCGTTTGACTCTAGAAAATCCTCTCCAAAATTCCCCTCCGAAGCCTCACCGTGTGCCTTCCATTCTTTACGCTAGCAGCAACCGTCGCATGTATTCGACAGACTGGGTTCCTCTTTAATAACAACTTGGCACAAGATATCATTGATCCTCATGTTCTGCACCATGTGAATCTTTCCTCCGATCGAGACCCTCACCTGTAGTCATGCAAACTCAAGTGTTTCGCATTCTGATGTAGCGGCATCAACCTCCACCAACGCCCCTACTTGAGCAGCAACTTGTTCAAAGCAATGACTGTTCTAGAATCTAAGGGGTATTCCTCTACATCTGACCCACACCAATTGTTCCTGAATATCCAGGTTATCCACCCATGGTACTATCGATTCGAATGTTTCAGCGAACAGCTCCTTATATTCTTCGATCGATTTTAGGAGAACCTCATCCGAGTCCCTAGACAGCAACACATAAAGCCCTCCAAGGTATCTCATTCTGATGAAGTTGAACCCTCCATAAGAAAACTCTCCTTCACTGCCTATATCTTCCTTACATCTGCCACCTTTCCAACATAACTGTTCTTTAAACAATTTGTGTCTTCCTCCTCGACTTTGATATGAATCCTGTTTTGTACCTCAACCCCTTTTACGTTCCTTTCGTTCATGTTCCTTGCTAACTGAGCAGGAGCTTGACGACTCTCCTTCCCACCACCTATGCGTAAGTTTGGCTGGTTTCCTTCTGTTTCCATTCCTTCCTCTGTTGTATTGGTCTATGACTTTCATTCCACTCCTTCCTTGTCCCCTGTGATCTTCTGTACTTCGGTTTATTCACCCTCAACTTCCAAGTCCCAATCCAAATGACGTTTAACCTTCTTTCAAGAGCACATCAACATCTGCTACCCCTTGAATCTTAGAAAGCCAAACCTCTATTTTTTGATGTTTAATCTGCTTGAGATAAATATATCCTTGATTCATCCCAACCTTTGGAAAATCTTCCACATATCCCTCTCATTGTGATCGTGAGGAAAGTTGGAGAAGAAGAAGCTAGCCTCCATATGAAGTTTCTTCAAATTGAATACATACATACCAAGGGTTCTAGACACCAGTCAAAGAACAAGAAACTCACTGACGTATCTTTGAAGTGATTCAAGACCAAATCTTAACCTATACTAGGGAAAAAACTTCAGTATGATCAACCACACCATATCACTACTTAAATCGATAAACTTATCGATATTTAAATTATAAAAACTTATATATATATATATATATATATATATATATATATAATTTGTCATATTATTATTGGCTATGTTACTTGGTTCAAGTGAGAAGATTGGAGCTCCAAAAGAACTGGGTTTATCATAACTTGCTAGTGTTATTTTGCAAAGAATTTATCAAGTTTTAAATATATTGTAAATTTAAGTATTTTGTATTGAATTTCTATTAAAAATTTCGTTTTATTAAATATTTAAAATATTTTTGTTTTTATTTCTGTATTCTATCACTTAATTTTTTTTAACGGAATGACATAATTATTATTTTTATTTTTTATCTCCAATTAATCAATTAATTTATTTTTTTCTTTAATTTCTTTCAACTTGTGAGTCAAGCTGTTCTTAGAAAGAGAAAAATAATAGTGAATTGATCACTATGTTAAAGAAAAAATAGAAAAAATTTAATAGGTTAATTAACAAACTAGAGATAAGAAGACATAAATAATTATTAGTTCATCTGTTAACAGAAAAACCAGATTACATACTTAAATAGAAAATAAAAAATATTTTAAATATTTAATAGAATAATTTTTTATTAAAAATTCATTAAAAAATACTCTAATGTATAAGATATTTAAAATCTAATTAAACTTTTCTCATATTAAATTCAATTTCCCTTTATATTTAATTTGTTGGCATACATATGGAATCACTTGCAGTCAGGTATTGGGACAAAATAGCCTGTTGCAGACTTGGGATAATATTCAATTTTTTTCTTGTTCATGGTCTATACAAATTTATATTAGGATAAGGTTAATTAGTTATAAATGATATGAATAATTTGTTATTATTGAACATACCAATTACACACTATTGCTACTTTTAGGAATATTATTTTCTATATTTTAGCACTTTCAATTTTATGTTGTAGATGTTTTCTATTAATTCAAAGGTCTATATATTTTCACTATGTGAATAGTGAGACAGTCTCTTTGTTCAAAAGTGTATGCTACTTGTTCAAAAGTTTACTCGCATACAGTAGAAGGTTTGTTCTATAAAGTGATCAAGCCACTTAAGTCATAGTTTTATAAAATAATCCTCAACTGCATTCACATAAGGATTCACTTAAGGTGTAGAACACTTTTTTTATGTCCTCTAAAAAGTATTTCACTTGTCTCTTTTGTGTTCATCAATTTTCCTTTAGTGCACTTTCATTTTCCATATCATCAAAGGAATTAAAATAACCATCTTCATCAAGCACCTATATAGAGATCAGGCTGAAGGGATGTGTTTGATGTTCTTCAACTAGAGCTTGCAACCAGTGTTAGTCTCTAACCATGTTTCTCCAATGCCTACAACATTGTTTACCCCTTTGATTTTCCATCTTCACATGCCTAAAATCAGTATAAGATGTGAAATAATCATGATTTGGTGTTGTCAAGAACCCATTCATACTCCTGGTAGGTATGGTTCATAAAGTTTTTTTCATAAACAATCACAACTTCACCATCAGATACAATTGTAGTAGTGACTTTATCTTTGTCCTTTTTTCTCTACCTGTTGATTTTTCTTGCTTGAACATCCTGCACTCTTTCATCATGTATTGTGATTTTTACAATGGAAACATATAATGTCTTTCCTTATCCTTGACTTCCCTCTTGACTTGCAACTATCTTCAAATCTTTAAGAATTTTTATGCTTATTTCTTGTCTTGACTCCATAACTAAATTGAGTTGAGAAGCTAACCTTATTGTTGCCTTTTCTCTTAGTTTCTTTAAGAGACTGTCCTTGACCATGTCAAAAGTCAATTTCCCATCAGGAGCAAAGTTGCTCAAAGATACAACTAATGTCTTCCTACTCTTTGGTAATGAGCTTATAGGAATTACAATGAAAGTAACTCATTTTATTTTTATTAACAAAAAATATAATAAATAAAAAGGGATACTTTAGGGGTATCCCAACTCATGTAAAAAAACAAGAGATCTTCACCCCTAAAGAAATAAACTTTTTAAACATTTTTCCCATAAAAAAACCTAATTCTAACCATCCACAATGAAAGTAACTCATCATCTAACACAATCTCCATAGTGATCAATTGATTCACCATTTCTGAAAACTACTCAAGTGTTCTATCACACAAGAATTGTCTTTGTATTTAAAGCTTATTAGCTTCTTAATCAAGAATGTCTTGTTCAAGGAACTTTTAGACTCAAACAACTTACTTAATTTCTTCCATAAGTTATAAGACAAAGTCTCACTAGATACTTAGTCATAAACAAGTTTATCTATCCATTGTTTGATCATACCAATAGTTTTGGTATTTGTCTTCTTCCAATCTCCAGTAGATTTATCTACTAGTTTAATACTTTGTTCTTTAGTAGGATCATACAGGTCTTGGCAAAATAATAAATCTTCTATTCGAGATTTCTACATTAAATAATTGGTAGAATCCAATTTAATCATGGTTTAGTACCATCATCATGTCCCATCTTCTAAGCACAAACCAAAACTTTTAACCAGAACAAAAATTCGTAAGTATAACAAACTTATTTGATTTTAGGATTCACAATCATATCTACAAATTATGATTTTAAAAAACAAAGGTAAAAATCATGGAATTTTAAGTGGTATAATACAAAAGAAAAAACCAAACATAATCCCACGTGAAATAGAAAGACCATGATCGTGACTTCGAACAAATCCCTAACCACCATTACCACAAAACATGCAAAAAAATCAGGCATATATTAATGATTGTGGAATTTTCAGAAGAAATAAGTCACTGTAATAAAAGATTTCCCATTGGATACAAAGCTATGAGCCACAAGAAACTATAAGTCACTATAAGCCAAATGGGTTGATAAAAAATAGAATAGACCATATCATGGTATCGAAGGAATGGTTGGATAAGTGGCAGGACAATAGTTATCAAGTTATTGACAGGTAGGTGTCTGATCATTGCGCCTTGGTTTTGAATACAGTTATCAAGGACTGGGGCCCGAAATCGTTCAAGTGTTTGGATGTATGGCTTAAAGACAGCAGGTTCAAGGATTTCATTAGAAATAAGTGGGTTAGTTATGAAATGCAAGGTAGTTATGAAGTGCAAGGTAGTGGTATTTTTGTTTTTAAAGAGAAGATGAAGTTGTTGAAGTCTGATTTAAAGGTCTGGAATAGAGAGGTCTTTGGCAATGTTTTTCAGCAGGGGGAGGAGCTCCAGAGGGGAATATGAGAGCTTGATTCAAAGGATGACGAAAGTGAGCTGGATGATGTAGGAAGGGAGGAAAGAAGGTGGTTATTATCATAACAGAGACGTAATAGTCACAACCAGGAAATTTTTCTACAGCAGAAAGCTCGCCTTAGGTGGTTGAAGTAGGGGGACTCGAATTCTAAATACTTCCATTCAGTTATCAAATGGAGAAGAATACGGAACGACTTGTGCGGGCTGAGAAACAAGGGTCAATGGTATGACGAGCTGGTCGTGGTGAAGGAGAAGGTCAAAGAATTCTATGAAATAAAGTTTTCGGTAGAAGATTGTCAGCGAGTAAGGCTAGATAATGCAAGGTTCAACAGAATCACAGATCAAGATAATGTCGTGTTGGTTGGCAGGATCTCTGAAGAGGAAGTTAAGAGAGCACACTAGTGCAAAATAAAGAAAAAAAAATACTCTTTATTTAGTGTGATTTTCTGCATTCGTAAAAAACGCGGGGCATTTTTTAAATTAATTTGATTTACAAATGCAGCTATTTAAATAGCCGCATTTGTAAATCAAGCGCTTTGATTTACAAGTACAATTTTATATTTAGCCGCATTTGTAAAATTTTTTTACCCTAAATTTTGAAGCACGCCACACACTTTCAAATTTTCTTTCTCCTCTTCATTTTTGTCACACTCTTTCATATTTTTTTCTCCTCTTTGTTTCGCGTTTGCACTGTTCTTGCTTGCGTTTGTGTTTCGTGTTCATCTCTTCTGCAACTTCATTCATTTTGTTTTGGTGCCTTTGTAAGTTTCTTCGAGCTCTCTTTCTTCTTCACCCATGGATGTATAAATCTTTTTCGTTCTTCTTACATTGTTTGGTTTCTTGCATTGCTCAGTATTGTTTCATTGCCTTCGTGGTTTCATGTAGGGTTTTTGGTTTGCTCTGTCACTGCTTCCCTGTCCGCTGTCGCCGCCGTTGTTGGCGCTCCCATGCCACTCTTCATCAACGTTGCCTTCACATAAGATTGGTAGTGTTTTAAATTTAAAATAACCGCACTCGTTTTGCCTTTTTGCACCAGTGGCAGTATGGAGTTGTGATAGTGATAAAAGCCCGGGTCATGATGGTTTCAACTTCGAGTTCATTAAGTATTGTTGGAAAGAGATTAAAGAAGATATATTAAGAGCAGTCCATAGCTTTTAGGAGGAAGGAAGATGGCCAAGAGGGACGAATGCCTCCTTTATTACTTTGATCCCCAAGGTCAATAATCCACATCATCTGAATGATTTCAGACCTATTTCTCTAGTTGGATGTCTATACAAAATTGTGGCTAAAATTCTTTCTCTGAGGATGAAGAAAGTGTTGCATAAGGTTATAGACATTAGATAGTCAGCGTTCTTGGAGGGTAGAGGAATTCTGGATAGTGTTTTATTAGTAAATGAAGTGTTGGAAGAGGTTAAGAGGAAAAAGAGCAACTGCGTGTTTTTCAAGGTCGACTACCAGAAGGTGTACGATTTAGTTGTTTGGGAGTTTATTTACTACATGCTGGGGAGGCTAGGTTTTTGTGACAAATGGATTGGCTGGATAAGATCTTATCTTGTGTCTTCTTTAGTGTTTGTGTTAGTTAATGGGAGTCCTACCAAGGAGTTCAAACCAAAGAAGGGGTTAGGACAAGGTGACCCTCTAACACCTTTTCTTTTCCTCGTTGTGGCAGAAGGCTTAGCAGGAGCTATAAGGGAGGCGGTCGAGAAAGATTTGTTAGAAAATGTGGAGATCGGAGGCAGGTCCATAAAGGTTAATATGTTGCAGTATGCAGATGATACGTTGTTCTTTTGTAAGGAAAAAGCACAAAGTGTGTTTGTCATTAAGGCTATTCTAAATTGCTTCTAACTAACCTTTGGCCTAATGGTCAATTTCTAGAAAAGCAGAGTCGGAGGAGTAGGTTGCAGTTCAATGTTGGTACAAGAATTCGCAGCGATTTTGAATTGCGAGAAGATGAAGCCTTCTTTCATATATTTGGGCTTGCCAGTAGGTGGTTGCCATAGAAGAAGTAAGTTTAGGAATGAGGTGGTGGAAAAAGTGAAAAGAAGATTAAGCAAATGGAGGGGTAAGTTCATCTTTATGGCAGGTAGACTTTGTTTGATTAAATCGGTATTATCTGCTCTTCCTCTATATTTCTTGTCTCTGTTTAAAATGTCGGCTATGGTGATGAAGGAAATTGTAAGGTTGCAGAGGAATTTTTTGTTATGATGGGGTTCAGAAGGCAGGAAAATAGTGTGGGTTTCGTGAAAAAAGGTTTGTGAGTCAAAAGAGATGGAAGGGCTCGGAATGATAAATGTAAGGTGTTTTAATATTGTCTTGTTGAGCAAATGGATTTGGCGATTAGGAGTTGAGAAGACGGGTTTATGGAAAGAAGTTATTGACTCTAAATATGGAGGATGGAGGGATCGACGAAGTAGTAGGAAGAGCAGAACCGACTCTACGTGGTGGAGGGACTTAACGGAGGTATGGTTTCTTGAGGAGTGGAAAGATAAATTTAAGGATACTTTCTCTTGGGAGGTTGGAAACGAAAGGGAGATAAGGTTCTAGGAAGATAAATGGACAAGCAACTTTTATCTCAAGGACGTCTTTCCAAGGCTCTTCACCATCAGCTCCAACAAGGTTTCAACCATCTGGCAAGCAAGGGAGTGGTCACAGAACTCAGAGTGGGTTTGGAAGATCAAATGGAGAAGGAATATGTTTGAATGGGAATGGAATCAGGAACATCAGCTGATGCAAGTCTTGGGGGACTTAAGGGAAAAGCTAGATAAAGAGGATTCTTAGGCGTGGAAAGACAAAGAGGCAGCCATGTTCTCAATAAAATCAGCGTATAAAATCCTCAAAGAAGATGTTCAGGGGGTAGAGAGGGAGGTGTATAGGGGATTCTGGAGGATGAAGGTGCAACCTTCTATACAAATTACAGCTTGGAGGGTTCTGGAAGACAGAATAGCATCTAAAGTTAACTTGGCTAGAAGGGGGTTGAGCATGACTAGTAGCATGTGTGATTTGTGCGGGGAGGAAGAGGAAACCACATCCCGTCTTTTTTGCACATGTAGAGTAGCTTGGCTAGTGTGGTCTAAATGCTATGAGTGTTGGGGCTGGCAGTGACGGACCACAAGGAACCAAAAAAACATTTCGAAAGCTTCAAGATGAACGGTGTTAAGGAGAGTGTTAATCAGATATAGGTGGAGTGTGGATAGCAGTCGTAGGAAAGTTATGGTTTCAGAGGAACAAAAGGATTTTCAGAGGAGGTAGGATAGATCATACTGAAATCTTCACTATGGCATAGATGAAGGCTTGGTCATGGGTCTTGTCTAAAGCACGTGGAGTAAGTTTCTCGTACTCAGATTGGTGTCTTGAGTCCCTGATTTGTATGAAGTCAGTCAATGTTGTTAGGCGATAACTACCTGTAGGTTGGTTTTTCTATTTTGTTAGGAAGTTAGAATATCAGAGCAACAGACGGATCTTATGTATAAGGGTTGAGGTATCTTTAAAATATCTCTTATTTATTAATTTATTTTTTGCTAATAAAAAAAATGAGCCACAAGAAAACTAATCACAATTATTGAGAAGATAACAAAAATAAAACAAACATAATTTAAAATTGTATCAATTCTTGTTTGTATAAATAACAATAGCAGGCTCATGAAGAAAAAATCTACACTACCTAGCCGAGTAGAACTTTTTAGTAATAATTAATGGATACACCACAAGTTTTCTTCAAGTATAAAAAAAAACATTTTTCACCAACAAAATGATAACAATATAAGAAAATTTCAATAAATATCTAACTAGATAACACAGGAAACCAAATACATGAAATATTAATACACTTATTAGTATTTCCATCTTTTCTTTTTGACTTTTTCTCTTTTCTCAACGAGACACTAGTCTGTCTTTTAATTTTACCATTTGAAACCTGTTTCAAATGGATGTAATAAGATGTATAAAAGAAAAATACAATTACATTTATTTAGTTGATTCAAATGTCTTCACATATTGGTTTTCTTACAGTTCCATTTAGGGTTAATAAAATGAGTGATGATAGGTTTACACTGCATACAATGAAAAATATTCATTTAATAATTTAATAAATTAATATTTTAATTATATTTAATTTATTTTTTAATTTAAAATATTATTATAATAGGTTGTTAAATAGCTTAATTATTATTGTATCATTATAATAGATAGTCTCGTTGTAGTTGTGATTTACTTTTGGGTGCGTTAACACTAACATATATACCTTATACTTTAATAAATTAATATTTTAATGATTTGTGGTTTGTGAAGTGTATATCTTTACTTTTTTGCTTTTTAGTGTTAAAGAAATCTTTTTCTTTACTTTTCTTCACTTTGAGTGTAATGTTTTCCTATTAAAATACATTAAAATTGTTAAGTAACTGAGAAAAGAAATGCATGGCTGAAAAACTATAGAAGTGATTAGTGGGAGCATGCATTCAGGTGCGAGAAACTTGTAATTCAGTGTATTCTTCTGCCAGATTTTAACCTACCACAAAGGATCACACTCTCATTCCCTTGCCAACCACCCTCTTGCAGATTAGTCTTTCCAGGTTTGAAGCATCCTATGAGGCTTATCCTACACAAACTGCTTGTTTTCATGTACTCGTGGGTGTGGTGGAGTACTTTTATCCATCTTCATGCTGCAAATGACAGTTTAAAGCCCGGTGAAACACTGAATTACACAGCTTTCTCTTCACAAACACTATATTCTAAGAGTCGAAAGTATCTTCTAGACTTTAGTACCACAACAAATGGCCACTATTTTGCTACTTACTTGGGAATACGAAGTGCGTATGACGAGGATGAAGAGGCTGCAGTTTGGAAGGGTAACAGAGAACAATCTATCGATCATGGTGATGCAGTTCTATCACTAAACTTCTCTGGAGTGCTGAAAATAGAATCTCAATATGGGAGAAAACCAACTACTCTTCTCTATTCTCCTCCTCAACCTATCAACAACACTGTGGTCACTTTGTTGGACACAGGCAACTTTGTGCTTCAACACCTTCATCCCAATGGGACAAACACTCTCTTGTGGCAGAGTTTTGATGATCCCACTGACACTTTGGTTCCCACCAAGAAGTTAGGTGTTAATCACAAAACAGGCCATCGTTGGATACTGGTTTCACAGTTAACCAATGTGCGTGCGACTCCAGGTACCTTTAGTCTTGAATGGGAACCGAAGGGACAAGAACTGATGATACGGAGGCGAGGAAAAGTTTGTTGGAAAAGTGGGAAACTGAGGAACAATAGATTTGAGCACATTCCAGAAGAGGCACAAGGCGTGTTGAAGTACAGCATAGTCTCCAATGGGGATGAAGACACCTTCTCTTTCACATCTACAAATGAAAGCCACACACGTTGGTGGTTCCTATCGGATACTGGACGGTTATACTATAATAAAAGTGAAGGATATGTTGCAAGGGCTGATCTGTGTTATGGATACAACAACACAGATGGAGGGTGCCAAAAATGGCAGAATATTCCTAAGTGCAGGAATCCTGGTGATGTGTTTACCAAAAAGATTCTTCACCCCAATTATAAATCTGCAATCTACCATACAGTTTCGAGTATTAATCACGCTGATTGTGAGGCCAAATGCTGGAGCGATTGTGATTGCAGTGGATTCACAGAAATCTTTGACGATGGAACTGGATGTGCTTTATTTCAATGGAATTCAACCAAAGATTATGTTGTTGACAATACTATTTCGGGTCAAGTCCTTTACATACTAGAGAACGCAAGGAACATAACCCCGCATCATCACGGTAGGTCTAATGCCAACTTCTTTTTTTACCCAACTTGGTGTTAATAATATAGATATAATATTAAAAGAATTTGGATGTCATTGTGGTTTAGAAAAATTATGCAGATCTAAGTAAATATTAGAATGTTAGGATTTTAGATAGAAAGAAGCGACAGGGTTAGCCTGATGAAATGAACTTGAAGAAAGAAAGTTGAACATAGTCCAAACTAAAGGGATAACGAATGTAACCAAGCCAACATGGTTTCATTTTTAGCCTCGAAAAGCTTTGGTTTAATCCATTACACATATCTAAGACCCATATGAAGGACTGAACATGTTTTGGGCACTCATATATATCATATGACAAATAGGGAACCACACTAAAAAATTTCCCTTATTTTGGCAGTCTTTGATCTCCAAATAAAACACAAAGCAGTCATTTGTTACAACGCTTAACAATGGCACTGAAACAATTATAAAGCCATAAAATTAATAATTGATACTTAAAGATTTTGAGTTGTTGTATGCAGATACAAAAAGGTGGATATGGATAAGTCCAGTAATAGCAACTTCTTTACTCATACTATGCGCAATATCCATTCTATGCCTAGCCATAAAGAAACGAAAACATGTGCTTCAAGGTTAGTTACATTCTTCCAACTCATTGTTAAACACAATCTTTTTATCACTTTTCTATATTTTAACATTTCTCATTTTCATCTGAACAGAGAAGCAAAGGAAAGAAATGACTCTAATGGAAGATTTTGGAAACGATTTGAATAAGAAACACGGTTTAAAAGTATTGGATTATACATTGGTTGTGGCAGCTACAAATGAGTTTTCATCAGAGAATAAGTTAGGACAGGGAGGCTTTGGACCAGTTTATAAGGTGATTGAAACTACTCATCTTATGTCTTGGTAACTTTATTTTGGAGGACTCATGACCTTTTTGTTCTCATTTTTTTAGGGAACTTTGCCAACCGGAGAGGAGGTTGCTATAAAAAGACTTGCAAAAAGTTCTGCACAAGGGATTGTTGAGTTTAAAAACGAACTAACACTTATATGTGAACTTCAGCACATGAATCTTGTTCAACTACTTGGTTGCTGCATTCATGAAGAAGAGAAGATTCTAATTTACGAGTATATGCCCAACAAAGGCTTGGATTTCTATCTTTTCGGTGAGGAATATGTTGATCATTATGTAATTATGTGTTGTTTAGGATGTTAAACAGATAAATTTTGTTTTCATTATCATGCAGCTATCCAAACACGTATGTAGGTGAACATTGATCTTTCTCAATAAATTTACTATAATTACTTAAGTTTTCCTAGGTAGAATATCATGAAGAAAAGTCATTTTTACATTTTATATTTATATAATATATATTTTAACACACATCACTATTATATGACCATGTAGAAGATTGTACAAGAAGCAAATTACTGGATTGGAATAAGCGATTCAACATAATACAAGGAATTGCTCAAGGATTATTGTATCTTCACAAGTACTCAAGACTCAAAGTCATTCATAGAGACTTGAAAGCTAGTAACATACTTCTTGATGAAAATATGAATCCAAAAATTTCAGATTTTGGAATGGCAAGAATGTTTACTCAACAAGACTCGATATCAAATACGAACAGGATTGTTGGGACATAGTGAGCTTACTAAACTCTATTACATTTATCTTGTATCAATGTATAAATAAAATTTAGTATCTCATGTGACATATATTGCAGTGGTTATATGTCTCCAGAATATGCTATGGAGGGAGTTTTTTCTACAAAGTCTGATGTGTACAGTTTTGGAGTGTTGTTGCTTGAAATAGTTAGTGGAAGAAAAAACACAAGCTTCTATGAGGATGATCACCCTTTGAATCTAGTTGGACATGTATGTAAAATTTACTTTGGTATGATTGTGTTTTGGCATGATATTATTTGTGTCTAATTTGAGTAAATACTCACAGGTATGGGAATTATGGAAAGATGATAAATATTTTGAATTAGTGGATCCATCATTAAATGAGGAATTTGATCATGAGGAAGTGAAAAGGTGTATTCATATTGGTCTCTTATGTGTTGAACACTATGCAAATGATCGACCCACAATGAGTGACATTATATCAATGTTAACAAGCAAGAGTGCGATAGTATCCTTACCTCAAAGACCAGCATTCTATATTCAAAGGTATATGTATCATGAGAATTTATCTTCCTTTGAATTGTGTACTGATTCTACAAAACAAATTACCTCTTCTACAGTAGAAACAATTATTTCTACCTGAATATTTATGTATTGATTTAAAAAGAAATTGACTTGAAATTATCAATTAAGAAATGTTTGTTACATTTTAAGGGAGCAAAAGTTTGTCTTTTTGGTGAAAGAGCCAAAAGTTATACATAGCAGAGTTAGATATATTTTTATTTTATGAATTTGTCTTGAGGTAGTTCTCTTGGGTGTGGACAACCATATAGGATCTCCTTTTTAAGGGTATTAAATTTTTATTTAGGTTGCATAAGTATTAAATTAAAAGGTTATTATAATCAATACTTTCTTTGTACCTAACAATGAGTACTCTATTGAAAAAGTTAAAACTGCAAAGCAATTCATCTTCAAAAACTGGGACCAATCAAAAGGGTAGCGCATTACATATAAAGAATTGAATCTTTCTTAAAGCAATGGCCCACAAAACTTATTTGTCTCAGTTTCTTCGACTCATCAATAATTTTGTATTCAAATGTTTCAATCAGTAACTCAACCGTTCAAGATACTGAAAAAATATTAAATTATAGAAATTTCTGTCATATTATTATTGGCTATGTTACTTGGTTCAAGTGAGAAGATCTGCAGCTCCAAAGAACTATGGAAAACCATGAAGAGTTGTGTTGTCACTTAACACGAGAACACTGTCACTTTAAGAGCTTAATAACAATAATTTGATTTGAAGCAATCTGACCTAAACTAAAATGTAAAATGGTTCCAATCATATGCAGGGATGCCAAAGTTGTTTGAATTCATCCCAGTTCAAAGACTGATTCCATATGAGTATTTTCAATAGTTCTAATATGAAAAAAAAGTTTAATTACATTTTAAATATCTTATACATTTGAGTATTTTTAATAAAATCTTTATTAAAAAAATTTATTCTACTGAATGTTTAAGATATTTTTTATTCTATTTAAGCATGTCGTCTTATTTTTCTATTAAGAGATGATAGTTACTTATGTCTTCTTATCTCCAATTCATCAATCAACTTATTCAACTTTCGCAACTTAAAAAGAAAATTAAAGAGAAAAAAGGTGAATTAATTGATAAATTGAAGATCAGAGATAAAAATAATAATTATGTCATTTTCTTAAAAGAAAAAGTTGAGTGATAGATTACATAAATAAAAACAAAAATGTTTTAAATACTTAATAAAATGAAATTTTTAATAGATTTTCAATACAAAAATGCTTAAATTTACAATATATTTAAAATTCGACCAATTCTTTGCAAAAGAACACTAGCACATAATGAAAATTTACTCACATAAAGCAAAAGGTTTTATCTATAAAGGATTATGTAACATTTTTTTTTTAACATTTGTGTGTCATTGATTGTTCTTCTTTAACTTTATATGTCAAATCTAGCGATGATCTTTAATGAGAGTTTTTTTTTTTTTTTTTACTTAACACAAGACCATTCTGCAAGGATGATATAACTTTTAGATATAATATATCTTCGCCAACAAATTAAAGAAAATTTGTCATATACTTAACAATTTCGTCAAAGAATTCAACAACATAGTGATAAATTTTTGCTAATCACAAATTTTCATGTTTAAGTGTTGAGTACAAACACAATTGATCACTGGATCGTTTAATGTAATTAATATGAACGAAAAAAAACTGAAACCATGAATGAGAAAGTAAAACAGAATAAACAAGTATGAAAATCACACAAACAATTTTTCGTGGTTCAACTGTTAATTAAGTTTACGTCCATAAACAAAGTTTTCACTATGAATATCGTTAGAGATTATATCACAAAGTTTCTTTCTAAACACAACAACAATCTCTAGTCTTACATTTTGATAATTGTCTTATAACTTCTCTAAGGTTATTTAAAAGGTAAGATATATTCAATTAAAAAGAGACTTTCCTTTATTTACCAAATCTGTTGATTAAAAAAAAAAAAAACCAAGTTTGTTGGATCATCTTTCACAATTGTCTTGCGCTATGTCGATGATATACTTTTAACAGGAAATGATGATATCAAAATCAAGCATCTCAAGGAATTTTTACTCTAACATTTTCAAATTAAGGATCTTGATACCTTAAAATATTTTATGGGAATTGAATTTTCTCAGTCTAAACATGACTTTTTCACTACAAGAAAATTATTGATTAGAAACCAATTTTAGAGACCAAAAATAATTAGTTGCTATAGTGATCAAATTAGAGACCATTTTGGAGACTAAAAAAATTTTTGATTTCTAAATTAGTTTTTATTATTATCAAATGGTTTCTAAACTGGTATCTAATTACCTACCAAGGTTTTTGCTACCAAATTTAGAATTTAAATAATTGGTAGTTAAAATGTTTTAGTCTCCAAAATAGTTTCTAATTTGGTCACTATAGCAACTAATTATTTTTTGTCTCTAAAATTAGTTTCTATTTAATTATTTTCTTGTAATGTTTTCTGTCTCAAAAAAATATATACGTTGTACATTTTGGACAATACATGTCTAACTAGGGCAAAACCATAGAAGTTCCCCATAGAAAAAAATTTAAAACTCACTCTTAGCGGATGGTGATTTATTACATGACCCAACTAAATATCGCAGGTTAGGTGGAAGACTCATTTACCTCACCGTCACAAGACCATATATTGTTTAGTCAGTCAAAACTTAAGCCAGTTTATGCAAGAGCCTCGCAAAACACACTAGGATGCAACATTATGGATTCTAAAGTACATCAAAGGGACACCTGGACAAGGATCATTACTTCCCTCTAATAATGATCTTAAGATGAAAGCCTATTGTGATTCAAATTGGGGGGATGTCGTATAACTCGAAGATCAGTTAGCAGCTATTACATTTTTCTGGGAAATTCCTTGATATCCTAGAACTCTAAGAAACAAACCAACGTATCAAGGTCATCTGCCAAAGCAAAATACTGGGCCATGGCAAATGCTTGTCTGGAGCTAACATGGTTACGTTATATCCTGTGAGACCTCAAGGTTGTAGTTGGCATGCCTAGACCTTTGTATTGTGATAACCAAGTGACACTCCACATTGCAACAAATCTTGTATTTCATGAGTGTTTGAAGCATATCAAGATAGACTGTCACATCATACAGGAAAAGTTGCGAGCTGAGATGATAAGTCTATCAAATGTCTCCTCTCCTCACATTTTTAGTTAGCAAATATATTTCCTAAGCCTCCCAGGAAGGATTGGTTTGTGACTTTGTGAAACAAGTTGCGAAATAATACTCTTGAAAAGAAACCAAAATACAATTCCTATACAAGTTTATTCTAGTATTGATACAAATAGTTCATGTGTTTTTTATTCTTGTGTATGGTGGCTTGGATGGTCCTACATCAAAGGGCCTAGCCCAATCTAGACTTTTTCATTTTATTGTGTAGCTAGCTACACCCTCCCTAATCAATCCTACGTTTAACTTAGCTATGGTTGCACTTAGCGAAGGCTTAGCCCATTCTATTAGCAAGTGCCTAACCTATTCTATTAGCTTGTAGTTAGCGATGACTCATCTCACACTATTAGTGTTCGTCTTAGGTAGGGCAGAGCCCACTCTATTAACCACAAGTTGACACAAAAAGCATTATTTTCTACGTTCGAAGCGTCCATTTTAAAACCCACCCATGACCGACATAAAAATTAAATTAGAGTCAGTTTTTTACCTTTTGAAACGTTTAGTGACTCACTCTATATATATGTTTTCTTGTAGTGAATCCTTATGTAATTATATAGAGGTAATATATGAGTCTAGTTTGTAGGTAATATAAAAGGATTTAGTCTATAGGTAATATACAAATACAAATTTAGTTTATGGGTAATTATATACGAATGTTGTATTTAAGTAAGTACATATGAACATTATTTACGAATATGATATATGAAATTGTATAATTTCTAAACCTCGTAGGTAATAGTTTTTGACAAGGGAGTTACTTACATATTTTTGGTCATTGGTAATCCATAGATAACTCAATTTTACCTATGAATTTCTTGTAGTACCTATTGATTTGTGCATTAGATAACACAAAAAAGTTATAATGAAAAAGGTATGAAATACTTGTAATTCATGAGTGGTAAGAAGTGAAATTTAAGCCTGAGTCAACCTTACAAAACTGACTTATAAAATAAGGTTTGCACAAATTATATACTATGAATTGACCCTATATTTAGTCAATGTGGGATCTCCAACACACACCCTTCACGTTGAGGCTATCAACTCATGCATGAGACTAGAACTTTATGTGGTCTGATAGCGAATTGCACGATAAGCCTAACCAATCTTGCTATGATAAGCTCTAAATGATTTTGATACCATTTTAAGAAGTGAATTTTAAGTCTAATGTCTAACTGATCAACCTTACAAAATTGACTTCTAATGTTCCAAATGATACTAAGTAGCCCATGTTATAACACCATATTCAGTGATTTTGAGAACAAAAAACATACATGAAAAAGTATATGGGTAAGAATAGTGTGTCTAAATGTATAACTTTGTCTAGGTTCTGAAGAGTCGATTTGTATTTCTTTACATAAGTTTGGTCTAGTTTTCCATGTTTGTTTGTTTTTTTAATTTAATGAATTGTTTCATGTGATTACAAATGATTGTTGAAGTCTGGGGTGTCCACCTAAATGAGATGTTAAA
This sequence comes from Phaseolus lunatus, assembly GCA_013389735.1. Lineage (NCBI taxonomy): Eukaryota > Viridiplantae > Streptophyta > Magnoliopsida > Fabales > Fabaceae > Phaseolus > Phaseolus lunatus. The sequence continues at coordinate 43,752,371 of CM023867.1, read as the reverse complement.
TTTCATAATAATGTCTAACATGATTTTTATATAAAAAAAAATAGTGCAGAATATAGAAAATTTGAAATGACACGCTTAAAAGACTTGGGTGGAAATATCAAACAGAATGAATAATATTGGTTTTACATATTATGACAAAAGCATTTAAAATAAACAGAAGAAGGTAGCAGTGCATCAGAGAGGTAGTGTATCATATGCATGAGGTACAGAAAATAGTACAGAAGCTTAGGGAAATAAAATGGTAGAGAGTAATGAGATGTAGAAAGGAAGTGTGTTATAAAAAATGTGAGGTTGATAAGTAGGAAGAAACAACATAAGCAAGCCGAAAGTGGAAACCATAAACATAGCAGCAAAATATGATTTTCTGGAGATGAAATACAACTATTGAGAAAGCTATAAGCAGTGGCTGAAAGTGGAAAGACGTTGGTTTCAGTACTAAGCAAAATCATAAAGCATTGAGGTAAGCAAACAAAACCATAGGTATAATGAAGGGATAAAGGTTAATATTGTAATATACGAACATTGTTCATAAATTTTTTGTTTTATTTATTTCTTAACTTTTATCTATTTTTTATATTTATATACAGATATATATATATATATATATATATATATATATAAATTAAACTAAAGTTAAAAATATACTAATTATTATAATTAATTAAAATGAAATAAAGTTGCTATAGAAGATTAGAGAAAATAAAAAATTATGTTTTATAATGACAGTGTCAGTATAATCAAATTGTTTTTGTCTGACAACAAAGCCAAAAATCTGATGTGGCTTACATGTTTGCTTAAGATTTATAAATTATAAGTAGATAGATAAATTCTTATTTATTCTTTTTTTTTTTTTAGTATGTGTTTTTAATTTTAAAAATAAATAAGTTTTATTCAATTAATCTTTGACGTAAAATGGAAAAATAGTCATCACAAAAACTACAAAATATATATGATTTAGACGAAATTAATGTTAAAGATATCACGTTAAATACCAGTTGGATCTCTTTAAGTTCAAAAGCAAAGTTAAAGTTAAAGTTCTCTGAAAACGACGTTTCCACAAAAAGAAAAACCTGCCGACAAAGATCCCTCCCCATCGTCATATACATGGTTGCTAACATGCCACATCTATTTTTGGTTAGATTTTACTTTTTAGTTTTTTAACTTTTTTTTATTTATTAACTTTTTTTTTAAATGTCCATAGTAGTCTTTTAAATTTTTGAAATAATTTATTGCATATTGATTTAGTTAAATCTTGTTAATATTCCTAAACTATCTGATACAATAATTCATCTAATAGTTCAAGAGCGTTTGATGGTATAAGAATGTCTTTCTTGACTAGTTTATCTTCAATGCACTCATCTTTAGGGTTTGATAGTATCATATAGTCTATCTTATTTATAGTGTAACTTTTTTTTTTTTTGTCTCTTATCCTTCATAATGTTTTGAGTTCATTTATGAAAGTATTGTTCACGTAACTTTTTCATTAGTTTATATGTAATTTATGAAAATTAATTATGATAATTATTTTTACATAAATAGAGCTTAATATAGTTGTTTTTGCATGTTTTTCCGTTATGGTAAATTTGTTTGAACTATTTCTACAACATTTCATTTTATCCCTTTCCGTCGCATTAAAGATAAAACTAAAACTATTGATGTGCTATGAAGCTTCCCATCCCATTTCATCCTAAACACACAAATTGATACGATACATGAACTTTTCATTTTGCTAACTTCTTCTACGATTGAGTACACTTCTCAAATAGTTAACAATGTATAAACTACAATTTGTGCTGATTGATAATAAAATTACATAACCTAATACAACATTTCATTCAACCTTATAAAATTCATATATTTTATACTTTAAAATACAATTAAATTGAAGAATCTTCAAAATAGGTAATTTAAATAACTTGAACATACCATTTACATTTTTGTATAACAAGATAATCCACACTTGAAACATTTCTTAAAACATCTTAATTTTTACAAAATACCAATAGAAAAATCACCACCACAATTTCATCCCTTTTACACAATTAACAATGGTTAAAAATATAAAAGGAAATTTTACTTATGAACCATTAATCAATCATATAAGTAAAATTTTTCTTGTCCAACTTTTCCATTTCTCAAAACTTTAAGAAATTAACAACGTATTAGGCACAAACGTTATCTCATAGGATGTCAAAGCTACATTACTTTACAATACCATTAAAATTATAAAAAAAACATAAATATTAATATTTTTCATTTATGATTTATAAGTAAGAAGAATACACTTTTATAACACAAGTGTCATCATATAACCTTTTAGGGAACTAAAATATACATTAAATAATATTATAAATATTATTTAAATATTCAAAGAACATAAAATCCTTTAGTGTTACTTAACTTTTTTCTTTTTGTGGGATTAATAGTCCATCATATCATTATCTTCATTACTTCAATAATTGCACTAAAGTATACTGATTTTTTCTTCTCTCTTAACTTGTGCTGACAGGCCATTCATTTTTGCTGCAGAATTCCAAAGCCAAAAGGTTGGAGTGTTAAGGTCTGAAGCTTGTAATTAATAAGATTTGGAATGACCCTCCTTCACATGTTGTGAGTATATGCTTCTGACAGATTCAATATGTGTCTGGTTTTAATTTCAGAACTTAGTTTTATGTTGTTATACATTTCTTTTTCTAACGTATCAGAAAGAATAACTCTCAGCTCATCACTTGGTAAACCATCATGCAGCTTATTATTTCCATGTTTGAAGCATGTTATAAGGCATAAGCTACAGAAGCTGCTTGCTTTCATGTGCTTTTGCTTGTGGTGGAGTACTTGTATTCATGTTGAAGCAGAAAAGGACAGTTTAAAGGCTGGTGATACACTGAATTACACAGATATAGCAACATTATGTTCAAAAAAGGGCAAATATTGTCTAGATTTTTATTCGTCGGGTGTTGATAAGAAAAAATATTTGACTGTATACAGTGTAACTCCTAATATTGTAGTTTGGATGAGTGATAGAAACCAACCTGTTGACGGGTATTCTGCAGTTCTGTCACTTAACCACTCAGGTGTCCTGAAAATTGAATATCAACGTGGGAAGCCAATAATCCTGTATTCTCCACCTCAACCTATCAACAACACTAAGGCCTCCTTGTTGGATACAGGCAATTTTGTGCTTCAACAACTTCACCCCAATGGGACAAACACTCTCTTGTGGCAGAGTTTTGATTATCTCATTGACATTTTGATCCCCACCATGAAGTTAGGTGTTAACCACAAAACAGGCCATCATTGGTTACTGGTTTCATTTATGGCCAAAACACTTGACACTCCCGGTTCCTTTAGCCTTGAATGGGAACCTGTGGAACAAGAATTGATCATAAGGAGACGGAGAAAAGTTTGTTGGAGAAGTGGGAAACTGCGGAAGAATAGATTTGAGCACATTCCTGAAGATGCACAACGCAGGTTGAAGTATACCATTGTGTCTAATAGGGATGAAAACTCCTTTTCTTTCACAACTACAAATGAAGAGCCTGGCCCATGGTGGATTCTCTCAGAAACTGGGCAGATATCTGATGGTAAAGGATATGTTGCTAGCGCTGATTTGTGTTATGGATATAACAACACAGATGGAGGGTGCCAAAGATGGCAGGATATACCCAAGTGTAGGAATCCTGGTGACGTGTTCCAGAAAAAGACTGGTTACTTCAACTATCAGAATGTAAGCATTGAAGAAAATATAAGTTATGGTTACAGTGACTGTGAGGCCAGTTGCTGGAGCAATTGTACTTGCAGTGCATTCACAGAATTGTATTCTGATGGAACTGGATGCGTATTCTTTCACTGGATTTCCGCGGAAAATTATGCTTTTGATAGTACTGGTCAAAACTTTTACTTGCTAGTGAACATGTTAACTAATCATAAGGGTAAGTCTATAGTTAATTGTTCGATTAATTTCTTTAATTTATACTACAGTCTACTATATGTACAATTTTCATAATTTTCTAATTCAATCAGGTTTTTTATACATTAGTCACATACCGTCAGGATTGTGTATGGCCTAACAGAAACCAGTGATTGCTTTGGTTGTTGAAAAATGGTTATTTATGAAAACATTCTATGCAGGTACAAAAAAGTGGACATGGATAGGTGCAGTAGCCGCAACTGCTCTACTTGCAATTTGCCTATTCACTATTTGCCTAGCCTTAAAGAAACGAAAATTCGTGTTTCAAGGTAATTTACCTACTTCAAAATCAATGTAGTACAACACTAAACACAATCTTTTGATAATTTATCTATACTTTAATCTTTCTGATATTCATCAAACAGAGAAGAAAAGGCAAAGGATGGTGATGAAGATGGTACATTTGGCAACTTGTAGTCAGTCATCTGCAATGGAAGATTTTGAAGTTGATTTAAAGAAGGGAAATGGCCTAAAATTGTTTAATTATACATCACTTATGGCAGCAACAAATGGATTTTCATCTGAGAATAAGTTAGGACAAGGAGGCTTTGGACCCGTTTATAAGGTGACTTGAAACCGATGAAGTTATGCATTAACAAGTTTGTGTCAATTAGAGTACCCAATATTTATTATTTTACTGTCATTTTAGGGAATTCTTCCAACAGGCCAAGAGATTGCTGTAAAAAGACTTGCAAAAGAGATTGCTGTAAAAAGACTTGCAAAAACATCTAGACAAGGAATTGTAGAGTTTAAGAATGAACTAACACTAATATGTGAACTTCAGCATATGAATCTTGTGCAACTACTTGGTTGTTGCATTGACGAAGAAGAGAGGATTCTAATTTATGAGTACATGCCAAATAAAAGTTTGGATTTTTATCTATTCGGTGGGTAATATACAAGTGTAGAGTAAATTATGTGTTCTTTTTGCAGGAGAAAAACAAAATATTGTTTTTATTATTATGTAACAATTAGAATACATATATAGGGAAGCTTCTAGTTTTTTTAACTATGGTTTTTTAGGTCATGATTAAGTACACTCAAAAATCACACTAAAAAAGTTGTTTTTGTTTGGCTCAAATACTAACCATAAGTATATATTGACATTTGGAAGATTCTACAAGAGGCAAATTATTAGATTGGAAGAAGCGGTTCAAAATAATAGAAGGAATTTCTCAAGGATTACTTTATCTTCATAAGTACTCAAGACTCAAAGTCATCCACAGAGACTTGAAAGCTAGCAACATTCTTTTAGATGAAAATATGAATCCAAAAATATCAGATTTTGGGATGGCAAGAATATTCACACAAGAATCAGTCTCAAATACCAACAGAATTGTTGGGACACAGTGAGCTTTATAAACACTCTTTCGTTCCCTTTTCTATGAATATATAAAAATTATTTCATCATGTTACAAATTAGTTTTTCTTGCAGTGGTTACATGTCTCCAGAATATATGATGGAAGGAGTTTTCTCTATAAAGTCTGACATTTATAGTTTTGGAGTGTTGCTACTTGAAATTGTCAGTGGAAGAAGAAGCCTTGGTTGCTATGGTGTTGATCGTTCATTAAATCTAATAGGATACGTATGTAAAATTAGTCATATTGAGTTATTTTTTCTTATTGTTCCCTCTGTCTAATTTGACTAAAATATTCACAGACATGGGAGTTATGGAAAGATGGTGCATCTTTAGAGTTAGTGGATCCATCGATAAACGAGTCATTGGATCCTGATGAAGTGCAAAGATGCATTCATATTGGTCTCTTGTGTGTACAACATTATGCAGATGATCGACCAACCATGTCTCACATTGTATCAATGTTGACAAACAAAAGTGCAATAGTTTCCTTACCTGAAAGACCAGCATTCTACGTTGGAAGAAAGATCGTTCATGATGAATTATCTTCAAAGGGGTATCGTAGTGATTCTACAGTAGAGATTACAGCATCGACAGTAGAGATTACAGCATCGACAATAGAAATTGCAGATTCCTAAGAAATAGAATCAAGGTGAATAATTTACTTAATAGTTGAAATATAAATAAAATGCTCAATTAACTTTTAATGTTGTTTGAAGTGTTGGATGATGGTATAGATATGATATAATTTGTGTTTTATATTTTAACTAAAGGTCTATTTAAGTTTATGTACGAGCACTTAAGGAAACAATTAAAAGAAAAATTATAATTTATGTTGAAATGTTCCTTTCAATCTACTAATTTGCTTCTTGTAAGTCCAATAGAATCAAACAAACTCCAAAAATTTATGTATATATACTAACTTCTGATTTTATAATATGTTTGGTTCCTCTTCAAATAAGATTTTATGTTGGAACTTCATGTTTCTACTAAGTGCACTAAAATTTGGTTGATATTCTTAATTTAAATAACAAAAATTGCATTAATAAACGATATACATTATTTAGCAACTTCACTTAGAGCTATATTGCAATAAAATTGTTAATTTATTTGCTAAAATGTAATTGAGATAACAAAAACAAGGTCTGAAAAAAATAGTAAAAAGTAAAAAATTAAGAAGAGATAAGAGAGGGAGGCATGTTATGAAATTTTGATTCCACTATAATAAAGTACATTGATCTTTTTTTTTTCTTTTTTTCTTGACATGTGCAGACACAAGCCATGCATGTTACCTGCTGAATTCCAAAGCTGAAGTTGAAGCTTGAAATTAGATTTAGGATGTGTTTCTTTCAAGTTTTGTGAGTTTGGTTTTAATTTCAGATCATAATTTAACTTTATTTTACATTTATTTTTCTAGTGTAGCAAAATTTAAAACATGGTGAGATACTTATTTTTATGTACATCTTGTTGTAGAGGGGTACTTATTTTCACATTAAAGTAGAATGATAGTTCAAAGCATGGTGATAAATTGATTTACGCGGAAAGAGAAACAATGTTCTGAAAAAGAAAAATATTATCTAAATTTTGGTCGATAGATTTCTGGTGATGAGAACATTTGGTTTTATGCACTACAAATAAGGATATTGCAGCTTGGAGCAGTGAAAGAAACCAACCTCTTGAGCAGAATTCTGCAGATTCTATCACCAAATCTCTCTGAAGTGTTAAAAATAGAATCTCAACATGGGAAACCAATGGACACAAGCCACCTTAAGCTATTGCCACCTCGTTGGAATAAGGCAACTTTACTCTTCAACAACTTCATCCCAATAGAACAAACACTTTCTTGTGGTAAAGTTCGGAATCTAATCAATGAATTTCAAACACGCCTCTTCAATTATGTGTTCGTGTGTTTGAAATATATTGCACATTGTGTAGAACACTCACAATACATATTTGTAAAATGTCCAATTTAAAATACATCTTTTTAGTTTTTGACATAACTCAAACACAACATTAATCTAAGTAGATAAGGTGATTTTTAAGCTAATTAATACTCTTTAACTTGTTATATAAGTTTTTTTATGAAAATCTACTCTCTCTTTTTATCAGCAAGAACAAATAAATAAATATGAATCACTTTAGGGGTGACCCAACCCTTATACAAACCATAACACAACAAGTCTGCAAACCCCTTCTAAACAACCTAAACCTCTCAAACTTAGAACAACAAACATCCCAACCAAAAAAGTAAACCTTACAGAATTCTGCAGATTCTATCACCAGATCTCTCTGAAGTGTTAAAAATAGAATCTCAACATGGGAAACCAATGGACACAAGCCAACTTAAGCTATTGCCACCTCGTTGGAATAAGGCAACTTTACTCTTCAACAACTTCATCCCAATAGAACAAACACTTTCTTGTGGTAAAGTTCGGAATCTAATCAATGAATTTCAAACACGCCTCTTCAATTATGTGTTCGTGTGTTTGAAATATATTGCACATTGTGTAGAACACTCACAATACATATTTGTAAAATGTCCAATTTAAAATACATCTTTTTAGTTTTTGACATAACTCAAACACAACATTAATCTAAGTAGATAAGGTGATTTTTAAGCTAATTAATACTCTTTAACTTGTTATATAAGTTTTTTTATGAAAATCTACTCTCTCTTTTTATCAGCAAGAACAAATAAATAAATATGAATCACTTTAGGGGTGACCCAACCCTTATACAAACCATAACACAACAAGTCTGCAAACCCCTTCTAAACAACCTAAACCTCTCAAACTTAGAACAACAAACATCCCAACCAAAAAAGTAAACCTTACAGAATTCTGCAGATTCTATCACCAGATCTCTCTGAAGTGTTAAAAATAGAATCTCAACATGGGAAACCAATGGACACAAGCCACCTTAAGCTATTGCCACCTCGTTGGAATAAGGCAACTTTACTCTTCAACAACTTCATCCCAATAGAACAAACACTTTCTTGTGGTAAAGTTCGGAATCTAATCAATGAATTTCAAACACGCCTCTTCAATTATGTGTTCGTGTGTTTGAAATATATTGCACATTTTGTAGAACACTCACAATACATATTTGTAAAATGTCCAATTTAAAATACATCTTTTTAGTTTTTGACATAACTCAAACACAACATTAATCTAAGTAGATAAGGTGATTTTTAAGCTAATTAATACTCTTTAACTTGTTATATAAGTTTTTTTATGAAAATCTACTCTCTCTTTTTATCAGCAAGAACAAATAAATAAATATGAATCACTTTAGGGGTGACCCAACCCTTATACAAACCATAACACAACAAGTCCGCAAACCCCTTCTAAACAACCTAAACCTCTCAAACTTAGAACAACAAACATCCCAACCAAAAAAGTAAACCTTACAAAAGCTCACTTAATTGAAAACATGCAAGCCACTGGATCAATGCACCACTTAGAATAAGTAAAACGAGCACAAACAGTTTTAGATGTTACCCAAGACCAAACTTTTAATTGTGTCAAAGTGAACACTTCCGAATGGTCGATCATTTCACCTTGGAAAATATGTTTATTTCTAAGCTTCCAGATTTCACTAATTACAGCAATCCAAACACTACTCCAAACAACATTTACCTGGACAGGAGCATTTAACAAATTAAAATGCATGAAGTGAGGAACTAGATCAACAGACACTATCCCCATCCATGCATAACACTGATTCCAGACTAGCCAAGCAATCTTGCATTCAAAAAACAAATGATTTGTCGACTCCACTACCATCCTATAGAAACTACAAAGGTTGCTATCAACCAAAACCCCCACGCCTTTCCAGGTTAACTTTCGTGGCGACCGAATTAATCAACACCCTCCAAGCGGTAACCTGGGCTGAGGGCAAAGCAGTAGTCTTCTAGAGGGAGACAAACAGACTATTTCCCTCAAAGGGGCCTTTTAATACAGTATAGGCAGACTTTACCGAAAACCCACTATCCTTACCAACCTTCCAAACTCTACTATCTTCAATACTCAAGACAGGGGCCTTGCCATGCACCTCTTGTAACAGCTGGGCTTCTTAACAAATTTCCCAATCAAACAGACCTCTCCTCCAGACTAACTTCCACTCTCATCTATCGTTAACCCACTCCCTACAAGACTCTCAACTACCTTCTTTATTACCACACAAAGAGAACATTCTTGGGAATTTACTGTTCAAATCTTCATTGCCCACCCAAACATCTTTCCAAAACAAGACATCTTTCTCGTTTTCCACTCTCCACTCACAACAACTCTCAAAGGTTCTACCCCATTCCTCCATCCCCCAAACCCCCTTCAAATCTCTCCACCAGCTGGATTCCTTAGCATAACTCCTTTGTTCTTGCAATTTTCTCCAACCTCCGTATTTAGACTCAGGAATTTCCTTCCACAAACCACCCTTCTCAGTTTCCAGACGCCAAATCCACTTTCCCAACAAAGCCGCATTGAAAAGTCTTAAATTCAAAATACAAGACCGCCAGCTTCTCTAGGCTCGCAAGCATTCTTCCACGAAACCCACACTACTTTCCTTCCTTTTGATCCCCAACCCCACAAAAATCTTCTCTGAATTTTTTCAGTCTCCTTTAGCACAGTAGCAGGTAACTTATACATTGATAAATAGAACAATGGGATAGAAGAAAGAACCGACTTAATAAGACAAACTCTCCCTGCCAACAAAAGAAACCTACCTTTCCATCTACCCAACCTGCTCTTAACTCTTTCTAACACGCTGTCCCAAAACGAGACTCTCTTGTGACTTCCCCACACGAGCAACCCCAAATACTTGAAAGGAGTTTTCATCACTTCACAGTTAAGGATTGCAGCATATTGCTGGATCACAGTGTGGTCAACCCCCAACCCTCCAATTCTACTCTTTGAGAAATTAATCTTCTAACCATAGGCTAATTCAAAACAGTGCAGAATAGCTTTCAAATTGCAAACCAATTTAAAATTCGCTGCACATAGAAACAGAGTATCATCCGCATATTGGAGCATGTTTACCTTAACTTTTTTTACCCCAACCTCCAGACTCTCCACCAAATTCTTTTCTACAACATTCCTTACAACACCTGCCAATCCTTCCGCCACAATAAGAAACAGAAAAGGCGCAAGAGGGTCGCCTTGACGTAGACCCCTCTTCGGTTAGAACTCCGAGGTAGGACTCCCATTTACAAACACCAACACAGAGGAAGATTCCATACAAGATTTTATCCATTTGATCCATTTTTCGGAAAAGCCTCACCTTCCAAGCATGTAATATAAAAACTCCCAACTTAGAGAGTCATATGTCTTCTCGTAATCAACTTTAAAGTAAACACAACTCTTCTTCCTCCGCTTCACCTCCTCTAAAACCTCATTTGCCACGAGGACACTATCCAATAAGCCCCTTCCTTCTAGGAAAGCAAATTTCCTAGAATCAATCAACTTGCTCATCACCTTCTTCAATAGAAGAGACAAAACCTTTGAAAATATTTTGTATAAACAACCTACCAAAGAGATAGGTCTGAAGTCACTTAGCTGTTGCGGATTGTCAATCTTGGGAACCAAACAGATGAAAGACGCATTTGATCCCCTAGGCCAACTTCCTCTATCTGCAAACTTATTCACTGCCTTTAGAACATCTTCTTTTAAAATCTCCCAACAGAACTTTAAAAATCCAAAGTTAAAACCATCGGGACCAGGATTCTTCGAGCTTTCACAGCCCAAACTGCAAATTTAACTTCTTCCTTAGATATATCTTCGACCAGCATTCTATTTTCTTCCCCAGAAACTGAGCTAAAAGCAACATTATCCAATCTGACAGGAACCCTGTCAACTCCATCAAACCGAGATTTAAAAAAACCCTAACTACCACCTCTTTATCATCACACCATAGGCCGTCCACGAAAACTCCACTTAAACCGTTTCTCACCCTTCTCCACTTAACAACCGAATGGAAAAAACTTGTTTTAAGATCTCCATGTTGCAACCACTGATGACGAGCTTTCTGCTTCAAGATGACTTCTTGCTTAAAGAGGAACCGACTATGTTCTGCCAGCAGTACCCACCTCTCCTCCCTTCCATGCTCATCGAGATCACTTTCATCATCTCTTGCATCCAACTCTTGTACTTTCTTGAGCATTTTGTCCCCTTCAAGGTTTACATAACCAAAGACCTCCCTATTCCAGATTTTCAAATCAGGCTTCAGCTTTTTCAGTTTTTCTTTAAAAACAAATATACCTCCCCCTTGCACCTCATAGCTATGCCACTTGCTCTGACAAAATCTTTAAACCTACTATCACCATGCCACACATCCAAGCTTCTAAACGGTTTCGGACCCCAATCCACATTCGAGACCTTAAACACTAAGGTGCAATGATCAGAAACAGTTCTACTTAAGATGAATTGTTTGCAATCCGACCACACATCCAGCCATTTTCTGGACACCAAGGCCCTGTCAATTCTACTTTTAACTAACCCATTTGGCTTGTACCATGTAAACTTTCTACCGACCATCAATACATCCACAAGCTCAGACTTTTCAATAAAGTCATTAAACCCTCTAATATCTCTGTTGTAGTCAGACGCTAAGAACAGACTCCTTCTTTCTTCCTATCTTCGAACAGAATTAAAGTCCCCAATTACACACTATACCCTATTATTCTGACGTCGTCTGAACTCACTGATCTCTTCCCCAAGGACCTTCTTTTCCCTCAACAAACTTGGACTGTAGACATTAACTATTACCACTTGAACCCCTCCACCGCCCTTCCACACCCATTCAACAGCAGAAAAACTGCTACCTCTAACAGAGTTAACGAGTTGAAACTGACTATTTCTCCACATAGTAATGATCCCTCTTGCGTTATTACTAGCACCAATATCAATCCAACCAATATGATTAGACCCCCATAGAAAGAAACCAATCTCCTTGCTAATCTCAGAACATTTAGTCTCTTGTAAGCAAACAATGTCCGCCTGTTCTTTGCTGATCAAATCTTTAATATATTTACGTTTAATACTCCCTCCTAACTCCCTTATATTTAGACTAACAATCTTCATCATCTGAAACACTGTTCTCCCTCCGCCGCTATCTCGATTCTCCAAAGACTTTAACTTGCTGATAACAATTTCCTCGTCTCCATTAAAGGAAAACCCAAGTTCCTTTCCTATGCTCCACATTCTGATAGCTCCAATGTTTTCATTTTTCAACCAATTAAGCCTAGAGCCATATTTAAGAATATTGTCGACGCTGCGACTAAGAGGAACAATGGTCTCACAACTAGCGTTAGTGTCCAACAAAGCTCGAGACTGTGAACATAATCCTCCAAAACTGACCAAAGGGGCACGGTTGAACTTGCAGTTTGCGTAACCTCCATCCACCTGACGAACCACAACACTGTTTGACGAACTAGGAATCAAGACCGCGTTGCCGCTTCCACTTAAGCTCCTTCGACCGTTTGCCACCGCGCCACTGTTCTGCGCACCCCTTCCATCTTCCTTCCCATTAATCAGTCCCACACCCTCGCATCCTCCCTTGTCGCCCCTCCACCCTAGATTGTCGACTCCAACGGCGACATCGCCTCCAAGCGCCGAGGGCGGCGTGCACAAGAGTCTACCACCTACTGCCGCACTCAGGTCCACGAAGAGAACTCAGCCACTGGAAATCGTCGCTCCGCAATCACCTCTATCAGACAGCGTTAACCCTTCGCTTTGACGAGCAAACCAGCTGCCGGAGCCACCGCAAACCACTGCATGCCGCGTCGCCTCCTCGCCTGCAACCTCCCGTGCGAAGACGCACATGGCAGCCGTCGCCGTTGCTGGTGCTTTCCCAACCCTACACGCGTGCCTTTCTTGGGCCAGAATAGGCCCAATGCAAATTACGTCATCAAACCACTCCTTCTCTTAAGCAATTAATTCGTCATTAAGACCAAGAAGATGCTTTTCTGCACAACAACCTGACTGGGCCCCACTAACTTTATTACTCTCTTCTACCTTTTTAGAAAAAACTGTTGAGTTACCAAAGCTGGAGAAATCTTCACCCATGCTGGACAATTTTACCCCACAGTTAATATTGCAATTAGAAATGCACGTGTCACCTACTCCACCAATCATATCCTGATTTTTTCCGCCATGATTATTTTTGCATGTGCCGCCTTCACCACCTAGCAGACTTCCCTTCACCTCCACAGGGAACTGAACCGTTTTCTCTTCTCCTTCCTTTGATTCAAAACACTGGCTACTCCAAAGCGCCAGTGGGATACCTCTGCAGCTGACCCAAACAAATTTCTCTCCAACCACAAAGCTATCGTCCCAAGGGACAAAGACTCGAACAACCCATCTAACAAATCTTTATTTCCAGCAACAATCTTCTCTAGCATTCCCACTTCATCACATGACAGCAGCACAAACTTCTCCCCTAAGGACCTCTACTTCACTGAATTGACTCCACTCAAAATAAAACTTTCCTTAATAGACTGCACATTTTTTAACTCAAAAGGTCTCCCTACAAAACAATCCTCCAACCACTTTGTAGAATCCACTGCAACTTGAAAGCCAACCGTGTTGGCAACCACGACCTTCTTAGAGGCAGACTCGTTACCGTCCCTAACCACCTGAGCAAAGGTTCTTTGTTGATTCATCTGTCTCCAAGTCTTCCTTGCATGTTCATGCTTCCTTACACAACCCAACTCAGATTTGTGTGTTTCCTTCCTGCTAAACTTAGGTATATTTACCTGCAGATTCCACAGTCCTATCCAAATAGCGTCTACCTTCCTTTCTAAAACGCGTGCATCCGTCACCCCTTGGAATCTCACAAACCTGAAGCGCCGATTTCCAAAGTCTAACCTTCTTGATATAAAGACGTCAATAACCCTTCCCCACCTCTGAAAAATCTTCCACATGTCCCTCTCCATGTACTCGTGAGGAAAATTTGTGAAGAAAAACTTCACTTCCGCCATTCTTCACCGACGTCTCTCATAAGCATTAGCGTATGCGCTGTTGAAAATCTACTTAGGCTCCTAAATGTGCCAAGAAATGTTCACTCTAAGCCTCAAAGTGTAGCACAAATCACAATACATTAAAATTCCAAGAAGGTGAGTTTTGTGGTGTTCTAGGTTTTTTTTTTTTTTTTGGATAGAATAGTTTGGGTTGACCAAGTTTGAAGGGATAAGGGAATGTCGGGAGGTTTAGAGATTTCGAGGTTCAAGGTAAGGTTTATGGTAGCTTCTGAAGAGTTACAAGAAGAACAAAGGTTAAGAGTTTGAGGAAGTTATGGAAATGAAAAGAGGTGGTTATCGGTTGTCTTTGAATTCTTTGGAGGTTTCTTTGTGGGGCTTTGTTGCAAACCTTTTAAGGAAGTGCTGAAGCAAGACTTCATGAATTTGATAAGTGATTCTTTATGGTTAAAAGGTTAAAGTGGTGACCTGTAGTTGGGAGAAGGAGGGTGAGGTTTCTTGATTTTTGTGGAGAAACACAAAGGTGTAGTTGGGCTTATGGGGTGTGGCCGAGAATGAGAGGCTAGTTAGGAAAACTCAACCAACAAACACACTCTTACAAAAGACTTTCAAAGCTCAAATTGATTTCTATGTCAAAGGTGTCATTATACAATAAGGGAATGTTTCTTATATAGCATTTAGGTTCCACACATTCCCACACTAAAAAGAAATGTGGAACTTCTCTTAACACATAAGTGTATTTATGGTCTTTTATTCTAACCTAAAATAGACTATTTTATTCTAACCTAAAATAGACTATTCTAGATTAGAATAGCCTATTCTAACATCCAAACAAGTTATTCTAACATATGTCTCTTCTCAAGCTATGTTTTTCATGGGGGAGACTTTCTTCTATATTTATTACATGTTTATAATCTTTAATTTTTCTTCTTGAGTTGTTTTCTCCAATTTCTTCTTCCATTCAAGACTTCATTTTCTAGTTCTCAAAATAAAGCTTTGTTTGTATCCTAGAGCTTTCATCTTTCTCTTGACTAACAAAATAATGCCTCTAGATTCTGTGTATAGATCACTGATAGTTAAACAAGTTTATCATCAGGAATAAATATCCTTTTCCAAGGATAAAATATCTAATAGACCAATTAAGATGAATGTTTATATTTTCTAAAACAGATATAACGTCAGGATATCACTAAATTAAAATAAAAGTAAAAGACATACATAAAACTATTTTTGGATAAAATATGAATATTATGAATATCAAGTGATGTATTTTGGTGTGATTAACTCCTATAGTATTTATGAGTTATATGAATAGATTTTTGTCCGGTCTTACATTATTTTATATTTATATTCATAGATGATATCATTCTTATTCTTATAAGACTCAGAGGAACATCTTCAAATCTGATATGGCATACATGTTTTATTTATAAATTATAAGTAGATAGATAACTTCTTATTTATTCTTTATTTTTTTCAATTAAGTGTTTTTAATTTTAAAAATAAATAAGTTTTATTCAGTTAAACTATGACGTAAAAGAAGGGAGAAAATAGTCATCACAAAAACTACAAAATATATATGATTTAGACGAAATTAATGTTAAAAATATCATGTTAAATACCAGTTGGATTTCTTTAAGTGCAAAAGCAAAGTTAAAGTTAAAGTTCTCTGAAAACGACGTTTCCACAAAAAAACTGCCAACGAAGATCCCTTCCCATGGTCATTTACATGGTTACTAACATGCCACATATATTTTTGGTTAGATTTTAGTTTTTAGTTTTTTAACTTATTCTTATGCTCACTTTTATTTATTAACTTTTTTTTAAATGTCCATCTTAGTTTTTTAAGTTTTTGAAACATTAATTTAATAAAATTTTGTTAATATTTCTAGACTATGTGATTCGATAATTCATCTGATAGTTCAAGAATGTTTGGTGGTATAAGATCATCTTTCGTGACTAGTTCGTCTATCTTATTTAATGTGTACGTTTTTAGGATTTGATAGTATCAAACAATCAACCTTATTTCAGGTTGTAATTTCATTTGTCTCTCATAAGAGAGACCGTCTTCGTGATGTTTCCAGTTTATTTGTGAAAGTATTGTTCACGTGACTTTTTCACTAGTTTAGGCGTGATTTATGAAAATAAATAGGACCTTATATCAACGGTTTCAACTAACTTAGAATTAAGAGTTCACTAACAGAAACTTAGAGTTATAATATATGTTAATAGTGAATTTCTAACTGTAGATGTAA